>CM033738.1:799797-1114863 GCA_019671005.1 Hibiscus mutabilis
AAATCAGCAATCACAATAAACATTGACTAACTTTATGAATTTACTTTTCATAATTTCATGAAAATGTGCATAGCGACAAATAATCAACAAAAGCAATGCAGTATAAATCATGCTAGTCAATCAATAAAATACTTATGAACAATTCCACAATGAATCGTATAAAAAAGCGGTTACACTGCAAATAAAGCAAAAAGAGAGATCAAAAAAGGATATGAGACGGAGAGAACGAAGACATCGCCGATGTTAGCGAGGAAGAGTTTGGAGCCAGGGACGGCGAAGCTTTGAAGATCGGAGGGCGAGCAATAAGCAAGATTAGTCAAGGCGAGATCTGTGAACGGTGTGCTGGTGACAACCTTGGTTGCAATCGCAGTGGATTGCGATCCGAACCGGCCCGCCATTACTTTCTCGTTTGCTTTTTCTCGTATGAGATCTGTTGACGAATTAGAGTTTATTTGCAGGAAGAAGAAGAAATGAAAAAGTTTTGTCGAAATGAAGGAACTGAAATGCCACGAAAAAGAGTGGAGAAAATTGGGAATCGCGAGGGGTACAAGTACAATTGGAACAGATGGCTTGAAACAATTGGTTGGGTGATCTAGACAAGCAAAGACCGACTTATTTTTACAAAGGGAAATTAGTTTTGGATATTTTTTTTAATAAAATTAACAGCTGTTATAACAAAAGTTCGAGATTGAATTAAGTCTAAACCAAAAAATATTGATCCTAACCCAGAGACCAATCTTAGATCAAATCTGATTATAATGGTACTTTTGGGCAAAAAAAAAAACAAATAAAAATATATATGAAAAACCGATGGTGCATTTGACTCACATGACAATTTATTTAGAAAAAATAGAGCATGTTTGGTTAGTTTACCAAACTGCTTATATTTGTTCTCTCATTTCTTTTAGGTCATATGTTATAGAACTACTAGGAGCACCATCTCCCTTCCACTCCCCTCTAAATGATATTAGAAATAGAATTAGGATTAGGATTTATAAAAAAATTAAAAATTGTTTCGTACTTTAATAATGTTTTGAGAGTTGAGGAGAATAATGTTGAGAGGTTCCTTCAATTGATTTCCTTAATGAACTAATTGTTATCGTTTAATACAAGAGGATCCACAAGAATTGGCAACTAATATTACAAACAGGGAGATAAAGGAAGCCATTTTTGCTCCGCATCGTGAGAAGGCCTCGAGGCCTAATGGCTATTGTAGTCATTTTTTCAATTTGACTTGAGATATACTGGGGAAGTGTTTTTTAGTTGTTCAATATTGTTTTTTTCTAATGGCTATTCTACAGTTGTTGCTCTTTGTTCCCAAAATGCCTAACCCTGAGAGTATAAATGATTATGTCTATTTGTTGGTGTTCTATTGCTTACAAGGTCATCATGAATTCACGATGGTTTTAAATAATAGATTTGTGAAATTTCTTTCGATGTTTATATTTTTAATCAGCTAATTTTCATTTCTTGATAGAACATTTCAATGAATATTTTGTTGGTTTAAAAACTTGTGAAGGAATACGGAGGGACTACTCTTTCTCCGAAATGCGCCTTAAAGATAGAATTGCAAAAAAAACATTTGACTTTGCTAGTTGGAAATCTCGCCACGCCTTATTCATTACTTTTTGGATTATCTTCTTGACATGGTTCAAGAGTGTATTACAAACACTAGGTTTCCATATTTATGGATGGAAGCCTAGTAAGCTATTTTAAAAGGGCCAAATGATTAATGCAAGCTAAGGGCCCGTTCATCTTCACTGTTTAAACTTCATTTGCGGTAAAAAAGCAGGAGTTAGAAAAGCCCGAAATTCCAGTAAGTGGAAGTTCTAGACAGGCGCGATAGGAGCGACCGTACAGGGCTCCCGAGAAAAAGAGTCCCTGAAAATAAAAAACTTAAGTTAAATAGTTGTAAAAAATTATAAATATATATATAATTATGTGTATATATATAACAATTATCTAAAACTTTAAACATACATAAAGAATGACACATTTTAAGTGAAAATGTTTGATTTTAAATGTTTATAAGTCAATTTTTTTTACTCAAGAGGATAATATAATAATATTTTTCTATTAAGGTAATTTTTTGTAAGAAAAAAATTTATCTCTTTCAGATTATAAATTAAAGGCCGCATTTTAAAAATTCCACAAGGCCCCAAATCTTTGAACCGCCCTGATTTCAACTTTTCCAAAATAGACGTTTGGGGACCAAAATTAGCACAAAAGCACAGTGGAGAGAGATAAACGCAAGGTGTTCAGCGTTGCTTTTCCATTTGGCAGCCGATTTTCCTTCGAACACTACCTACATCTTTGTCATGGTTCCCTACATCTTTCTCATGGTAATAAAGGTCCCGTTCTGTAATATTTTTTAAAAATATTTTTCGAGGTCAAAATTTTGTTTGAGGCTAAAAACGATATAAAACAATTAACTTTTCAGGTCAAAAGTACTTTACATCTTGATTTGAGAAATATTTTTTAAAAGCTGAAATTTATAGTTTTTAGCTTTTTCAAAAAGCACTTTGAGCGAAATTAATTATTTATCCCTGTTTACATTATCAATCTTTGTATACTTTTAAAAACAATATCTAAAATAGACATTTTATATACTTTAAAACATTTTTTGACAGTAATATCAAATAATCTTATTTTAAAATCAAACAATTTAAAAATATTTTTTCAAAAATATATCTCAAAAAATACTTTCCGACCACACATTTTAAAAGTAATGCAAGACAAACTCTTAACACGACAGTTGAAACTAAATTGATCCAATATCATCCTCGAACTATGAGAATAAAGCATACTCGTTAATGGTTGGGAACCTTTATTTGAAAAAAATGAGAAAGTGAATTAATGTTGGAAAACTGTGGTTTCTCTTATGCTGGGTTTGACATTTTGTATACTATAAGACAATGATAAGCAAGATTAATCATTTTTGTACGTGCAAGTACATCAATTTTTAACTTGATTGATATATCATTAGATAATTAAATGGCATATTTTACAAAATTAATTAATAAGTGATCAAATTAGAATTTCTCCGTAATTAAAGTATTCATTTGTGTAGTTTTTTATAAAATATATTCAATCAATTCAAAAAAAAGAATATTTAATTGGTAACATTGCTTATTTTATATTTTTACCCCTCATATTAAGCACAATTTGTTGTCCTGTTTTTTTAATTAATTACACAAAAGAGGGGGGGGGGGGTAAAAAATATAAACCCATTTTCGTCTAGCCAAAGTGCTAAACCCTAGCGAGCCATCGCCTGCACTTAAAAAAAGAAGAAAAAGCAGCGTCAAGTTTTCAATGGCTCATCGGTGGTGCCTCCAATCATTTGTCCGCCACGCGACAGCTCTCATTTATCTAAAAAAGTCACCGCCTCTCTCCACCTTCGAAACCCTAACCCCAAAGCCGAATCCGATAATAACCAGTCCCAATTTGGAACCCTCATGGTTTACTCCCTTGTCCCACTTTCGTCACTTCTCGTCCAGCAAAAGCGACGACAGCGAGAATGAAGAGGAGGTGGATGAGACCGGCGATGGAGAAGCGGATAACGATGAGGCGGCGGCGGATTTGGGTAGTGACTACTCACCTGAGGAGAAGGAAGCTGAGGCCGCAGCTATTGGCTACAAAGTGGTGGGCCCGCTCCAGCGGTCCGACCGGGTATTCAAAGACTATGAGCCAGTTTTCGCAGTGGTTCAGGTATTCAATGTTTTAATTTGGTTTTAAGAATCAAAAAATTGGAACATTGTTAATTTAATTGTCTATTTTGTAAAAGATTGGATCGCATCAGTTTAAGGTGAGCAATGGGGATTCCATTTTCACGGAGAGGTTGAAATTATGCGAAGTCAATGACAAGGTAATATGCGCATCTTTTACTGTCTATTGATGCATTTTTTGAGCATTTTAGATTTTTGATGTCGCCTCCGCCAATTTTAACACAGACATAATTATTGCAATATTATATGCTATATATTGTTGTTTAATAAACTAACCATCATGTTTCTCTTCTAATTGAATTCCGACTTTACGAGCAAGTATTTTGTACTAGAAGATAATCTTATCGCATCGCGCAGCCAATTTTGTGGGATGAATTCGTTATTATGTTTATTAGCTAATGATGATTTCTGAGTTTTCAGTTTTGACTCGTTTAAGTAGCTTGCATTAAAAGTAATCATTAATGGTTAGTGTTGCATATATTTTGCTTGCATTTTTAATAGAACGTGCATTGTGCTTCTATGGCTGTACATTGTAGCTGATATTGAACAAGGTTCTCTTGCTGGGGTCACCTACACAAACAATTATTGGAAGGCCTATACTCCCGGATGCAGCTGTTCATGCTGTTGTTGAGGAGCACGTAAGCTTCACTCTGATATTTTTTCGCTCTTAAGTGCATATTGCATTTTTTGTGACGTAATATTACATAAATTGCAAAAGAAAAAAAGCTACCATTATCCTGAGATAGATATCTTCCTTGTCTTAAGCAACAGAGGTAGACAAATGAAGAAATTGGACCAAATTTCCACAGTTTCATTCTGCTCCGTGGATCATTTTCTGTATAAACAGTAAATATTAGATGAAGATATGCTACAAACAATAACTGCTAGAGCATGTATTTGTTGTTTTTCATTATTGACTCTTTAGGTCTTGATCATAAATTTATGTATATTTTTATTTTCCTCTGTTAGGCATTAGATGCTAAGGTGATTATTTTTAAGAAAAAGAGACGGAAAAATTACCGCCGAACCAAAGGACATCGCCAGGTTTGTCAAGGACCATTTATCTAAACAATTTTAATTTGTTTTACCCGACTTTAAAACCCCTTTGTTTGTTGTCATGTTTTAGGAACTGACTAAGTTGAGAATAACGGATATACAAGGAATTGAAAAACCAGAAATCAAAACTGATGGGAAGCCATTGGAAGCAGCTGTTAAGAAGCCAGAGAAGGCTGCCACTGCTGCTTAAAGATAGATATTCTCCCCATGGCTTTTTTTTTTGCAAAATAATGGCTGCTCGTGTTTTGAATCTTGAGGTAATGCAATCTTTATACTACGGGCGAGTGTCTTCGTGATTTGATCAATGTACATTTTATTGGACGTCCTGTGAAGCATTGGATTTGTTCACCTTTGCTTTTAAGCTCCAATTGAGAACAGTAATATGCCCATGTTAATTTTTTGTGCCATTGTATTTCTTGTGCCTTTCTTTGTAGTAAATGACCTAGTAAAGTCCACGAACTTTCCGTACACAATTTTTGCTTCTCGACTATGATTATTATTTCCAACCTTTTTTTTTTAATTCTTTGAATCTCTCGAATTTGCTTTAAACCTAAGCTACTTGGACTCTAGTGTGAGTGTCAGACTCAGTATGTTCAATTTTTGTCAAAGATTTCCATGTAATTGGACCTATGTCTGGATATGCATCGGTCATGGTTGCTGGACATAGATACTTTAAGAACAATGAAGAACCTGAGTAACATAGCTTGAAACTGCTGTTGTCGAATTAGTGGTTGCAGAGATTGTCTAGTGGGGATGTAATGTAAATTTGTTTGCATTAGCATTTAGTAGCACAAGTCTTTACTGTTTCAACTTAGTAGGCCTTTGGCCTGGTTGTTCTTTCTATCTAAAGGCACAAGCTGCTGAAAATGGCCCATGTTGTCAGGCCCAGGCCTAAACAAAAAACAGTATGAGATTCGATATTAACACATGCTACAACTTATTTATTTTGTTTTTTTGGAAAGAAAAAGAAGCAGACATATCACATAAAATACATGGATGACTGCCCCATAAAGTCTTTTATTTCGTTAATCATGTTTCAAAGTTCTTATTGCCCATTGCTTGTTGCTTGCTTTTGAGACATCTTTAGATATATAGTCAGGCTTATGCTACAAACATTATCTGAATCTACAGTTCTCTGGGTAAAGCTTTGGATAAGATCTCATAAAGAGATTCTCTTAGTTAGGCAAATGGGGAAGGTGAAAAGGTTGAGGCTAACTCGATACAAAAGGATTTGAATAGATTAAATCAAGGGTTTACCGTTTAATTTAACTTCTAAATTTATGCGTTCATGTTACTACATTTTATATAGTTCAATCCTTGTTTCAGGTATCCCTGGGAAGATCTTCACTTTTTTGAAATTTTGTGCAATCCAAGTCCATTACCTCTTTTGCTCGTGCCATTTTATTTCATTGTTCTTGATCTGAAATTTTGTATTCCTGTTGTGTTTATTTAGGATTGACCTTCAAAACTAACCATGCGTTTTCTAAGGATTTGGTTATCGGGCTAGTTAGGCGAGTCTAGTTTGTAGGGATTAAGCTTTTAACAAAATCGATCTAATATTCTAATATGAATTGTTCTTTAATAAAAAATATTTTATTTAATCTAATTATCAAATATACAAATCAAATTTTAGTATATATATATATATATATATATATACATTGACCCCATATACTAATCTAGTCAAAGGCATGAGTTCTAGTTCACTCCATCTCAATTCCTTCAATTCCCTCATAAAAACAATGGTAAGATGTTATACTTGCATGAAAAAAAAATTGAGTTTGAATCTTGAAGATTATTTTTAAGAGAGATGATCACGGTCATTTAAGTAATGTTATATGTTTGAATCTTGACATTGTGTGTGGAGAAAATTGAGTTGGAATGGTTGTCCATATTACTTTATTAGTGGCTGCAGGTGGCCATGGAATTTCATTTGTGTGTGTATTTTGTTAATGAATATGTGGCTTTTACGTGGAAAACCTTTCCATTGCCAATTACCACTTGCCACCTATATATGATCTAATCCTACTACAAATTAATGAGTATATAAAATTAACACTTGCCATTGTCTTAAAAAGCCACTTTCACCTGTGCCCCCACTTTCTTTTTTAAAACATGATCATGTTAATGGAATCCATAATAATTTCTCCACTTCTTCACATTCTTGAGCAGTTCTTGGTTGGCCCCATTTAAATCTTCTCTCCAATTTAACTATTCATTTTACTCGGTTCATATGCACCCATGGAAAAGCATATTCCAACTTTTCACTTATATTTTTAACAGTTTATTCCTCCTTTTTCTTGATGAACAGATATTTTCTTATATTTTAAACCTAGTAATAATCTCTATGTTCGATTCTCCTTTTTTTTCTTCAAATTTCCATATCCGACATTTATTTTTGATACATATTCAAACATAGATAAGATAGTATGAACCATCAAATATATAAAATTTTTAAAACAAATAATGTCATATACATTTGTGTCGATCACTTATCTGAATTCGAATAACGCGAAACACTTTCTTCAGCGTTGGATTATTTGAACTAGAGTGCTTTCAACCTTTTTACTATTGGATCTCATTCACTGTTTTATGCACCTAAGAAATCCAAGCGCAATTATTAGTCAGTTGGCATCACTTCTTTTATTTCCCTCATTTTTTTTTTCTCAAATCGCAATTTATAGTGAACCCACTTCCATTAGTTCATTACAAATAAACATAACTTTTATATATTCATGAATTCACACACATATTAGTAGTGACAAATCATTGGAGAAGATTTGATTCCTTTTCTCATTTGATTTTGGCCCTTTTAATCTAAAAATGATTTCGGCCAAAAATATAATACAAACCAACCTTGGTGTAACTGTTGAATGTCAATCTACTCGGTTATAGGTTTGGTTTCTTTCAACTCCTCTTTGTATTTTTTATTTTCATCGCTAGTTATAAACTTAAAATATTTTTTTGTCAAAAATAAACAAAAAGCAATCTTGGTATAGTGGTTAAATGGTATCAGAGCATCCTTATCGACGGTTTGCTTGAAACTAAATTAAAATTAGTAACTTATTTAATAATTTTTTAATTCAGTAGTTAAAATAGGATCAAATTAATAATTTATAACCACATGTAAACTTAACATTTAGTGGTCTTATCTAAAAGGATTTAAATGTTAAGAATTTTGGTTAGACTTTCAAAATTTACTTATAATCTATTGATTTGATTCTATTAGACCTTCAAAATTTTGAAAATATTTATTAGACTTCCAAATTATCTTGTCACGGTCCGTCATTAAATATACATTGAATCAAATTTTATCTTCTTTTGATGTATCCATGTGGATATTTAGACATAGGAAAATAAGACTGGTCTATTAAATACATGATAAATTGAAATAAAACAGAACGAAGAATACACATAGTGATCATATTCATATCTAATGTTTGCACTCAAATGTGAATAAAATATATTATAAAACGCTAGTAAAAAATATTACTTTATAAACATTCACTCTCAAATTTTATTCAAATTTTAACATTAAATATGAAATATAATTTTTTAAAGTGTTAAAAACATATTCGTAGAGACAGCCAGGGACAGAGCTATTAAGCTCCTGGGAGGGGCTGCTGCCCCCCGACTGGGAGAATTTTTTTTACCCTTTGGTCCTTTATATTTTTTTCGAAAAAATAATATAATTGTGAATTTGTCTTCCACCTTTCAAAACTTATGTTTTGCCCTTCTCACCTCTAAATCCTGACTCTGTCTTTGGAGTCGGCTGCATGAATTGAAAGTATCTATCAGAAGTGGTAGTAAAGTTGACTAAATAATATTGATGCAATTTGAGCTATTGAAAGATATATTTTGGAGACATGATGAACAGCATTTCAAACATCCACTTTTATTTTAGATATTATTATTGTTATTTGTCGGTCCATGACTTTGCCAACTCAAAGTTCCTAAGGCCAACAAATCAATGAGTAATTCTCACACCATTGATTGCTTTCTTGGACAAAATATTTAAAGTCCAATATCATCAGCTAAGCTACTCCAATTTTCAAATTCTTGAAAAGTGCTGAATTTTAGTGGAGGTGGTATAGTTTGTGATATGAATTGTGTACTATTCTGATTAAAAAAGTTTTTAATGTGATTTATTTGCTGAAAAAAATAAATTTAGAAGAAAAAAATGAGGTCAGTAAAATAAATTTCATTAATAAAATTAGAATTTACTATGAAGTGAATTACAGAGAAGACACTTTCCAAACCAAAACGGAATTGTTTTTTATATTTTTTTTAAAAAAAATAGTATAATTGTAAATTTGCCCCCCACCTTTTAAAATTTATGTTTTGCTCCCCTCACCCTTAAATCCTGGCTTCGTCCCTGAATACACCTCCAAGAATAAAGATATTTATCGTTACCTTATAACATGAAGAAATGTAGAAGCCCCAAAGTGAATTGAAATTCGAATGTGAATGTTAGATATAAAAAATATGATTTTGTCTTTCTATTATATACAAATTTGAGACCTGGCTAACGTGAGATTAATTCACTTAAATCTACATTTTTAATAATTATATATTAAAATAATTATTTAAAAAACTTCTCATTTCTAAACACGTAGGACAAAATCGCACCATGTCAACCACATTTAAAAAAAAAATGCACCACATCAACCACGCTTTTTGAAAGGATACATTTAAAAATATATATATATTATTCTTATTTAGAGGGAAGGAAAGAAAAAAGTTCTAGAAAAAAGAGATGTTCGTATTGAATTTAGAATTCATGCCTTAAAAAAAAGAAAAAAAATGATGAAAAACTTTGATCACCCGATCATCTTTACTTTCTCTATATTCAAAACATTTTACATCAGCAGGGAAAGAATTTTGGATTGCATTATAGGTAACCCTACCAAAAGTGCAACAAAACAAGAGCTGACAATTTGTTGTTCATGCCACCAAAAAAGAAAGGGGAAAAAAGAATTTATATAAAATATGGTAATGGGAATAAAGAAGATTAGGAACTTGTCATTTTCAACTCAAAATATAGATTTTTAGTAAATATTTTTGCCTTTTCAACTAGACAATTTTGTTAGTGCTTAAATCACTTGTCTTTAAAAATGTTAAAACTTTATACCTACAAAAAGAATGCCCTTTCATTTTGGCTTATAGGTAATCAAACTCAAGAGGGAAAAAACACAATTGATTAGACCAACTTCTAATAGCCCCTAGTTTAGTCAAATACTCTCAAAATGAATCATTTACGTGCCAAAATAAAACAGTAAAATCACATATGTTTATATCATAACATCATTTTAAGAAATATGGTTTTGTTTTTTTTTAGTTAGATTTCGTCATAAAATTTTAGTATTTTTTAAAAAATAAACAGACACATTGTCCCTATACGTGTATTTATATAGTATATTATAAATACTTATGTTATTATATATATATATATGTATTACATAATCTAAAGGTGATTATAAGGTATTATATGTTCATAAATATTCTTAACCCTTTGACAATATGCATACACCATGTAGACATAGTGATTTAAACCCGTGTCTCTAAGGATGAACATCGTCCGATTTTATATTTAAATGAATGTCAAACAAGAATAAATTTAATTTGATATTTTTATATATAATTAATAGTATGATGATTATGTACAATTTAAATTATTGTGTCAAAATTTGTTAAAAATCTTATGAAATTTTATCGTGGTGAAAGAGATGAGAGAAATTGCCCTCTCATAACGGGAAAGCCTTATATAGACAAAAATATGTTGATCAATTATTGTATTTTATAAGACTAATAACCAGTGGTGGAGTTTAGTATTATTTATTGTTAGATCAATTAAATATGTCTAAATTTCTAAGAATTAATAATAAATTATATATTTTTAAAAGATTAAATTATAATTTTACCTTTACAATTTTTAAAATAATTTTTGGAGAGAGGAACATGACCTCCACTAATCCTTTCTACATTCCATGTTAGGATGTCATCGAGTCTTCTAGGATGGAATGGAAGTGGAACATGTAGGTAGCTGATGGCATGTCCATAAAGGAAGGCAATTTATTTAAATAACCTTATTTAAAAATTATTTAGATAAATAATAACATCATCTAGATTATTTAGATAATTATATTTTTCAGCTTATGTAAGGCAAAATTTACGTTCTACTAAAAATAAATTTTAAACTCGCTTTTAATTAATGCTAGTTTTGTGTTGAAAATTAAATTATTCTGTTTATTTTTACACAAAATTTATTTTTAATTAAGCGTGAGTTTAAAAATCACTTTCGATAGGACGTGAATTTAATTTAAGTAGACTAAAAATCATAATTTTCTAAAGGATATATTTGAATGATAAAGCCTATAGAGGACTTGATGGATATGACGTATAGGATCCCAACTGATTTAATGGGATTTGATGACAGGGGCGAACACTTGTGAAGGTTTATAGGGTCCATGACTATCTAAAATTTGATAAATTAATATTTAGCATTTTAAAAATTTTATTTTGGATCTTTTAATTTTAAAAATATATATTTAAATTTATTAAATATTTATAATTAAATTCACTCTTAAAACTTTTAAAATTTCTCATAAGTTAATTTTTTTTGAAAATTTTAAATTAAAACATCTAAAATTATTTAAAACTTTGAATAGACTCCCTCCATCTAAGTTGCCAAAATTCGCTCATACTTGATTATATATATATATATATATATATATATATATATAATCAATGATGACATAAATATTACAACTTGTTATTAATGAAGGAGTGATATGAGCCTCAAAGTAGTGAAAGATATAACATGTATTTGCTTCCTATGCTTGACACTGATGCTCTCAATCTTCAGCTTGTAACGGCGTGATTTTAGGTCCTCTTTTCAATTAAAAAAATATAAAACATGTAAATGATGTTTTTTCATGTGCCTGGTTTCCATGTTTTTAGTCTTCCTAAGAACGTACATTTTGTTTTGGTACTTAAAAATTAACATCTTTGGCTTGAAAAACTTCATATTAGCATTGTTTGGTAAACGTTTGGTAAATAACGGTTTGAGCTAAAATTAGATGTTTGACCGGTCAAATTCTCTAATGTAGATATTTGGTGAATAGTATATTAGAATAGCAAATTAGGATGAAATTTCTAATTTTGAAAAAGCTGATAATATGAGTTTTTTAAAATTAGAGGTTTAGAATTATAAAGACCCTTTTACCTTTAACAATTATAAAAATTTCCAAATAATCTAAATTTAACCTTTTCTATTTTAACTCTTAAACCAACAAATGTAACCCCCTCGACCCGGCCTAGACGCCAGACCAAACCGAGCAAACTACATTGGGTTTACCGAAACAAAACCGAGACGATTAACTCAAATTAGGTCTATTTTTTCTTTTTATATTGTCTTGATGCAACATATTAACCTAAGGTTTGCATGCCAGCGGCGGAAGAAATCTCAAAAGAGACGGACATCGAATTGACAACCAAACGCACATCTTTGCATTTTAAGGACCAAATTGCAAATTTAGAAAACTATAAGAACTTAATTAAATTTAAGTTACCAATCCTCAATTAGTCATGTTACATGTCAAGCTTCAGCTTAAAACGATCATCCAAACTCATATAATTGCATTCACAAAAAGCAGGGACCAAAATGAAAGAATTAGAAACTATAGAATCACATCAACTAAAAATAACGGATGCCCGCATCGATACGCAGGTTAGGGTATCGGTACCTTGCTTGTTTTACAAAGGCATACCAATACCCTCTCATGAGTATCGGTACTCTAACACGAACTCAAAATTCTAGATTCCAATAGCTAAAACGCGTATCGATACACCATCCCGCGTACTAATACTTAGACCAAAAATATACATACTCGTATCGATACGGTTGCAAGTGTATCGATACCCAGACCAAATTTACACTTACCCGTATCGATATTAGGCTAAGCGTATCGATACCCCTAGACCTATAATGTACAAACTTGCTGGTTTTTCACCCAGGAAGTAGGTCAAACATGCCTAAAACATTCTCACATGAATACACCACTAAACTAAAGATTAAATCATGCCAAAAACCCATGGAGACAAGAGCTACAAAAAACATACTTCTTATTGTTGAAATTCTACAGGCATGCTTCCTAAAATCATCCAACTCAACATTCAAAAAGAGATTTAAGGCATATTTCATCATTTGTACCATCTCAATGGTCAAATAACAACATACTAAACATGTTTGAACCGCAAAAGCATAAGCATAGGCATTTTCAACCTATACGCATACTATGGAAGTCACAAAACATCAAACACATATAGATAAGTTATCAACAAAACATACATCAATCATCAATATGACAATCCATCAAACCACAACATAGAACCTCCACAACATAACTCAAATTCATATTACAAATCCCCAAAAATATGGTAACAAATTGTCTTATTTACCGAATTTAAAATTTGATTTTCATACTCATGGTTGTCTTGCTTGTGGACCCTCATTGCCAAGAGATTGCTGCCCTCCAACTCTATTGCTCTGCATCAATGAGGAAAAGAGAGCGTATGCACACTTGCTTAGTGAGGATGCTCTTAAGTAAAACATTGTTTCCCTCCAACTCTATTGCTATGCATTCAAGGTTAGTGTTTAGAATTTAATGTATAGGGTTTAAGGTTTAGTTTTTTAGGGTTAGAGTTAAAAATTTAGGATTTGAGTTTTTATAGTGTAAATACACAAGCTTGTGTAAAATTAATCTTACACAGTCTGTGTATCAAAACTGTACCCATATTTAATGTGACCATGATAATTTATAGTTAGAATTTATTGTTATGCGGTCATTTGATTTGGTTGTGATATGGAAAAACAATAGGGGTAACAGTGTCATTTCAACTTCTAAGATTTCGTTGTATTGAGAGTACACAGCATAATACAGATTCCGCTGTATATTCTTTTCTACATTCATTCCGCAAAAATAAATATAAATGAAATCTCCAGTATTCAAAAATTCTCCTAGTGTGAAATGAAACTGTTCTTCTTTGTTACGGTTTCTGCTGTGCTTTCAAGCTCCGTTAATGGCGTCATGATTACCGAGATTCGGAGTGGAAACTAACTTCTCTGGATTTCCCAGCCTTTTTTGTTTTCTTTTCGTGCCGTTTTCTTTCTGTTCATATTGGTTGGACCTGTGGAAATAGGAAGAAACGGCAACGAAAGAAGGATTACAAGTTGGCTCGATCGGTTTATGAGTTCTCGCGTTTCTTTCGTTTGATTCATGGCTCTACTCGTGTTTAGAAGCGGCAAATGGTAAACTCCTTTCCCTCCTCCTTGGATTTTTATCTTTTTATAGAAAGCATGAAAATATACTAGAATTGGAATTTTCTTTATGGAATTCATGTTTGCTCGTGTAGTTTTATTTGAATTTTGGATTTTTTTAAGTTTGTACTATGTTTCTCCAATTCATTTTTCACCAAGTATCCGTGTTCAACATCCATGCATGACATGATTCCGGTATACGACGTTTCAAGGATACTCTAGATTACATAAAAGCACTTAGAATTCATACATTCTTCAAATAGATTAGTCAATAAAAATCCCATTTCTTTTCAGAAGTTGCTACTTTAACAAGATTTCTTTTCAGTGGTGAAATAGTATACGTAGGTACTAGGTAGTAGGTATAGATTCGATTCCTTTTTAGGTCAACTGTAAGCTAACTAAAGGATGGTAAAATTTATTGTCTATTATATTCTTCAATCTACCTTTATATGTTGTTATCAATCTTTTTATGCATCTTATATTATGATAAGAACCTTCTGCATTTCATGGGAAAAAAAGATTGGATTATTGGAACTGCATGCTGTTTATAATTCCTTTATATCAAAGAATCTTAGGAGATATTGCTGGTTATTGTGAAGGTTTCATGGAGATATTAAATGGCTTAGAGAAGGAGTCCTGAGTTCCGCCAAGGAAAAGTCATCGTTCGGATAATTTTCTTCAAGGCATTATTTGATAGACAGCTTTCCACAGGAAGTAAATAACAAGCTATTGTTTATGTCGGCGGCTGATCTGTTCGTCCAATTTAGTTGAACTCTTCTTGAGATAGATCTGTTGTGTTGTAGGAAACAAAGAAACAGAAAACTTCAGCTTTACGATCCAGGGGTAGCCCCTTTAGCATCATAAATTTTGTTAGAAACAAACAAGTCCTTCAGATTTTAGAATTTAGATACAAATTGATGTGTGAAATTTCAGCTGGGCAAATCTTCTTTGGCAAAACTACTAAAGTTTCCTTTGTTCGGGTGAACTTCCTAGGGAAGCAGCTTTCGTACTTGTAACTTCATATTGGCCTTCAAATAAGGCACCTGGCAAGTTTACCCTTTTATGATTTATGTGGGATACCTCCTTTGGAAGTTCCCACCAGTGCAAACTTCGTCCCATTTGGGCAAGTCTTCTTTGGCATTTCGAGTTCTTTGTTGGCTCCTTTATCCCTTTCGGGCACATCTCCTTTGGCATTAGAGTCAAAATATCCTGAGAGGATATTGTACTCACTATCACTTTCAAACAGTTGAATCAACTGGCAAATTCCATATCCCGCAATTTGCGACAGGGAGGTACGGTCATATCCCGGTCTGTATATTCCTTCAGGATTGACTATTGACTTTTCATCTTTACCACAATATCTATTGAGACTTGAGAGCTTAAGATTAAGCGGGGCAGGAACATACTGGTAGCTTCCATTTTTCAGACAAGAGTAGAGTTACTGGTATGCCTTATTATTCTTGCCTTTTTCTACTTTGTTATAGCATTGGTACGAAAACAGAAATGAGATAACAAACCTTCCATGCATCTGCAGGTGCATACGCTATCTTTGTCCACTAAATATCCTGCTCTTCAAGATAACAAACTTTTGGAAGCAAAAGTTACACCACACGTTATATTTTTAATTACTGAGGTCAGTTCTTGCCTGAAAGTGCTTGACTGCAACTTTTTTTATGTTTTTCTTACTGCTAAATTATAACTTTTAATGTTTTGTTAACTGAACTTAATGTACGTTTTGTCACATGTGGGAAGAAATGGATTCTCTCTTTCCCGATTCAGAATGGGAAACTTTTAGTGAAAGTGGCAGCAGCGAACAAGAAGAAACTGACTTTCCATATGGAGGTCATGCTTGTACCATTCTATCGAGTCTGGAGGAAAGTATTGGAAAGATTGATGAGTTCCTCTCATTCGAGAGGGGATTTCTTCATGGGGACATTGTGCGCTCTGTAACAGATCCATGTGGGCAGATGGCCAGAGTAACCAACATAAATATGTTTGTGGATCTCGAGAATACTCATGGGAAAATTGTAAAAAATATAAATTCAAAACAACTTTCGAAGATCCGCACCATTTCAGTTGGGGATTTCGTGGTTACTGCAAATTGGATAGGAAGGGTGGTTAAAGTGATTGACTGTGTCTCTATCATCTTTGATGATGGATCGAAGTGCGAGGTTACTGCTGTGGATCATGAAAAGCTTGTTCCTGTTTCTCCCAACATAATCGATGATGCACAATATCAATATTATCCAGGACAGAGAGTAAAGGTTGTGCCTTCAAAAGTTTCTCAATCAACTAGATGGTTATGTGGTACTTGGAGTGGAGATCAGGATGAAGGAACCGTTTCTTGTGTCGATGTGGGTTTCGTCTATGTCGAATGGATTTCCTCTGCTCATATTGATCGTGATATAAGTGCCTCTCCTCCCTCGCGTTTGCAGAAGGCAAAAGACTTGACTTTGTTGCCATGTTTTCCCCATGCAAATTGGCAACTTGGTGACTGGTGTATGCTTTCTTTGGCTGACGCCAAGGGGACTACTGAGGAGTTGCACCATGCATCAACTCATGGTATAACTAGAGATTACTTGAAACTTGATAAAGGATTTGAAAGAGGAAACCCAGATTCAAGACTGGATGAGATCTTTGCAATCATTAAGACAAGGACCAAGGTTGATGTTGTGTGGCAAGATGGCACTTGTGGTTTAGAATTAGATTCACATACCTTACTTCCTGTTGAAGTCATAAATGCGCATGAATTTTGGCCTCGTCAATTTGTCCTGGAAAAGGGAACCACTGGCAATAGTCAAAGATGGGGTGTGGTGCGTGGTGTAGATGCTAAAGAACGAACTGTTAAAGTACAGTGGAGAGAGATGCGCGTGAGTCAGATAAATGATTTTGATGCTGATCAGATAGCGGAAACTGTTAGTGCTTATGAACTGGTTGAACATCCAGACTACTCTTACTGTTTTGGGGATATTGTGGTCCAGAATCAGTTTAGTGATCGAACTGACAAAGGTCAAGAAATCTCTGAAAATGGTTTTGGTCCCAAAGCTGCTTCGAAAGGCAAAGACTTGAATTTGGATCAGAATGAGAATCTCAGTACATACTGTCTATCCTGTATCGGCATTGTTGTTGGGTTTAAAGATGGTGATGTGGAGGTGAAGTGGGCTTCCGCTCTAACAACAAAGGTTTGCATCTTATTCATCCTTATTCCATGATTCAAATCATATGCATACATATTTGAATTAAGTTAATACCCCCTAGTTTCAGGAGTCGGCTGCAGTTTGAATTTAGTGGCCTCTGAATTTAACATTAGATTTTGTCGCAGGTTGCACCATATGAAATTTACCGTGTTGATAAATACGAAGATTCAGCAAGAACTCCTGTTCTCTTAGAAGAAAATAACGAGGCTTTTAATCAAGAGATGTTTGTGCGTGAGATGCAGTCTGATAGCCAGAAGGGAAAGGTAAATGCAACTCTCCCTCTCATTTTCATTTGCATTTTTTGAGAATAAGTTTTCTGTCAGTTTGTGTATTCTCATATGTTTATTTTGCAGATGCACACACGAATACATGAAAAATTCTTGTATTATGTCCCTCACCGAACTAAATAACGATTGTGATTCTATTCTCAGGAGTTGTCGAATTCCAATGATGCTGATGAAAGTGGCGAGAAATTCTCATGGGTACCTACTCCCTTCCGTCCTCAAGCTGCCATTGGATTTTTCACAAGCATTGCTTCTAGCATCCTTGGATCTCTTGGTCCCAGTTCACTGATTAGCCAAGATTCATCCGGTCGTATTTCTCGCAATGCAAAAGAATATGGCATTCTCCTTGAGGAAGAGGTGTTGGAAACTTGCCATCAGTGTGCTGGACAAGATACGAGTGAGTTGCATATACTTGAAACAACAAACATAAAACAGGAAGCCGGTGAGTTTCAGGAAAACAAAGGTAGAATGTTGCTTAAACCTGGGGAGACTTCCGGCAAATGTAGGCAGTTCGATATGGTCAGTGATTGCTCAAATCACCACTTTCTTGGTGAAAGTAAGGTGTTGGCTGTGTCTCAGGTTTGAAACATGACTTAGTTGACTGTTAAACATACCATTTGAGTTGCTCAAAACAGTCCAGATAATCACTTTAGTTTTCCCACTTTCAGGTCAAAAGAAGTTGGCTGAAGAAGGTTCAGCAAGAATGGAGTATTCTAGAGAAAAACCTCCCTGGTTAGCACCGCCCTCGTTTATTCGGTTCTGCTCATTGAATGCTTAAAAACTTTAAACCAGTTGCTATTTTCTCACAAGACTATTTTTTACCTGAGCAGAAACTATCTATGTCCGTGTATACGAGGAAAGGATGGATCTACTACAAGCAGCCCTTATTGGTGCTCCTGGAACACCCTATCATGATGGGCTGTTCTTTTTTGACATTTGTCTCCCTTCAGAGTTCCCGAATGAACCACCAGTAAGTAGTGCATAATGCCAAGAAATATTTAACTCTTTGATTCATATCTCTTCGTATGCAATAAAGCATTTCCCTTTTGGGGAAAAAAGGAGACATTTATGTTTATCAAATTTTTGCAGATAGTGCACTACCATTCAGGGGGGCTTCGCCTCAATCCCAACTTGTATGAATCAGGGAAGGTTTGTTTAAGCCTTCTAAATACGTGGGCAGGTTCAGAAACTGAGGTCTGGAATCCTGAAAAATCCACAATTCTTCAAGTTCTTCTGTCCCTCCAGGCTCTTGTGCTTAACGAGAAACCATATTTCAATGAAGCCGGATACGATAAACAGTTAGGAAGAGCTGAGGGGGAGACGAACTCAGTGAGCTACAACGAAAATGCTTTCCTTGTAACTTGCCAGTCTATGCTTTATATACTCCGGAAGCCGCCCAAGGTGAAATTCCACATTTTAAACATTTTTTCCACCTCCATTTGCATATGTTGAATTAATGGAGTTGATACTGATGCTATCTCTTGATTGATTACCTGCTTCTCTGCTTGATCAGCATTTTGAGACCCTTGTCAAGGAGCACTTCAGTAGACGTGCCAAAACTATTCTTTTGGCTTGTAACGCATACATGGAAGGAGCGCCAGTAGGATTTGCTCTCGACTGCGGCAGAGATGGGCTTGATGCAAACTTTAAAGGAAGTTCTACTGGGTTCAAAATCATGCTCGCCAAGATTATCCCGAGGCTCGTGGATGCCTTTTCAAATCAGGGAATCGATTACAGCCAATGCTGGGATAAGTGAATGTACAACTGGAGTGTTAGTCGGTAAACACAAATGCACGTTACATTACCAAAAGTTGCTATAATGTGAACAGCTTCGTGTGTTAGTTGTCATCTGAATTCAAGAACGAAAATGTATTAAAGATCCCTGTAAAAAGGGAAGCTTTGTATCATATCGGGGTGTGCACTGCCGAAACATTGCAATGTTTTCTTCTTGTTTAACAGGCTTGTGCTATGACCGTACAAAGCTGTTGTTTTCAGACAATAAGATTGTTAAGAAGTGATGATTAGATTTTCTTTCTTCGGAGTTTCCCAATCCCTGGTTCCTATAATGTTTCAGTTTCTATTTGATGTTAGAACTACACATTTTCAAGATTATGCATTTGCTATATCCTGTGTTTCATCTTTGTTCCTCGGGAGAAAAAAAAATGAGAAACCTTCAATAAGCTTAGATAGACAACAGCCAAGTTCATCACCAATAGTCTTGACAAGAACATGAACCGTCTTTAAAATGATGAAACCGAAGTCTATCACGAACGTTAATCTCCCTATTAGCAATAACCGAGATATGTTTGATGGCCGTATGACAATCCTCACACATTCGGAGGTTCTTGACAATCCTGATGGGCACACCGGGGCCAGTTTTTAATAAGCCAAATGCTATTGCAAGCTTCTCACTGTGGTACCTAAGGGCATGTTCCCTCTCCTCTTCTTCCACCTCATGCATCACGGATTCGGATGCCGGTATATAGCCAGCTTCTCTGCACCTACTCATCAACTCATCCAAATACAGATAAATTTGATTCGTCTCGGGATGAGACTTGTCACCCATGCTAAACAAATAAACCTTCTGATCAACATCTATTGTGCTATAGCCAACTTCCTTCTTCAAGCGATTTCTTATCATTATGTTCCGGACCTTTTCCACCCGATCCATCCTACCTGCCAATGCATATATATTCGAAAGCATTACATAATGTCCCGGATTTTCTGGCTCGAGACTCAAAAGATGTTCGGCTACTTCTTCTCCAAGATCGAAATTCTTATGCATCTTGCAAGCCCCGAACATTGCAGTCCATACTGCAGGGGCTGGCTCTTTAGGTATGTCTTTGATAAACTGATGGGCTTCATTCAAGCGTCCGGCACGCCCAAGCATATCCACCATACATACCAGATGTTCCACCGATGGCCCCAATCTATATTCCTGCCTCATGCTGCAAATATCCGGAGCCCTTCATTAACGAGTCCTGCGTGAGCACAAGCTGATAAGATCGCGACAAACCTTACAGTATTCGGTTGTGGACCATAGACCCTCATTTCACTAAAGAGCTCAAGTGCTTGGCTACCATGACCATGCATTCCATACCCTGAAATCATAGCAGTCCAAGCCACAATATTCTTTTCCTCAATCGAATCAAAAACTTCTCTTGCTTTGATCACATT
Source organism: Hibiscus mutabilis (assembly GCA_019671005.1). NCBI lineage: Eukaryota > Viridiplantae > Streptophyta > Magnoliopsida > Malvales > Malvaceae > Hibiscus > Hibiscus mutabilis. Next base: position 820,556 of record CM033738.1, read on the forward strand.
TCCACACCTTGAATACATATTAATCATCGCGGTACCAAGCACCACATTCAGATCGAAACAGTTTCTAACAATATACTCATGCACCCAGCAGCCTAAACCACTTGCACCCACCTGAGCACAAGCGGATAACAAACTAACAAACGTTGCAGAATCCGGCTTAACTCCTGAATCTCGCATCAAATGAAACAACCCAATCGCTTCTTTTCCAAATCCGTTCTGCTCATATCCCGAAATCATTGAATTCCAAGCTACTACTGTTCTCTCAGGCATTTTATCGAAAACTTTACGGGCAATCCTCACATTACCAGATTTAGCATAAAAGATGACAAGAACAGCTTGAATATATGTATCCAAACCGTACCCACAAATCAAAACATGACAATGAATAGATTTACTGATACTGAAAGTCATTAAATCGGCAGAAGATTTAATCACGGCGGAGAATGTGTAATTTGAAGATGAAATGTTGGCTAATAACATCCGGCGATAGTAGAGAAGGGATTCTTGAGGGAATTTGAATTTTGAGGTTAAGGTGATTAGAGAATGGAAGAGAAAAGTATCCGGATTGGGGATGGAAAAGAAGAGGCCACGTGTGTAGCTAATGGGTGAAGTAGCGGCATAAGCGAAAGAGAGGAGTTTGGTGATGAGAGATCGGCTACGACCGGAGCCCGTGACGGTGATCCTTGCGTGGACTTGTTGAAGAGGTTTGAGACGCGGGCCTGCTTGGATCATTGCGTGATAGATTGGTGAATGCGTGAGTGTGGCGGTTGATGACGTTGTTTGGCTTCCATGGAAACTTACCATGAGTAAGAAAGAGGGAAAATTTTGAGTTTGAATCAAATCTACAGTTAAATGATTTTGATTGAACGCGGCTGATACGTATCGAAGAACTGTCTCAAAAGATAAAAATATATATATATATATATATTTTTAAAAAGGCAAGGGTTGTGTGCATCGGCGAGATTTGTTTCTTTCGAAAATTGGGGTTAAAATTTTAAAAATAACATTGTTAAATTTTAAATATAAATTATAAAATAAATTAACGGATTTATTAAGCAATGTGAAGAGTTTTAAATGTAATACATGATATTAAGTTTTTGACTTTTATTTCGGTTATATTTTGATACATGTAAATAATATAGGTAAAATTTTGATATAGTAAAATTAATTTTATACAAGTCTGCATATTTACATTATAAAACTCAAATTTCAAAATTTTAACCCTAAAAAACTAAATCATAAACTTTAAACCCTAAATTCTAAACACTAGCCTTAAATTTTAAATCTTAAAACCTAAATCCCTAAACTCTAACCCTTAAACTACACCCATAAACCATAAAATTAAACGGCTCGTGTAAACTAAAGTTTACATGGCATATGTATTGAAGTTTTTCTCAAATAATATTTACACAATAATTCCTTAAAATTTTAAACCCTAAACCTTTAATTCTAAACTCTAACTCGTGAACTTCAAACCTTAAACCTAAACTCTAAAACTTAAAATTAACAAACTAATGTAAACTTTAATTTATACAAACTTATATATCAAAGCTTTTTTCCATTTTATCTTAAGATCAACTCCGCGTTAATGATTTCAAAAAAAAAAAAACTACATACGAATTCGAGAAAGTGTTATTAAGTTTTTAATTTTACCTATTGATATTTAAAAAGTTACTTTATAGTCACTGACATTATTAATTTATTATAAAATAATCATTCTAACATTACTTATTATTAAGTTGATGACATAACACGTTAACAAAAAAACCAGACATAAAATTAAAAATAGCCTCCAACGTTTGATCTTTTGAACACTTTAGCTTCTATATTTTTTTGTGCAAACAATTTCTTAACGTTTCATATTTTTTTGAAAAAGATAATTTTTTTTATTTTTTAGCCAATCAGATGATGCCACATAACACTTTGCTAACGTGCCATTATTTGATTGGTTAAAAATAATTATTTTTAAAAAATATTATTTTTTATTTTTTAAATGTGATGCCACATTAGCAAAGTTCCACATGTCATTGTCACGTCATCAAAAGGCGTTGAACGTTAGTTGACTGACGGTTTCATCCGTGGAGGGTGAATTTTGAACGAAAATAAAACGTTAAAAGGTTGTTTGCACACAAAAAATAGAGGCTAAAGTGGCCAAAAATCAAACGTTGGGGCTATTTTTGACTTTATGCCAAAAAATTAATATTCAACTTAGATCATAAATTATAGTTAAAATGTTGGTCTGATTTCAATTCTCAAAAAATTGATCCTCATTTTTTCTTATTTGATCTAAGGTATCCACCGCCGATAGCATTGACTAATCCCCTCGCTGCGAGTGCTCTCACTAAGAGGTAAACGGCTAGCCATGAAATGTACTCCATTCTCATTGACAGGAATCGAACTCCTAACCTCATAGTTAAGGGATAAGGTGACCAACTACCACACCACATCTCATGATTAATTGATCCTCAATTTTTACACATCATATCAATTTAATTATAATTTTAAAATATAAAATATATAAAAATTCACAGAAACAACAAAGCTGATTTGCTAAAAAAATAAAAAAAATATTTTTAATCCACCATCCTTTACAATCTTCTTATCAAAACTTAAATTTTATTAATTTTTTTTATAAATATTTTTATTCGAGTTCTTCAATATATTCAAAACACATACATTCAATCTTTGAATTTGTTTTTCTCTGACAAAAAGAACAAGCAATAAGTTAACGTTTGGTATTATTTCATGTTAATATCCCAATAAAATTTGATTCTTGAAAATGAATGTTAAGAATTTTATCGTAAAAAAAAGTAACATTACAATGTTTGGTACGCACAGAAATATCATCATCAAATAAAATAAAAAATTTATTAACTTATTTAATGATGTTTACTATTAATAAAGTTCAATTTATCAAGTAAAAACATAATTTAATCATATATTTATTTTTAATAATATTAATTTATTCTAAATTAAAATAAACTAATACATTTATTTATATGATTGGTTTTTTTATTAAATAGAGATGTATTACGTTCTTATACCGGAATTTGAACCCATACAAGATTGGGTAATATGAACATCTTTAGCCACTAGGTCAATTAGTTGATCTCTATATGATTAAATTTTTAATATGTCTTTAAATTAGAATATAATTAAAGTTTTTAATTTGATAGTAAATAAAATAAATTTAATAATGTTATAATTTTGTATTATGAAAAATTGTATACAAATTGTAGATAAAATATATTTCATGCAAACAACATGAACGGAGATAGATTAACCTGAATTTTTTGTTTCATCACAAATTTCATGCCTTCTTTTTTCACGCAAAATTTTTACTATATAAACCCTTTTTATCTATCAAACTAAAATCACATTCCTCCCAAAGATGGCAGCAAATTGGGTTCTCCTAACCTTATTATTCTCACTGTGCTTAGCGACTTCCTACAGTAAGAGGATCGGTGTCTCCGCCATGGACGACCGAGTCGAAAATTATGTGTCCCCGTCATTAAGTGGTACCATGCAAGACTCCGATCCTGATTTTCCACAGTCAAGAAGCGCTGCCGCACACAAACACGATCCTGGTCTTTCATCTCCATTTAATCCTAATCCCCCCGATGTCGGTATTCCCTGCAGTTGTGGCGGCAGTGGCTCTTGCGGTGGCAACTGCGGATATGGGTGCGACCTCCCCTATGAAATAGGGTATAGTTTAGTTGGTCTGAATAGTCTCAAACAAACGATTAGAGACTTTACCATGAAACTTGAAGCTAATGGTTTATTGGGCCAACAGAAAGCGATGAATATGCAAGCTATGACACCATAATCGTCATAATTATATATAAACTATGGGTTCTATCAAAAATAAAAACAATGTAATAACCAGACAGTTTGACATATGTTTGGATTCCGATGTATTGGCTGTTTTTATTGTATGAATAAGAGAAATCTAAATTATGCTTTGATTGAAATAAAAATGGTATTGGGGGAAATATTTAAACTCTCGTTGAGGTTTAACAAAAGTTTTATTCATTCTTATAATTTGAGTAATGTTTATTTAATCTTATCAAATACAATACGTAATAAAGAATATATAAACCTCTTAATATTTATTTATCGAATGATTAGAAAAACAATTTCCTTTCATGACTACTTATTATTTTATTTAGGTTTAATGCATGTTTTGTCGCCTGTGTTATAAATAAATTCTCAGTTTACCCTCTCAAAAATTTTATTAGTCAGCTATGGTATATACTTTCATTCCGTCTATTATGTACCACAATTCATTTTCTATTAAAATGTTATGGCTCGATTACGCTTTGTTTTTTTTTTTTTATAAAAAAAGTATAGTTTTAATCAAGTTAAAAACCATACAAAGAACACTACCAAGTGCCTTATCAACATAGTAGTGTGACAAGAGAAGGAACCGACACGAGAGAACCATACACGAAGGTGATCACACACCAAATCAAGAAAAAACGTGCAACCAATCCTCTCGGTCCACCCCACTCTTTGCGAGAGCATTGACAATACTATTCGCCTCACGCACGACATTACAAAAGCATACACAAAAAAAGATTATGGCACGCGGCATCAATCCTTCGGAACCAATGTCCTACTCTCCCCGGGCGTTTCTCTTGATGCAAGACCTAGGATATAGCAACACACGAGTCCGATTCAATAACAATAGACTCGGCACGACCCCATTGTGACGCACACACCATATCTAATGCATACTCAATTGCGCGAAGTTTCGCCACATTGGAGTCGACCACTCCCAAGGGTCCTGAAAAAAACGCCAAAATGCACCCTCCCGCATCACGCAGTACCCCCCACAACCTCCTGGTCCAGGTTTTCCCCTTAACGATCCGTCAACATTAAACTTTAAGGCACCCAGAGGTGGAGGACACCACACAATCCCACATCTTAGCGATCTTCCAATCATCGGCCTTGCAATTTGTCGTGGGCATGTCCACTATTGAGCCTCATCAATATAAATAACATTAAAAAATCTAAAAAAACAAAAAAAAATTGAACAAAATCATAAAATAAAAAATCTACAGACTTTTTTAGTTATGCTTCATATTTTTAATCATAAGAATGAAAAATAAAAAAATTAAATATGAAGGGTTAAATTTATTAAATTATTTCAAATTAGGACCAAATTAATAGAATGCATAAGTTTCAAATACTAAAATTGTTATTATATAAGTATTTATTTCAATTTTAATGACAAAGTGATTTGTTTGTCACACAATTTTAACAGAGTGACTTGTTTATTCCTAACTTATAATTGATTGGTTGAATTGTTACTTTTAGAAGAATAGTGATGTAACACCCACAAATCGATAGGGTAACTCGATCCAATCTGAGGTGTCACATTCGAGTTACTGGAGCAACCCACGTTAGAAATTCAGATAAAACAAATTATCAAACCATTTAAAACCATAAAACAAGTTCTGGATTAAAAATACAAGTTCAGAGATCATTCAAACATAGAAACAGAAAACATGATACAAGTTGCAAATACAAGTTTCAGACTCTGTTATTAAAAAAAGACTAGACATGCACGCCCTTGATTACACAGATACCGTACTCGGAAAACAGTGCCGGAGGAACTCCTATGCTAATGTCAATAACTGCATCATGATCAATCTTTTAACCTACGATGGTAAAGAACATCATGAGCTTGGAAAAGCTCAATAATACAGAACTACCAAGAGATGCTAAAGGCACAAGCGAGTATATGGCAATCATAACATTGTCATGATATTTCGGGCAACAACAGACTCCAATTACAATTTGATATATTAGTGAAGTGTTATATTTGAAGATAACATAATTGTTATTTATTCAATCACTGAGTATCAGGCGAGAAGCCTATAGACCAGAGTATCAGAGTAGTGATGGATTAAGAAAGTTAAACCTAGGAGTTTAGTGTGTTCCATTGAGTGCTGATTGGAAGCATACAGAAAATTTCAGACTTTGGTAAATTAATTCAGTATAGTAGATTTTTAAAAGGGACAATAAGGTTTTATTTTAATCATCTAACTACCCTCTAGACGAACTCTAGTATGCAGTTTCTCATAATTGCATCTATAAAGTCGTTAACCCAAGCCCATTGGGCGTAGGTGCCATCCTAAGAAGATATCTTAGGTCCATTAGGAATCACCCTAGCCAAAGCGTAAAAACTTGATAAAGTAGGAATCACCCTAGCCGAATCGTAGAAACATGATATAGTAGGAATCACCAGCCAGATCAAGGTTGAAACTGCAGAGACTTCATATCATATCCCAAGTACCCCAGTAATACAGTTTAGGCAGTCAGTAGCAGTGGTGTAAAAAAATGAATCAGACATGTATTTATCAGTAAAGCAGGAATCAAACATATGTTTTTAGTATAACAGAAACCAGATGGCATGCTATCAAATCGAACAGTAAGGTATACTTTCAGATAGATATAAGTCGTGATTCAGATCATAAAGACAATATTAATTTTTAATCAGAGAAAATATTCATGTGCACATGGAACACACTAGATTGCCAAATATTTCTCGGAGATACTGGATATTTACGAGAAAAAATGAACACTATACTTTTGAGAATTTCAAACTGATTTCAGAAACGAGGTCTCTATTAAAACGAGCTTGATAACCAACGTCTCCAACCAAGCATTCAAGAATTGATACATTAGGATCATTCAGGATATTAGATGTATCAAGAATGTTCCAATCATTTTGGCCAACAAGGGTATTATAGACATTCTAACCTTCAAGGGCAAATTAATAATTTAACCCAACAAGGTATAAATGGTAATCTGCAAAATTCAAAAATTTTAATTGCTCATCAAGTTTCCAAGTTCCTTTGAACTACTCAAAACCCATTATCACGATACTTACCAATTAACCAGATAGGTACACCTTACAAGTAATCATTTGTTAAAATTAACTACGATGTATAGCAAAACGGGTCACCTACATCAAATATCACTGAACATGCCACGAGAAAGTGAACATGTATTCGTGCGGTATTTTTCCTATACCGAAGCAATATCAAGAGTGACTATTGTACATAAGTCAAGCTTTATAACCCGTAGGAGAATCACAGTCATTTAAGTTGTATTTATACTTCCACTTATTCTAAGTCATTGCAGTATTACAGTTATTTTAATTCCCGAGGGTTTATAGTCGTTTTGATGCTTAACGATATTTGCAGACATTTCAGAATCCAGGGATATTTTAGTTATTTCAATCAATCAAATCATATGAAATACTTTCGATAAATTGGTCTTCATATATTTATTTGAAGTATTTCCATAAAAAAGGTTTCAAATGTTTATTCCAAAAATTGAGAAATTTAAGACTTACAAAAATCTTAAAAGTTATCCAGATTCTCCAAACAGATCATGAATCTAACAGGTGAACCAGTACTTTTGTCAGATTAAGTTTGAATTCCATATCATTTCCACTGGTAGGGTATCCAAGTCCTTTTTATATCTCATGGATGTTTTTGTCATTTTTATCACATTATTTCAGGCATTCAATCTTTTAGCAATAATGATAAGAATTAAATGCACTGAACTTATATTTCTTACCAGTCATCAAAATTCTTATTCGAATCACTCGAATCTTAATCGATTTATTATCCATTACCATTACCAGCACAACTTTATAACAATTAATGATAAACAGATGATCAATCATATCCATTCACGTATTGACCAATTTACCAACGAGTTCCGTAAAGTATGCAATAGGTAGTAAAGTATTACCTCAACTCCGAGCTATATCGGTCGACCCTTGGAACTCTCTTCAATGACTTTCAAACTCAAGCTCGAACTCGACGTCCCTCAAAATCTCGAATACAGAGAAATGCGAGTACCTTCAATCAAACATACTCTAAAATCAGACATTAACTCAATTACGTTGCTCTTAAACTGAATAATTAAATACGTATGCACGCTCGATTCAATATCAGATTTGGAGGATTTTTTGTTAGAATTTCACAAAACAGACTTCAAAATCGAACTAAAGATGTCAAAAAATCTAAAATATAGGTTTTCAGAAAAAGTTAACTTTTGGTCAAAGTTAACCTAAAAAATCAACGGTCAGGGTCAAAGTCAATGGCCAGGTCGACGGTCAATGGGGAAGGCCAAAGTTAATGATCAGGTCAACGGGCAAGGTCAAAGGCAACGGTCAGGTCAACAGTCAACGGGCAGGGTCAAAGTCAATCGGGTTGACTCAGTCAGGTTGACGCGGTCAGGTTGACTCGATCGAGTTGACTCGGCCAGGTCGGGTCAGACAGGTTCAGGTCAGGATTGGTGGATACGGGTCAGGTTATCCAGGTTTGGGCTTAAGACCATTGGGCCTTAAGCAGGCCGATTCGGGCCAGACTGGGTTATTCGGCTTTAAGAAGCATGCCGACCCACAGATTTAAATTATCAGGCCTATATGCCGGTTCATGAGTTAAATCGGTTCGGGTTTATTAAGTCAGACTAACTCGGTTTAAAGCCAGACTGGTCTATAATCGGTCAGGTCGGTCTAAGCAGCACCAACCAGGGTGGTCAAAAATTACTTCTAGGCAGTACGTGCCCACCACGCGCGACCCTAAGTGGTTGGAAAACACTTCAAAACGACGACATACAACACGAAACATAAAGAAGAAGGGCCTTTCAATGCTTACCATGGCCAAAGAAAGCTGAAACGGCCGAAAACCATTCAAAACCAAATTGAAAGATTTCTCCGACGAAGATTCTTGAGGCTCCCTATGATAAACGACGTAGCGCTCTAGCGAGTGGCCAATTGGGTTATGTTTGCGGGGCGACGGAGGTTACACGGACAGTGGCGGTGAGCAACATGGATGGTGGATACGGCCGAAAAATGACAATAACAAATGGTCGCGCTTGGGTTTCTCATTGAACCTTTCAGAGCTTTTTCACGGTGATCGACAGTGATTCTTCACAAGTGGCGGCTAAGGCTGGAATTAGAGTGATACGACGATCACGCCGACATTGGCGGTGACGACCACGCTGCGGCCGTGAGAAAGATCAGAGACCGGACCGAGTTTTTTGAGTAGATGAAGGTTTGGGGAGAAAACTCTAAAACTCTCATATTTTTTTTTCCAGATTCAAGCACCAACATTAAATGAGGCAGACGAGGTTGGTCAAGATTTAATTATTATTGGATCAGATAAAAAATATAATTTAATAAAAAGTTGGTGTAGGATTTAACCACTAATTGTCCTTAGCCCAAATGGTTAGAGCTTGAGTTCACCAAGCATAAGTCATGAGATAATATCCCTACAACAACAATATATTATCTTTTCATTTTTTAATACCACTTTTTAGAGTGTTACAAGTGACATGATTATTACTAAATTTATAATTAAGTGACCTCCGGTATAATTTATCCTAAAACAATGAGGAGAAGAATATGTAAAAACCAATAAATCCTAGTAAAAGAAGTAAAATGCGAGCCAATGAAAGATATCTTTTCGTTTGCTCTATAAAATCACAAGTAGATGCTAGCGGATCTAGCATGAACATCTTTAAACCGAAGAGTCTGTTCCGACTTATTGTTTTGTCATGAAAAATGGAGTAATTTGAATTTATACAGATGACTGAAAATATTCAATTTACTCGTTAAAATTTAGATATTGATTTTATTATTATTATTATTACGTTAATCTTTTTGACGGTGTTATGATATAGACATCGCCCATTGTTTACGGTCGTTGTTTGTCATCGTTCGATTTTAAATTTATCAGTCACTTTATCTCGGCACTCTATGTTCGAATCCTACTTCTATTTCGTTGGAAAGTACCCTGGAACCCACAAATTAGGCAAAAAAATTTGATTTCTTTCTCACCGATCTCTTTCCTCCGTCGTCAGATAGTACCCGTTTCTCAGTATATTATTTTTCTCGTGCCGATAAAATTTTTTATCGTTCAAATTTTGAAAAAAATGATTTGTTCGTCGATAAATGAACGTTGTCAAAAAATTTACGGGGAAACAACAAAAAAAAGTCAATGACTATATTTCAATGAGTGAACTAAACGCTTTGAAACTTAAATTACCAAAATAGGTTTTTGACTAAAATTCAGTGATGGTTTACTTAATTTACCCAAAAATTACCTAAACCATTTATCAAACTTAAATTACTAAAATACCCTTGATTGCAATTACCTCCTACCCCCAAGCTTTAAAAAACCGAAGTTCCCAGTTTCGTCCGTCGTGGAGACGCCGCGTTTGGAGAAAGGGAAAAAGGAAAGCAAGAAAAAAAAATGATACCTGAGCAATGGGCTTCTCCTTGCGGAAGTCAATGCACTGACAAATACGCCGCTCTCACGCAAATTCCATGTATTACTTCTTTCTTTATTTTATTAATTTTCCATCGATTTAATAGATCTTAGTATTTTGTTTATTCCATATAATTGATTGTATTTGAAGCTTCTTCCCTCAAGATCAAGGTTCCATTTAATTCGCTATTTATTTATTTATTATTGTGAATTTTGGTGTTTTATTGTTTTAGTTGTACGGATGAGATGGATTTCTCTAAATGTTTTTGAATGAATATTCCACCTCCGTTGCAAGTTCTGGTTGTTGATTTATGATAATGTGAGCTTTAAATTGGCAATCAGTTTCCCACAATTTGTGCACTTGTGTAACGAGGTGTTCAAATTATTTTTGTTTACTTGCTTATAAGATGAATTTGGGATTTTCTTCATTTTAAATTCCTTTTATTTTTGAATTATGAGCAATGGTTGATTTATCTGAGAAATCTATTTGTATGTCAGCAATCTATGTACGCTACTAACAAAAGCAAATTCTTGTAGGGAGAGTGTTCTGCAAAAAAGGGTGTAGTGCGGATGGAGAGACATGGGAAGAATGTAAGCATTTTTGTATTGGTTGTTGCTTTTCATTTAAAAACCGTTGTATGTTTCTTCGAACCTGGTTTAATCACTGCTTTGAAGTTGTTAGTTCGGCTTTCCGGTGATTGGTTCATATTTTCAAGGAATTAGTCTCTCTAAATAACGGTCGTTAGTTATTGACTACTGTATCAAGCATTTAATATTCTCCACACTATTCACAATGATTTCATCGTAACCAACCTTAACGAATCTAGTGTTATAATATACCAGTGTACCAGTATATCTTTTGAAGCTGATTATATCTTTATTTTTATGATCATATGCGTTTTAGGCATATCAGAGTGTGATGAGATATGCTATAAGGATCCTGTATTGAAGGACCAGAAATGGAGTTCTTACATTGATCGCTCCCCTGGGGCTGCCAATTACTCTCAGGTATTTAATCTTGTAGCCTTTTTTATCCCATTTTCTCACCTGTAATGACCCTACATTTTGTCATGTATTTCGTGCTTTTTCGTGTCTGATACGGTAGTGCTTTTTCGTCTCTGATATGGTAGAACGGCTGTTTACTCGGTATGAGCTGCCTTTTATGTTTGCTCTTTCTGTTTTTCATGTTTGAAACAACGAACCTCTGAAAGTCTGCTATATCGCAAATTTAGTCGACTTCTGTTTTCTTTAGAAATCTAGTGCTGTACTCTAGGAAAAGATTTTAGTACTTTTTGAGTTTGGTGTTACTCGGTATGAGCTGCCTTTTATGTTTGCTCTTTCTGTTTTTCATGTTTGAAACAACGAACCTCTGAAAGTCTGCTATATCGCAAATTTAGTCAACTTATGTTTTCTTTAGAAATCTAGTGCTGTACTCTAGGAAAATATTTTAGTACTTTTTGAGTTTGGTGTTCACTTCAGTTATTCAGGGTTGATTTTTTTACACTGGTTTGCTATTGCTTTTTAGTGTTAGACAGGTTGGGGCACAACGAACTTAGTCTTTATGTGTATCAAAGGTAATATTCTCCCGTAAGTGGTTTTACGGCGCTCTGGAGTTTATAACCTGTGGTGCTGCTTGATTATATTCAGAATAATCTTGGGATCGCTATGAATCAACCCCCCAAACACACACACACACACACTTGAAATTATTGCAAAAAAAGTAAAATCCATTACAATGACATAACTCTCCCAACAGCGACCCAAGGTACTGTCTCTGTGCTAGTAAAGCTAGATCCCCTTGTCTTGCCTGTAGCTTTCTTAATACGGCACTCGCACAGAAATTAAAGGCGGAAGTGCTGTGGTTTGAAGAAGATTAATACTCTTTATTTTGCGGAGATACATGTGACTCGGAATGTGTTCTTCAAACATCTCATGATTCCCAGCATAAGGATGTATATGCAGTGCAATTGGGCAACTTATAGGAATTCGTAATACGGATTAGTGAAATAAGCAATATTTTTGGTAAAATATTAATATATTATACTATTAAATTCATGGTTGATTTTTTTTAACGTACAGGAATGCTTCAATGCGTGTGTAGCTGGATGTGGCTATAAGGTTGGTCTGAGATCGCGAAATATAAAGAACTTATCATTTTCTTTCTTCACCCACGTTTTATCCACAATTTCATGCTTCTTTACGCATTGCAGTTTGAAATATGTAAAGAGATAGTCGCGCAAGTCAGTCCGAGACCATTGCCGCCCAGTCCTCCTCCTGTGGTGAAACCGCCACCATCCACTACACCCGATGAACGTGCCGAAGATGTACCAAGTACGTCAGCGTAGCAAGAGGTGAAAAATAAAGTTGGATACAGACTTTATTAGCTGAATAGCATAGGAGAGATCCATCATGTTGCTGACATGCTACTATTGATCGATAAAATCGTGTCAGGGGTCGTTTCGGTGAAGAAACATTTTTATTTTCTTCTGTGTAGTTTCCCCCTCGTCAGTTGCCACTTTATTTAACCCTTCAAAACATTTCTGCTAATTAACATGGGAAGGGCCTGATTTTGTTAATCATGGCACATGGAAAAGCTCTTTTATTAGATTTGATGACTTGGGAATATTCTCATATTCTAAATTAGGGGTGTTCGACTCAACTCAAAAATCCAAATTTTTTACTTACTCGAAAAAATAAAACTTCAAATAACTCGAATTTTTTAGTAACTAGTGTAAGTTCTCAAGTTTGAGTAGAATCCCTTAACTTTTCTTGATATATGTATATTGCATATGAAATATATATATATATCATATACGGTTCTAAAAAATTATTTAAATTAAAATCAATTAGTATTATAATATTATAAAGGCTTACAATTAAATTTGTAATTAATTTTAAACAAAAACTCAAATAATCTGACTTGACTAGACTTGAATTTTATAAATTTGATTTAAAAAAATTTAAATTAAATTTAAGTTATAAAATAAAAAGTCATAAATTTAACTAAGTCAAAAAATTTAACTCTACTCGTTCCAATATTTATCCCTGTTCTAAATGAAAATACTTAGAAGTTTTGTTTGGAAACACTATAGGAGCCATCATCTTATTGTACCCGATCTTTGTGAATGAAATTTAGCGTAAAGTCAAAAAATATGTCCCTAATATTTGACTGAATATTTATTTTTATCTCTATTTTAACCAATTTAATATTCAGCCCCTCTACAGATGAAAACTATTAGTTAACCCTTAATGTTATATTGCTATCACGGTGTGCTCTGGCATGTAGGTTTGTTGCATCATTTCAAGCTGTTTATCTTTAGTTGACTAACAATTTTTATCCGTAGAGGAGCTATTTTGACCAAAAATAAAACGTTGAGAGTTAAATTGATTTAAAAAAAGAATAAGAGCCAAAATAATTTCAATACAACATTAGGGACATTTTTGGCATTATGCCATGAAATTTTAGGTATATAACAGAGGCTGTAGCATGATATAAGCTAAGCCACATCGACAAATAATTTAAACAATAACTAGAACATAAGTGCTCAAACTATGTTTTTTTTGTAAAATGTGTCTAAAATATTTTTTTTGTTGAAATAGGTGTCAAAGTATGTACTTTAGTTAACTTTAAAACAAGCCAAAAATGAAATTTTAGACACTACATAATAGAAAGATGATTCCTCAAGAATGTCACACACAATAACAATATTGAGCTAACCTCCTGTGGAACCAAGGGTTCAAGGGGAGAGAGCAAAATGGGAAAGGCCTATTGGGATCTTTTCAAGAGCTTCCTCTTCATTCGGCTAAAAGGGCCAACACTCCGGTCCATAATATACATGTAAATAACTTGGCTCCATGATTTATATGAATCCAAGCCTTCATAATATTCGGGAGCAATCTCCTTAACCTTATGCAGTTTGTTCCCGGGAATCCTTGGGAAATCGTGTTTAGGGTTGAATACGTAATGCTCGGAGATGAAAGAGTTGAATACGTAATGCCCGCCATTGGGTGCATTCCACCACCAACAAATGTTGAAAGGATCAAATAAGCAAAAGATTTCCAAACCCAAAAGTAAACTAGGATAACATCAAGAGCAACCTGAATAGTTAAGTTGATGAACTCCCAATAACCAGGGGGCTTCGGTTTGAGAAACAGAGGGCGGAGCGCATAGAAGAAGAGTTGGAAGATGACCCATACAGCTTTCGAGACAGCATTAGTCACAAGATGGGCTTCAGTCTGGCTTGGGACATCCATGTCGATGCCATCTACCCCTTGGAAACGATGATGCTCGAGGTGATACTTCTGGAAAGTGACGGACATGGCACACCGATAGGGAGATTAGTGAAAATCCCAAGCCAACGGTTGTAAACCGGAGTGGAGAAGGCAAGATTGTGGCTGAGCTCATGGATGGCTAAGAAGAGATTGTGGTTGAGAAAAGAACCAAAGAAATAGGCAATTATCAACATCTTAAGCCAGCCGGCATCACGGAGGAGAATTGCAGTGCATAGCTGAAGTAAAACAACCACAGTAATCTGCAAATACAATTAACTTCAAATGAATCTATCTATCATTTCAAAATTTCTTAAGCTGAAAAGAACAGCAAAAGAGGGAAAACAATAATAACACCAAATAAAATAAATGCTTTTTGGTAAGAACTTGATTTCGACTCCAACTCAATTCGATGTGAACCACCACATTTTCAAATGCCAAAGGTATATGAATGGGGATATCACTCTTACAGATTCTGTAAACCCAAATCTGAGTAACATAACTAAAAAAGACTAATGGAGCTAAATTAATTGACTAAAAACTAGTTTATTTTTCTTTGGAACCTTAAAAAGATCTTGAAGAGTACAGGCTACAGCAAAACTAATGCAATCAAACTGCAAATAGATATATAAAGAAAAGGCTGCTTATTCGGCGTAAAAACATCACTATTCCAGAAAGTTGGCAAAGCAAACGAGATGTAGATTCCACCAAATCTACAACCATTTCAATGAAATAGAACTACCCATGGAATCAAATCGTTTAAAGAGCTTAATCCCGAACAATGTGAATTGAAAGATCCAACTTTTGAGCTAAATAAACCCCCAAAAAAACTCAGAATCAAATGGGTTTGCATTCCCTGGGATTTAAAATGGCAGTAAAAGGAACAAAAAAGGAGGGGAATGAATACCTTAAGAAAAGCAAGTGGATCAGGGCCAAAGGAGGGTAGTGAGAGAGGATCTGTCGTCTCCTAGAAGCATGAGGCTCATCTGTGTATGACCAGAAAAAGCCGTTGGCCATTAATATTCCTTCTTTATCTTCCCCTCTCTGTCCTTTCCTGATATCTTTGGAAATGATTTTGCTTCTTTTTTAATAAAAAATCAAACATGGAAAATCGGTGTATGTATAAAACACAGATAAGAAGCTCAAAAAATAGGAAAGGTTTTAACTTACAAAATCCAGCTTGGAATTTCGACTTTTTACCAATGTCGTTCAAAAATACCTGATTCCAAATACTTGATCCATTGCTCCGATACCAAAAGATTAAATATATATTTTTTAAATTATGTCAGGTATCCGGCCCACTAAATTTCAATGGTTCACAAGGCCGGGCCAAGTCATAATTTTTGGATTGTAGTGTCTCCGACCCGATTCCTATTTTTAATAATTCTATTATTAAGACTGTTTTTAGTTAAAAATTCATCCTAAATATTTTATTTTTTAAGCATATATTATATGTCATTAATCTCTAGATTAATTTTACATTAAAAGTAGATACACTATCGTAATATGAAATATCTTTTAATTGATTTACAAGATGCATCTTGTATTACATTATTTCTTTTAATGGATCGCTTGCATATATTATATGTTGTTTCTCTTTTATCCACGATATCTAAATCCAAACATACTTAAAAAAAAAAATTGAACTCGATATCATTCAACCTGCATTAGTAATAATCAAGATTTAAGAGCTATCAGAGTACCATCAAGGGTTAAAAAAGTAACCATTTATTTCATCCAAATCCCAATTTCAGATACAAAATACGTAAAAATGGTACAAATACGACACATTTAATAAATACGAAATACGGAACTGTTTATTGTTCAAACAAGAAAACCGTAAAAGACGGCAAAGAGAAAATAAACATGGGACAAGGTTTATGCTTAAACCACAGTGACAGAAAACATCGGATCATGTCTTTGACACAATCATGCAACATGTTTTAATTGTTCATCCTCCATTTTCAAGGGATTCAATGCCACAGTAAAAGACTCGGAAATGTTCTTTTAATTATTGAACCTTAGGCTATACAATCATGTACAAATATACCAAATACTATGAATGGGTTCCTATACCAACTAACCTTGACTTCACCACCGACCCATAATTACTTGGGGCATGGTTTTTCTTCAGGTGAGAGAAGTGCGAAGAAAGCACTGCAGCACTAGCTTATCTAAATTCGCCAAATCGAGTGATTTGGTCTTTATGTAATCAAAGAGAAAACGAGCAGTCTATCATCGGACCACCAGGAAGATAATCTATAATTTACTTATATCACCTTACGTGGGAATCATAAGTATAAAAAATGGTATCAGGGACAATCAGTGGCAACTTATCTATATACATGAAGAGCCTTCTAAGATTCTCCCTCGTCACTGTGGCCATGTCGATTATATCCCTGCCGTCTGTATAAACCCAGAGATCCCCGGAATTAACTCTCTTAAGGTTATCCCGGCAGAAGGGGCATGACTGTGACCTTGCTCGCCTGCAATTCATTGCAACAGATCCTTATTATCAAAAACAGTATTATCTTCCAAGGGAAATAGTGAAGCAGGAAATTAACACTTGCACACTGTTACTTAGACTTAAGTATGAGTGTCCAACACGGGCCCGTTTAATCTTTTAATGTTTCTCTGTATATTTTGTTGGTCTTTGGGAGATTGAATGTCTAGATATGCGTCGGACACAAAGCACCCATCATTGCAAAGTTATTACAAATAAGACATCAGATATCTTATTACAGACAATAATACATTTCAGTTGTTCAGAACTTTGAACCTTCCATAAATGGAGACAACCGACAAGTATTGTATAATCAGGAAACTATATATAGCAAATTGAGAATTGAGCAAGAATATTTACTGGATTCTTACTCCAGAACACTATCCACGTTAGATTCAACAGTAAAGTGGAACGAAAAATCATCTTTAGAAACCTCAGACCAGTCAGCATCCCTTTAGAGCTGAACCACAAACAGTGAGGTATCAGCCTCGGTGTTTTACTTGTGTGTTAAAGCAATTTGCCTAACCCAAGAGGCCGAGACACCTTACTGAAGTGATGACATCAGCGGTTTCAAAAACTGATGATTCCTAGATGGAGGATACGGATAAAGTTTATATCTGAAGTTCGAAAAAAGGTATGATGTTGAAATCAAGAAACTAGATAGAAGACCTGAGAACACTCGAAAGCATCAGGGGACAACCAGACGACATGCATGGTTCCATCTTACAAAGATGTATAGAAAACATAATAATCACCATTCTAAATGCTGCATCATCATAGGCTTTTTAGACAATAAGTTCCAAAGATTCAATTCCGTCATCATGCTTTAAATAGCATTTGAAGCAACACATCTACCGGTCACTTTGCAAATTCTATCCTTTTATGCTCCATCACTTCATGGGTTCCATTTGTAATACACATATCAAGCAAGGTTATGAATGCAAAACAACAAACCTATCAATATCCTAGAGTGGCCAATTTCTATGCCATATATATTACTAGGGAGTCGGAACTGTAGTACTAACGACTCTTGGCATGTCAAAATGGAACTTTGAGGATGTATGCATGGCTGATAATATAACAAAAATCATAGAAAGTATATGAAGCAAAAGATTGAAGGAAAAGGGGATGCAGGGCAGGCAAGAGGAAGAATACCACTCGTGGTAACATTTCAAGCACATAGCATGGTTGCAATTTGGCAACACAATTTTACTGTTAATCTCCATGCATATTCCGCATTCTTCTTCTCTTTCGAAATCAACATTATTAAGCTTCTTGTACTCTTCATCTTCTCTTCTTCGGTACCTTTCCATATGCACTGCTTTCTGTTTTTTATCTTCGGTATCGGTGGCACCACTCTGAAGTTGCAGTAAAGAGGGATAGATAACAGCTGGACACGGTACGAATTCAAAAGCATTAGGATAACTCAAAATAAGAATTACATTCTATAAGTGAACCAGAACACAGATTGAGGAAGATACCATAGAATTCTCTTATGCTGGCTTTCCTTTCATGCGTAGACATGGTGGTAGTTCCATCCTCATAAACCTGAAAACCATGATACAACAGCAAAATCAAAATCAGCTAACACCGCTCATTATAAAACGAGTTAACCTTAAAGTAAGGAAATATAACCTTGTAAATTAGTATTCTTAACAGCCCCAGTGCTCCGGCAAGGTTACAGTCAGTCCACTGCACCAAAAACAGGAAGAGGTGCGCAGCTGGACTGTACGACATTCTCATTTGAAGGCATGCACCATCGTACTCCCTTGGAAAATCCGAAGCCCTGTAGTTTCCATTCCACAATGAACATTTAAGCAGAATAAGAACATATAGATAATACTAACAAATACAGTCAAAATATATCCGCGCACTCACACCACCTACACCCACAGCTGCAAAGGAAATTATACAGAACTATCCAAAAGAACTAATTGCAAAACAACTGTATTAACAACTTTTGGGACCCTTGTTTCAGCAATCACAAAGATATCATCTCTTAATGGATCAGTTTAACAAACCCAAAAGGCATAAACGCTTGTGTACATATGTATCTGCATAAGATATTAAAGAATCAAAACACTATAAATGCCTTTATTGAGCTGGGACCAACCATTGATGAGTGATTAGTGATGCTTATATTACAAGTATAGGGATGAAAAAGAAAACATTAGTGACAGCAGTACAATCAAGCGGAACCCATTGGTCACGTGAAATCCGATGGAATAGATGTATCAAGATAACGAAAAAAATGCCCCACACGACACATGCAAACTTGCAATCTTTGAAAAGAATCTTCAACACTGGCTTTGCTCTAACATCTCCAAAGAAAAAGGTTTATAAACAAAAATAGCACCCATAATTAAGATGCCCCATATCTGGTGCTTGTATAAGGGGAAAACTGTCAGTGCAAGAAGAAACCGATTCAACCTACCATAACCAGAAATATTAAATGCATTGCTGACCAAAGTAAGCTGAAAGGAATCAACTCAACCTACTATGGGAAAAATGTTCAACAACCATTTTTTTCTGGAAAGGGCAAAGAATCAAATGCCTTGTCCCTTGGATGAGAGGAACTGAAGAGGAAGAACATTTTGCTGAACAAGTGAAAGATGATTCACAATCATGATCAGAGAACCATGTGTCTAAAATTTTCAGGGGAAAACAAAGCTTCAAGCTTTGTGAACAGTAACATTTATTTCAAACAGAAACTAAAGCAAAGACAAAACAAGAACCAAAAAACCCAGAATTTTGATGTTGTAATTATTATGGAAACTTACAGAGTATTGGCATGTTGGATATCAGCTTCAAGCACTTTAAGAGAGTCCTTGAAAGACTTTCTCATGGAACCTATGTACCTATCTCCCCAGTCTACCAAAAATAACCCAAATTCCAATTGATCTTCCCCCAACAAAATCAGCCAAAAGAACCCTAATTTGCTTCTCTAAATATTTTTTTTTTTTTGGGGGATAAGCCTTTGGGGTCAGTCCCTCACTCAGAGAAGAAAAGGTTTGGGTTTTCTCTCTTTTGGTGGGTGGCGGTGACACTTTTCTTTCTATTCTCATCTTGAAAGCGAAGGGAAGAGATAGTGACTATAAAAGTGGAGACGTGGATAATCTTTTGTCGTTGAGCGTTCAAACAATAAACTAAATTAAGGGATAGAGAATAAATTATTTACTTGTTTAATTATGAAATGATATTATATTATGAAAAAAAATTGATACGTGTAAAGTTTAATTTATACGTGTCTTTTAGTTTTAAGGGTTAGAGTTTTAGTTTAGTGTTTAAAGTTTAGGGGTTAGGTTGTATAGTATAGAATTTAAGGTTAGTGTTTAGAATTTAGTGTATAAGGTTTAAAATCTAGGGTTTAGTTTTTAGGGTTAGAGTTATGAATTTAAGATTTGAGTTTTTATAGTGTAAATATGCTTGTGTAAAATTAGTTTTATACAGCCTGTATATCAAAATTTTATTCTTATATTATTATGTCCAGTTTTTATTGTGTATATATTATTAGAAAAAAAATGATACACGATAAAGTTTCTATAAATCTTTTAATTTTAAGTATTTAATTTAAAGTCTATATTTATTGTTTAATATTTAATGTTTAAACTTTAGGTATAGAGTTTATAATTTAAATTTTGGAATTTGAGTTATGCAGACAAAATAAATTATACCCACATTATTATTATTATATTGTTATTATTATATTCGAAGAATTTACCTAAACCTAACTCAATCAATTATCTCAACGAAAAAAAATAGTACTATGTAAGATGTTTATTTTATCAAAGGATTAGAAAATATGAATATATAACTTATCTAAAATTTATTAATTAATTAAGTGACCAATGATACTCATATTATTTCGTGTTATATAATTCAAAAATCTCAACATTTATTACTAAAATATCTCAAAAAACTTATCTAAATCTTATTTAATACGGATTGAAATAAAATGGTCAAAAGTTGAAAGGTGTGGCTGCTCCGTTGTTGGATTATTTATTTATGGACCATTTTGTCTTTCTTCTCCGTTGGAATTGAGTTTTCATAATCAACTTTGCCACAGTTTCCCCTTTTGAAAAAGGAATTACATGTTTATTTATTGGGATAAGTCTATCAGGCTCGATAAATACAGTTGAAGATTAACGATAAATATCGCTAAATATTATTAAATTAATTAATAAAATTTAAAAGAACTCAATGTGTAATTATAAATTATTTAAATATATAATTATTTAAAATAAAATATTAATTAAATTGTATTTCATATATATAATATTTTTACTTTTTTAAAAATAATTAGATCAAATACCGACCTTAGTTAATTTAAAAAATAAAACCCTAATCTCTAAACTCTAAACCTTAAACTTTAAATCCTAAACCGTAAACCCAAAACTTGAAACCTTAAACCATAAAGCTAAAACCCAAACTCAAAACCCTAAACCATAAACCTAAAACCTAAAAACTGAAACATAAATGCAAAATCCAAAACCCTAAATTATAAACCTTAAACCCTAAATTTAAGTATTAGATTTATGCTTTAGGGTTTGGTGTTTAAGATTTAGAGTTTATGGTATAGTATTTAGGGTTTATAGTTTAGGGGTTGGTATTTGATCTAATTATTTAAAAAATATTTAACAAAAATTATATGTATGGAAAATAATTAAATTAATATTTTATTTTAAATAATTTATAATTATATGTTTAGTCATTGAGATTTTTAATCTTTATTAATTAATTTAATGGTGTCTAGCGATGTTCATCCTTAGTGGTGTTCAACGGTACTCGTCAAGCATTGTAGAATTTTCTTATTTGTAGAGAATAATTTTTAAATTATTCGAATCGAAAGATTATAAATCGAAAAATAATATAGGTTTAAGTAAAATTGAATTCATGTTATTTTTATTATTATAATAAAAATCATGTTAATTAAATTAAAACTCAAATAGTATAATTATATGAAGTTTTTTATATATCTAAATGGATTATCAATTAATTATTTTTCCAATCATAACTTTCGGTATTATTTATTTTTTATCTCAATCTTACCTATATCACGTGTGCCTTGTGATCCAATAGAAGGATATTTATATCTGTAATCCAAATTAATATTTTTTTCTAATAATAATTCTAAAGCAATAGAAATGTTGAAATTCAAAATTGGGAAAAATTGCTGAAGAGACAAGTAAGCATTAGGGGGAAAATAGTTAAAAGGTACTTAAGATATTGAAAATGTTCAAAGATGACATTTTTCCTTGCATTGCATACATATAAGATATGGGTGTTAATTTGTGAGAAATGTTATTTTCTTTTTTTCCCCTAATAAAACTGGCTTCAATTGTGTTGCAACGACTTTGTACCTCAAAAGATGCCAATTAAATTTGGACTAATGATAATTACTTTTTTAAACAACAACCAAAGGAGGGGAAAAAAAACATGGAGCGACAGAAAATGAGAGGCGACACCCGACATGAGTTAAGAAGCGGTAAGGATCGGTGGCGACCAGGGCAAGGCGGGTCGGAAACCTTAGCCTTACTTCGAGAGAAAATATGTGGATTTAATGTAACCGATTGTATAATTATCATTATAAAAATTGAACAGCAATTTTTATTTTGTTATTACATTCTCAAGCAGGCATAAAATCATGATTGAACATTAGAAGAGATCAAAATTTTAAATTTTTAAAAATATAAGGGTTTAACAAAAATTTAAAATTCAAATGACAACACCTAAATTATCTAATATTTAAATTTATAACAACCTAAATTCTTATTAGATCAAAATATTGAAGGCAGAAACCCATTTTTCTTTAATTCATCCCTACTAAATTAAATATTTAATAATCTCTTATATTTTTATTTGCATATATTTTTTTACAGGAACCAAATTACTATTAAATTAAAACTTATAATTGGCCATAAGGGACCCGTATCATTGTTCTCAACGTTAATATCATGATTCGAATTTATACAAAGATGTGATCAGATAAGTATCTTTGATCATCCAATTAATTAATAGATCTCAAAGTTTAATTTTTATTTTTAATAATAACAAATACATAGTTTTTTTTATCTATTTCGTCATTAGCCCTTTGTCTTTGCATTATGTATAATTGTAAAACTAGTCATTATATTCATAATTTGATCGATTTTTCTTGAAGAAATTAATTTGATCGATTTTAGTTTATCTACTTTTTCAAAATTCAATATTTCTTAAACAACAAGTAGATAGTTTTACTAAATTACAAAGATTAAAATAATCAAATCGGAGGAAATGAACAAAATCAATATCTTACGCATGATATTGGGGTAAACAATAGAATTTGACTCAACAATTTAACAACTATCGTTTTGGTTTATGACTGAAAATTTAAAATTTAAAAACAACAATGACTAAAAATAATCAAATAGAGTATGTGGACTAAATCTACAACTTGTACATAGGACATGGACAAATAAAAAGGTTTGACTAACTAAACATAGAGGTGAACACTCAGTCAAGTCGAGTAATTTATTTTTGAGTTAATCGAGTTGGCGAGTCCTAATTTATAATTAAAACTTTATTCAAAAAAAAATTTGAGTCGAGTTGTTTGAGTTTCTGTTTAAATTTAATTGTAAATATTTATAATATTCCGATACCAATTGATTCTAATTTAAACGACTTTCTATACTTATATATAAGTTGTACATATATATTTTTTCATATTTTTCCATACATGATATACATATAACGCAAACTTTATTTACAAAATATCAAATCAAATTTATAAAATAATGATTTGAGTCAAGTGAAATTCTACACACCACTCGTTAATCCACAATTTATATATTGTATATTAACCGAATCCACAACTTACGTAATAGTTACATTAACTTAATAGCGGTCAACATGTTTTTATATTTTATTATTATTTTAGGGGTAAAACTTTAATGCACAACCCTGTGTATTTTTACTATAAAAACTTAAATATTAAATTCTTAACCTTACCATAAAACTAAACCCCACACTCTTAACCCTAAATTCTAAGCACTAACTTTAAATTCTAAACTCTACAACTTAAACCCCTAAACTAAAA
Source organism: Hibiscus mutabilis (assembly GCA_019671005.1). NCBI lineage: Eukaryota > Viridiplantae > Streptophyta > Magnoliopsida > Malvales > Malvaceae > Hibiscus > Hibiscus mutabilis. Next base: position 844,698 of record CM033738.1, read on the forward strand.
CCCTAACCCCTAAAACTAGAAAGCACGTGCAAACTAAAGTTACTTTAATTTACACGGCCTGTGTATCAAAGTTTTTTTTCTTATTTTAGTATTTACTATATTTATTTTTCATATTAATAATAATGTTTGTTTGTATATTTTTATTTAAATGGTTTAATTTAATTTTAAAATTTTTTCTTTATATAGTTCTATTTTATGAAATAGGAGACATACGAAAATAGTTATTTATGTTTATATATTCCACTTCACCGTTACATATAAAAAATTATTTATATTCTCAAACCTTTTGCTAGAGTACCAAATTACCATAAGTTTTCATTCGTGAAAAATACAAAAGGAATTTGTTCCAAAAATAAAATTAATATTTTAAAAGGACTACAGCTATATGCCTATATCCCTTTTGTTGGTTATGTGTAAACATTAACTTGAACTATAAGCAATCTAAAGGGACTAGAGGGGAGGTTGTTCCTAAACTTTTTTATATACTTTTTATTAAAAATTTATTTTTGTCTTTAAAATTTTATAAATTTACCCCTAAAATTTTATAGATTTACTTATTCTAACATAAAGTTCTGCGTCCGTCCTTGACTATAAGTTTATACTATTAAATAATAATATCATGAGTATTATATTATTTTAGATAGAATTATCAACTAATTCTAATATGAATTCGACTTTCTATTAACAATTTCAAAAATACATGTTTTTATATAATATTTAAATTATTTATTCTAAACATTTTAAATAAAAAATAATTAGACTTAAATTAACAATCTTAAGATGTCAATCGAATCAACATATATTAAAATATAAAAACCCTTAACGTAATCGCTATTATTTATACCCAATCGTTGGTTTAAGAGAATAAAAACTTAGTTTAAAGTAAAGGTGGAGTCGGTAAGTCGCAATATTAGCCGTAAATGAGTAAAAACAAATTCCAAACCTAATCAACTACTATGACTTTTATATTCCTCACCTAAGATTTGTTAAGGCCGACCATTGGACCTAGTTAAATAGTAAATTTCTAGTGGGCTTAATATATATATATTTTAGACATAGTGGGTTTAATATTCCTTTTATCTAGTTGAACTAAATTATAACTTGCCAATCTATTGGGTTGAGCCAGATTGCAATCTAAATTGTTTTTGCTTTTTATTATTATTATTATTATTATTATTATTATTATTTAGAACTGAAATTTACAAGTTTTATTAAACGAAATATTCAAAATTATAATAAAAGCCTATGATCTAATAAACAAAAATACCTAATTAAGACATATTCTTATATCATTGAAACAAGAAAAGAACGTCTCAAGATCATAACAAGATTATACAAGGAAAATGTAAAACCACAACCTATCGAAACAAAAGGTAGATAGATACAACCATCACCAAAGATCGACGATAAATGATAAAATCACCAACAAATAACATAAAATACATATTACAATAAGACACGCCAACAACACCGCCATTGTCACAACTCAATCACAAACAATAAACAATGATTATGAGCGCTATCTAAATTCAGTTCGAGGGTCAAAATAGGAAGATCAACATGATAACCAAAAGAGCACCATCTTCATCAGTCGTGACGACATCAAATTCAATCATTATAAAAAATCAAATAAAAGAACAGTCAAACGACCGATAAAGAAAAAACATGCTAAAAAATAAAAAAAAAATATATGTACTAAAAAGTAAAGCGCGCCACAGGAACAAAATTATTTATGAAAAAAAAAGAGGACAAATGATGAGAAATAAGAGAGCAAAAGAAACGATAAATTTTGATAATTGACAACCATTACTAAAGTTAATGTCGCCGTCGACAAGTAAAGAATAAAAAAATAGGAAGAAGACAACAATGACACTAAAATTAAAAAAATTCCTTATGCATATTTATCCCTAAAGACTATTTTAAAAAAGTAATGAAAAAATATTTTAGTTTTTAAGTAAATTACACTCGCGAACACTTAATTACGAATAACTTTTTAATCTTTCAACTATAAAAAACATTATAAAACAGTTATTAGCGTTTTTAAAATTGTTTGTTGTTATCATCGGTTAAATGAGCAAAATATGACGTAACAATTTTTAAAATCAATATAATAGAGTTTAGCCTTCGATAGTCAAATTGGTCTTGCTTTTTACCATGTTAACCTTAAACTTTTATGTATCGTATCAGTTTAATTCCGATTCTAAAAAATTCAAACTTATATATGTTTTTAAAATATTTAAAATTTTCATTGCTAGAAAATCCTCTTCTTTTTTTTGTAGTTTTTGTTCTCTCTAATTGTAAAATCTTACGAAATTCTTAATCAGTATCGCTTAGCAAATTGAAGGTGGGGCGGTAGGGGCGGCGTGGAGTGGAGTGGAAGTGATGCGATTTTCCCCCCAGAATTTTTTTATAATTTGTTTCAAAGTTTTAGAATTCACTGGTTGATTGGCGAGGGTAGTTCTAGGATAATACACTCTTACAGTACGATTAAAATAAAGTAATTTTATATAATTTTTTATTCAGTTGGAACAAATTCTTATTTAATATAAAATTTACATAAATTCTTATTTAATTGGTAAAAATTAATGTAGTTACACAAAATTTTTCGAAATTTCTATCTAGTCTTACATAAATTCTTACTATTTTTATAAGAATTTATGCTGGCCGTATTTTAAATAAATTTTTTTAAGACTTTTCCTGATCGGCGAACTCTACAAAAATTGATCAAGGAAGGTGGGTTAGGATTTAAAGACTTGCATTGTCAGAATATTGCTTTCCTTATGAAAATTGGGTTTCAAATTGTGCTCAACTCTGATAAACTTTGGGTACGAGTCATGAAAGAAAATACAAGTGAAATAATTTAGTTCCGAGGTCTTTACTCTCAGGCAATTGTTCACGGTTATGGCGAGAAATACGTTCCATTTGGGATTTGGTCCGAGATATATAGTATTGTTAGTACCTATAAATACCTATTGTCACGTGTCGAAACAAAGTGAGTAAAATTGTGGACGGTGTAAAGGGCATCCGCCGATGAGCATAGCAACGCACCAAACCACAACGCACAAGATCACCCGCGAACTATGCGATACCTTTTGTAATCTGTGGCTAACATACAAGACTACGAGCAACATCGCATCTCATCCGGCAGCCACGTGGCTACACACGTGCCCGCTACGGATGACGAGGGAAACTTAGGACTCAAGTCATAACCAGTCCAATCAACACGCCACGACAATACTATCACGACATATGTTCAAGTAGTATAAAACTAGGCATGCAACAAGGAGAGAGAGAGATAGAGAGAAACCCATTTATCATATACCACGAAAAACAAGAGCAATAATCGAGCTTTGATCTAGAACGACCGTCTCGGCCACTATCGAACCACCATCTTTGGTATCTGTTCATTTTGACGATCAACAAGTATATATTGGAATATTCAAAATGGGCATCATGTGGAATTTTGAAATGATAACTGGGTGGATAAAAGAGGGCCTTTTGTTAGGGATTGTAGTGTACCAAATGCAATTGATAATTCTAAAGTTGTTGAGCGGGTGACCCTCGATGGTAATTGGGATTGGCATCGTTTGCAGATTGTTTTGAATAGGGCAGCTCTTGACCGTATCGCTGCTATTCCACCTCCCAGGAATTATTATGGTTCTGATCGACCATGTTGGAGATGGGAAAGCACACAAAATTTCACCACACGATCAGCTTATGCAGCAACGCAGGTGGAGGTACATGTTGACTCGGCTAATGATTGGTCCTTTGTTTGGAAATTAAGAGTTCCCCAACACATCCGAGTTTTTATTTGGCTCGCCATGTACGGTTTGATTATTTACAAATTCTGAACAAGCAAGAAGGCATTTGACGACTAATGTGACTTGCACAATTTGCAATAGTGAGGAGGAAACCATCAGCCATGTGCTTCGATCTTGCTTGGTCGCCAAGTGCTTATGGCAGCAATTGATTCCACAAGCCAAGCTCCATGAGTTCTTTAACATGCCGGTGGGTGAATGGATTGGGGCCAATTTATTAAATCCCTGCATTTACATCCGTAATAATTCAGGTTGGGAGACACGATTTGTGGTTCTATGTTGGTTGCTGTGGAATCCTCGTAATAAATTGTTATTTGATGTTGGATTCCATGCTCATGAATCGATTCTTAATGAGTGTGTCCGAATGAAAAGGTATTTGGAAAGATTATCGTGTGGTGCCTTTGGGGTAGCAGTTTCGCATGCACCCACATCCGACAACATGCTTTGTTGGTCGAAACCCTCAGCTGGTTGGGTGAAGGTAAACGCTAATGCAGCGGTTGGTTTACTTGATGAGATGGCTGCTTGTGGTGACGCTGTAAGAGATGAAAATGATAATTGATGTCTATGTTTTTCTAGGAGTATAGGACGATGTTCAGTCCTCATGGCTGTAATCTGGGGGATTCAGGACGCATTGAAGCATGCCATGAACATGGGTTATCGGAAAGTGGAAATTGAAACGGATAATTCAGAAGCTTATTAAATTTTAGTGGGGGATTCCTTTACGCTTCAAGAAAATTTTATTGTGGATGTGATACGAGTATTACTGGCACCCAATTAGGAGGTTCGCCCTCGACTTATAAGAAAGAATCAGAACAAGGTTGCTGACACTTGCTATAACTTAGACATTAATTTGAGTTTTTATTTCTGTATTATCAAAAAAAATAGAATTAAATTAAAATTATACAACATATAAAGTTTGAAGATTAATTTTTTAGAAATCAAAATCAAATTTATGGATATATAAACATTGATGGCTAATTGTAAAACTTTCAAAAATTCTTAATTACCATCACTAGCGCGATGGAGAGAATATAGAAGTCATCTTGAATGAGTCCTCCTCATTACTCTAGCCGGCCATTTCAATGAAGCCTATGAGCCTTTTAGCTGTGGGCCACTTAGGCAACACTTATCTTCTTCATGGAGAATTGAAACTACACGTCAGTTGTGGGTCAAAAACTCTTCTTATGAAAAAATATTTTATAATTGATAGTCGATTAATGAGTTAGTTACCAATAATTAAATTAAAATAAAAGTTATCCTATGACCGGCTGGAGGCCACGAGAAAGAGGTAGGTAACGGACTAGATCCATTTTCAAGTAGAGATGAAATTACTATATCAATCTTAGATAGTGCTTGTGAAGAGCTCCTTGTGATGGCTGAACAAAAATATTGGCTCCTTGTGATGTTAGACAGTTAGAACTAGAAAATAATTTAACATGAAATCTAATTCATTATTTATCATGTAAAATTAGTAAGATTAAAAATTAGATGCGATTAGGTCACATGACAAAGAGAATGAAAAATAGTCAAACAATGATTGATAAAAAAATATAAAAAATAAAGAAAAATGTGTCACAGACATACAAAAATATGCCACAAAAACATAATAGTTATTCTTATTAAAAATTAATAAAAAAATATCAAAGATAGAATATAAGAAATAAAGAAAAAAAAAACTAAAAACACCGGACAATGTAAAACCAATAAATAAATTACAAAGCAATCGAGGCTGCAAACGGAAAAAAGAGGGCACGAGCGGCTAGGTATTCTTTAGATGGGTTCCCTTATTTTAATTGCCTACTTTCAGGTTGATTTTCATTTCTGGATCTCCTTGAATCAATACATCTGAATTATAATAACCAAATATAGTTTCTTTTTTAATTACGGATTCTTCAATGCTACCCTAAATCATGGTCCTCGTTCGTTCCTGGAAAACTTTTAGCATTCCAGCAAAGGTAACAATTCCGGCCAACGTCCGGTCTTCTTCCACAACCCACACATAACTTGCACGGTGTGAGAGTGCCTGAATCATCACCGCCACCAACGAGCTCCACGGGCAACACATAATGGCCACCGATCTCCTTACCACCTTCGCCGAATACCCTCCCGACCTCCCATTTCTCACCCCAACCTTGAACTCCTCGTCCTCGGACGACGAGGAACAAGACGACGAAATCCCCGAAGAAATCCCTGAATATTCTTCCATCAATTCCAGGGCTTTCACTAGATTCCTCTCTTGCAACCTCTCTTTCACCAAACGAATCAAATACTCCGGCGGTCCACCGCAATCGATATAAGCCATCAAATCACCAGCTGAAAGTGTAGCAACGGCCGCCGCAACATCCTCGCCGCAAGAATTCAAAGTGAAGGGCGAAATTTCTCCAACCAACTTGCCATCACCGTCAACTACAGCGACCGAAGTTTGCATCTCGAGGGACCGAGAAATCAACGGTAAGGTCAACGAAGCTGGGTCATCGTAATGGATGGTTGTAATGCTGCCAGCATTGATGACGTCCAGGGAGTTGATCGGATTAACAGCGATTTGGCTAAAAAGACCGATTGCATTCACAAGGTAACGAACAATATCTTCCTGAGTTAGCCAACAATATTGGCGGTTATTATGGAAGGTTGGATTCGACAAAGTGTTTTGAAGAAGCTTTTTCCTTGAATTCCTGCCCTTGTTCTCCAATGGTATCACAAGATTTTGTGCTCCTTCCAGAATCAAATCTATAGCTTCCTCCACACTGCGAAGGAGAAAAGGAAAATAATAATAATAATAATAATAATAATAATAAAAAATAGGGTTTACTACCGGTAGTCACCGAACTATAGTTTCTTTTCTATTTTGGTCACTAAGTTATTTTTTTGGCAAAAACATCACTAACGTTATGTTTCCTTCCTATTTTGGTCACCGAACTATTTTTTTGGCAAAAACATCACTAATGTTATATTTTCTTCCTATTTTGGTCACCAACTGTTTTTTTTAAATTTTCTATGTCATTTCTTCTCTCTCCTCGTAAGTAATATATGTTATTTTATAATATTTTTATTTAAACTAACATGATGGTGGCACGTGTAACTGCCCATTAGAGGAATAAAATGAATGAAAAATCAAGCCCCTTGTGCAGCCAGAGAGATGGTGACACGTGTAACTAGACACGTGTAACTGCTTATTAGTCGAATCTCTCTGGCTGCATAAGGGGCTTAATTTTTCATTCTTTTTATTTCACTAATAGGCAGTGACACATGTCACCATCCTGTTAGTTTGAATAAAAATATTATAAAATAACATATATTGCTTACGAGGAGAGAGAATAAATGACATGGAAAATTAAAAAAAAAATTAACAGCCGGTTACCGAAATAGGAAGAAAACATAACGTTAGTGATATTTTTGCCAAAAAAATAGTTCGATGACCAAAATAGGAAAGAAACCATAATTCAGTGACTACTGATGTAATTTACCCTAATAAATAAATACTGAAAAATTACATCTTTTAATGTTATATTATTATTGGTAAATAAATAAAAGTGTCCTATTAAAAAGGTTTAGTTAGAATATATAAATAATAATTAAAATAAAATAAAATCTTATAAAAAAGCTTCTAACTTAAAAACAAAATTTTGGTTTAGCCAAATCGTTTAGTTATAAGTTTAGTACCAAATACATCATTTAGTTATATAGACTTTGTGAGCAAGCACATTTAGTCTGTTGGTCAAGCTGCTCATCTTTATTCCTCACATTCTCTTAGGTCATTAGTTCTAGACTCGGGAGGAGCACCCCCTCCCCTCTAGATAAAATTAGGATTAAAATTTGTCAAGAAAAAGTTAGACAGACACTATCACTTCACTGCTAGCCAACTAACAGACTAAAAGAATATACTCATTATGACCTTAACGTTTTAGTAGGCATAGTCACTTCACTAATAGAATTTTTAAATATAAATATTGAATTATTTCGAATTCAGACCAAATTAATAGAATACATAAGTTTTGGGGACTAAAATTGCTATTATACAAAAATCTTGTTTCAATTTTAATTATAATGTGACTTGTTTGTCACAAAATTTTAATTGAGTGTTTTTTTTGTTTTTAAACCTATAATTGAGTGACTGAATTTATACTTCTAAAGAAAAAATGACATTTTTTTTTCTAAATGAAAAACTAATATATAAGTTATTATTTGTGATATAAACTTTTTCTAAACTCATAATTCTTTTGATAAATTCTAATATTAATCTTAATCCTACCTAGAGGGGTAGAAAGAGTAGACTCTAGGAGAAAAAAAGAAGTATTTCTAATAAATATATTACCTATAATATAAGAGAACATGAAAAAATAAAAATAAATAATTTAATCAACCAAAAATAATTTAGTCAACCGACAAATATACTTGTTCTTCTAAACTCATAATTAAATGAATGAAATGCTACTCTTTGAAAATGACTGACGAGATGTTTGTTATAGGTGGTTTGATGTGTAATTTACCTTAAAAATCATATATAATTTTTTAAAAAAACCCGCGTTATTTAAAAGGAGAAAGCCAGCCGAAAATGCATCAGATTCGAGTTATTTTACCATGCAGAGAGAAAATCAAAACGCGTTACTTAAATAAGAAGAAACCGACCTTGCGTAAGGTTCTAAATGACGGACAACGTCTCCTGTTTTACGAATGAAAACGGAAACCGGAGCTTGAAGAGCAGTTCCAGGATTCGAAAGCTTTTCTTCCTCGCTTAGGAAACAGATAATATCAACCATGCACACTTTGCCTACGCAACGGCACTCATCAACACCGGCAGTCTTGACCTCGTAGGCGGCAGCTTCCGGTAGCAGACCGTGGTTACAGCTCCAAACACTGACACAGTTATCCCCCGATCTCTTCAAAGCCGCCAAGGCATCGGTAACGGTGGCGGAGATGTAGAGGGACCGCAGCGGTGGCTTGCCGAGACATAGGTCAGATACCTCACGCGCCAGTAAGGTCGCTGCCATGCAACAATTAAGGTATCAACGAAATGAGGGATTGAAAAAAAGAAAATGAGAATGGATGTTTCTAGAGGGAACGAAAATGTTATGAAAGGAGGAGAGAGAATCTTGTCTACCGGGTACAACCGGTCAGCCCGAGTATTATTTATCAAAACGGATGGGCCCCAATTCATCAGCGTTTTACAGATAAATATAATTTGTACCCAAGTAAACTGTAAACTTGTAGGTTGGTGGGTTGGATTTTTTTGGTTAATTACAGAAACCAAAGTAAGCTTAGCTGCTAAGCTGCTTCTCTTGGAGGAATAAACAGAACTAAAACAGTTGGTAGTTCATCGAACAGCTCCTCCTCAACTGGTTTTCAGGTCGACGATGTCAGTCTATATCAGGTAATTTTGGACATATGCAATAATTATGAAAACATAAGACCCAAAACAAGAGGCCCAAAATGAGTTATTCAATTTCGTTAATTTATTTTAATGGATAGTTGATATCGAAAGCATTACAAATAATTTTGCTTTAAAATATACAAGAAGAACATTACTTTCTAAGTTAAAGTGTTAGATTTTTAGATTTTAAAAGTTATTTTTATGCTGCCTAAGAGAGTAATTTAATATTTTTTTATTAAGAAAAAATTATTTGAAAAAAATATTATACCTCTTTTATATTATAAATCAAGAGTTTTATTTTAATAAATTGTATATGTCTCTTAAACTTTTGAACCACTCATGGTCTATCGGTCTCAAAATTTATCTCTCTTTAAACGTATTTTACTTTCATTTTTGGTCTCTGGCCAACAAAGATCTAATAAAGTCTATAATAATATTTTTGAATAAGCCCCAAAAGAACGTTTGAGAATCCTCTGTAACTTCTAATCTAAATGTTTTCACTTCCACTCGACGAAAGCCTAGCCTCCATATATTTGTCAAGGCGTCCTGCACTGCCCAAAGTTCGGTTATAAGAACCGAGCAGCATCCTAAGCTCCGAACCATGAGGTGGTTTGGATTTTTTTTAAATAACATTATTGAATTTTAATTCAATTAATATTTTTTATTATTGTTAGGGGTGTAAAAAATCTGGCCCTCGTTACAATTTTTTTTGGATAACCAGTATGATTCTATATCAATTTATTTTAGTCTAAAAACTGATACAAGGTAGTGTATGTTCATAAATTTTATATCAATTTAATTATACACTGTAGTGATTAATTACATGTTAATCATATTTGTAATTTTTAAAAATAAAAATTTATTTTTATATTTAATATCTATATAAATGCTTACAAGGGCGATTGCTATTATTATTTGGCCAACTTGGTTTTTAATTTTGATTAATATTGCCACTTGTTTTAATTTTTTTTAGACGGTTAAAACCAAGTGCAAAACCAGCTTGTAAAAGTTGCATCTTCTCCTTCTTCTAACTTATTATACAAATTCCAATTTCAACTTAAATTAATCTCACTAAAAAAAACTAAGTTTTGATATATTAGAGGATATTAAGTGTATAAACATATTAGATCTCACACTTCTTATTATAATGTCAATCAAATTAAATTCGTTCGTTGAGTTGTAATTTTTAAATATATTAAGTATTATTTTAGAGAAAACGACCCCATATAATCAATTAAATATTATTTTAGAGAGAAAAAATGACCCTATATATTACACTTATTATTTTATTTCAACTTTTTTAGCTTTATTAACTAAATTATTGTCACATGAGTTGATGTTCTCAAAATTTATTGAAATATTATACACAAATAAATCATCTTCAACAACATTTTGAAACATAAAAGAAAAACATGTTTAAATATTCTTAGCAATTTAATGAGGAAAATAATAAATGGTGTTAAAGAACTTAGCTTGACCTTATAAATGTGGATAATAATAGACATGGATTCCATTCCAGACATTTTAGAGGTTTTATTTGGCCTCTCTCAACACCATAGAATGTACCTACCTCAACCACTGCTTGAATTAATTGTATCCCTGCTCAAGCTTTCGTTATTAATGGGATTGCAGTTATTTTTAAATATTTTTGTTACTAGAGTTATTCTTATATCATATATATTTATACCAAAAAATCATATATTTATATTTAGCAAAAATAAAATAAAGAATTCAGTGATCACAATGAAAAAGAGGTGATGTTGTATCCTATAGACGTTCATCCATCTAGACACATTCTTGACAAGGGATGTCAATATCCAGTTTATTCTTTTTTCTTTTATATTATTTTCTTTTTTTAGTTTAAATTCTATTTATTTATTTTTAAATTTACGTCGAATGAGAATTCATCCAAACTAAATTGAAAATACAAGATATCAAATCAAGTAATATATTATGGTAATTTGTATTAAGTTTCCTAATAATGTATTATAGCAATTACAAAAAAAATATATTATTAGTAAAGCAATTGCTATAAATTTTATTTTTTAGAATATATTGTAATAATTAGTAATATTTTGTAGTGGACAATTTATTGTCTTATTTTAGTGTTTATATTGTAGAATAATTCATAAATAGTGCCCTTTAAGCTCCCAATAAAGCACAGCCTAGGGCTCGCTCGCTCGCCCGACCGACTATGGTCACCCCCAAATCTCAGTACTTTTGATCAGATTTATCATCCCATCCCATCCCATATCACATAGTCGGAGATGATATATAATTTTATGTTAGAGTGCAAATTTTTATATTCAATAAAATTATATAATTTTTTTAAAATATTTATGATACAATATTGTATAAAGGAAAAAATTTTGATACACAGACCGTGTAAAATTTAGTTTATACATGCCTTTTAGTTTTAAGGGTTATGGTTTAAGTTTTAGGGGTTTAGGTTGTAGGGTTCAGAATTTAAGGTATATGGTTTAAGGTTTAGGGTTTAGTTTTTAGGGTTAGAGTTAGGGTTAGGAATTTAGGATTTGGGTTTTTATAGTGTAAATACACAGGCTTGTGTAAAATTAATTTTACACAGCCTGTGTATCAAAGTTTTACCCTTGTATAAATAAAAAAATTAAATATATAAAAGCTTGATATTTAAAAAAAAATACAATTGTCGTCACACACCCCTCGGTATCTCCATGTTTACGACTCTGCCCCCTGCATTAATAGTATGGTCCATTTTCATCATAGGGAAACTCAATTACATTCTATTATATCTTAATAAGAGACTTTATGACTATATTATCAAACCTATACTCTATTTACACTCAATTCGCTGCTTAAATAAGGGCAATGAATGTGACTTAGGGCAATGAAAGAGCATTTTCCGAAGATACTAGGAACCCTAATGAATATTTCAAAAGCTCAGTGATTGTGAAGTTCAATCACAGCCACAACCTGAGATCCAGATGCCTTTCTGGCTCACTACTGCCCCCTTCCTATTCTATTACAAATTACAATGCACCACCTCCAAGGTTATCGACCACACCTCATCGTAAAGCCCAATTTGAAACGAAATTCTACTTAACCTCGTTTCATTTAACTTGATTAAGCTCTCTTAGTAAGATATGTCTTTGAAACCAGGTAGAGTGTTTTAATTTTGATGTTCAGGATCAGCCTGAGGGTTCTAATGTGAATTGAAACTTGAGTGATATCTTATCATTAATATTAATTTAAAATAAAAACTACAAGTCACATGCAGGGACGTTGCATAAGAAGGACTTAAGGGGACTTTGACCTCCTATAATTATATTAAAATCACTTCGCAAGTAGTACCAAATAACTTGTTATAGAGGTGTTGGGGAATAGACGAAAATTCAAACGACGTAGGAGCAACACTAATTATAGACCAGCTGGAGAATGGTTCCCATCCCTGGTATGATACAATCCCTAAAATGCTCAGTCTCTAAACCTCTAAATAGGAGTAATTTAAGAAGCACTGTTTATGTTGGTCCACAACCCCACGCACAGAAAAAGAAAATCTTTAGGATGCATCTTCATGGTGTGCACCGTGCAATGTGCGGAGGAAAGGGTTAAGCATAGGAGAGGACAAACAGTTTAAATGGTTAGTTTAGTCGGCTTTTTAAAATGATTTAACCAATCATAATTTATGAAAATCAAACCGACCAGCTTGAATGTACAAAATCAACTGAATCGAGCCAACATATTTCGATCGACTCGATTGGTTTTGTCAATTAACCAAACTACGATTTTTGAGAATCAATTCTGTCCACAAGTTCAAAAAAAGAAAACAACCAAATGAATCGATTAAACCAACTCCCAACCAAAAACAGTTAGAACCGACTAAACCAAAACGTCTTTGTTTTGGTGATGATGACCTTGGTAGTGTGACGGAGGTTGGACTGTCGTCTTCATGTTCAAATGTATAATTAAATAAAATGTTAGAACCGACAAATTTGCATGGACCAGACTCCAATTTCGTAATGTTAGAAATATGTTGCAATAATCATTTAAAAACCCAACTTTTCCCCTAACCACTTCGACTTCAAGTTTAACAAATACAACATCATAAAGCTTGCTTGTATCCAGATGTATATATGACAATGGAAAAACATGGAGCAGATTACAATCTGCCCCTCTCAAGAAATCGAAACAGAGACAACCCTTTGCATCAGCAATTTGATCGTAGGCAAAAGTTGCAACGAATTAAGCTTGCTACCTTGTCGCTGTTCAATCTAATCAATGCCATTGGCACTTACACATTGAAGCATCTTTTGCTCAGTCAGTTGAGAGATGATTCCTTCAGCAAGCCTTAACAATAGGAAACTATTTGATAAATCAATCAGACTCCACAAAGATCTGCAATGCAGTGAAAATAATTAATCAGAACCAATATTTATGATTCGAGATGGCATGTAAGCATGTTATCTGTCCGGTAAAATCAAGAAATATAATACCAACCTCCACATCTGGCAATGGGTCAAAAGTTTTCTTCTCTCTTGTGTCGGACACTGTAATTCCGCTAATTTTCTGCACTCCGAGTTTAGTTGCAATCAAGTTCTGCAAATGTAAAACGAGTTCATTACAAATGAAGCAAAAACATCAATATGTAGTTGCAGAAGGAATAGCAGCAGAATCTATGAACATATATCAAACTGTCCAGGGCAATTTATACAAGGGGAAGAACTAGAATAAGTAACCACTTTCGATAGTAAATGATTGCATGTTGAAGTTCAGGCCAGACTCCAGAGCCAAAACTAAAACAACCAGATTGAAAATGTATGGTCCAGAAATTTTATTCATACCAGACGGAAATCACTGGAACCAAATGCTCCCACCTGTGGCAATACCTACACAAGTGAATTTTTTATTAACTATTTTCTTTAAATCAAAATTTTTATATGCTATACAAAAAAGAAAAAGCACTACTACAAATGTTTATTTATGTCACTGAAGTAAAAATAATCTTTTATTAGAAGACAAACCAAAACAAATAATCGGAGTCATGCTTGAGGTTCAACATTGCACAAGTCATGCAGCAACCAACCACTTCAGAACCGTACAAATTCTGAAAGGAAATGAAAACAGCGATATCTAAGACCAGAACCAGAATCTTTATTTTATGTGTTGATGGGTTAGGTTGAAGTGATTCTCAGCTACCATGAAATAATTACACAATGAATTTCCATTACGCCTTTAGCTTCACTACACAAATCCCACCAAACTGACCAGATCAATTTAGATGCCACCAACCAAATGTTCATCAAGAAGAACTAAGAATGCTTGTTTCAAACAAATGCCTACCAACCATTCATGAATGCCTTTAATGGTGTGACATGTCACTTAAGCAACCACCTACCACAAATCTCTTTTATGAAGAACTTTTAAGAATACAAGTTCCAGGCCAATTCTAACTTACTACTTTCTAGATCTACCTCTCCCTAGAGGAAAGCTTTAGGTATATAAGCCACCAAAATATGCTGTAATAGTTTGGGACAAAATAAGGTAAAATAACATTGGTAGTCAACTAAATCAATTACCATAGTCTGAAACCCGTTAATCACAACATTCTTCTCCCCAATGTACACTATTTTGCGATAACCAGACCTCAAATGGGCCCAACTCTCTGTCTGTATGGTTCGTGAGATTCAGATGTACCTGCAAGTGGCTATTAAGTCAACGAACTTATTCAAAGACTCTTAGAAAAGGAAGTCAAAGCCTTACAAGCAAAGAGATAAAGTTCAGGCAGGAAAAAAAAACATAACATCAGATATCTTAGTTTTATCATAAGGATGAAAAGAATTTCTTAAAAGATTTTTTCCTAATGCAAAACAAAATGCATGTAGTAAAACATACCAAAAAGGACTTATCCAAATTAATTAGAGATGGAATCTCCAGAATTTGCAACTCAATCTCTTTGCGACTGATCGGCTGAAAAAGAGAAAATGCATATTTTGATTATTCCTTGTTAATTTTTTTCTATTGAAAGTTATGCGGATCTCAAACTTGCAAAATAAACAGAACACAGAGAATTCAACAGTGTTTTCCTTTTCCTTTTAAGAAAAAGAGATAAAAATGAATTGTTTGTTTTGGTATAGTACAGATTTCACAAAAGACAGCACAAAACTTTGTCTTCTAAAGTTGTAAAATTGCTTAACTTACTGTGCCAAGAATTTGCTGGGTTTGCAAGCGGCCAGGTTCACCTAAATTTGTACGCCATGTTATCTGAAGTTTACCAAGAATATTAGTTCTCTCTACCTTCATTTGTGCAGAGTCAGGTGAAGCCAATTTCAATTGATAAAGGTAATTGTGAATTCCCCCGCCAGATCTGATAAGAATAGGTGCCTTAAATACCTCTCTGCCGCAAAAATGATTATCATTTTTAGTTAAAAAAAAAAACAGAATTCAGAACTCAAAGGGTTGCTCGTGCTACTACTAATAGTAGAAAATTCAAAATTATACAACCATGTGATATATCCGCTACTTACCCAGTTGATGAATTATCTGCAGGATGGAGTTCGTCAGCTTTTAGAACTGTAGCACTCCAATGAGGAGCTGGTTCAAACTCAACTTGGTCCATATAAAGATTTGTTTTTGTATGATTCTCTATGCAAGCTTCTAAATAGGTAGTTTCCTGACATAGAAAATTTCAGCTATTACAGAAGGACGAAAGCCCAAGTTGAAACTCAAACATTTTATCCAAAAGAAAGCCCGAGTTGATTTGCAACTTTTACAATTAATAAGGTGGATTCAAACAGATGTTAAGACAAAGGTGTTAGTGTAGACTGCATGTTATAAAACCAAATGAGGCACTCAAATCATCGGATGGTAGCTTACATATTGCAGAAACCAAGATGCAACAGAAAAACACACATCTGACTTTGCTTCTAATACTACAAATGAGAAACAACAAAAAGAAAAAGAAAGCAACAGAAGAAAACTCAGAGGCTAGGGTTCATCGCACAATGCTCGGCGAAGGAGGGTAAAATACTGAGGCTGTAGGAATTTATTTGATATCAATTTCATTTACAAATCAACATTGCAATTATATATTCAAGCCACTTTTAACCCTTTTATTTCTATAGTTTGCATGACATAAAAAGAAGCTAATTTAGCAGCATGAGTATCTAGGCTTTATAAACTTGCATTAGATAATTCAAGTCAATCTCAACCTACCTTGAGAGTGCGGACCCGCACAACAGAGATAAAAGCATTACAATTTTGAATGGAAAAATCAAAGTTCAAGCGAAGAGAGAGTCTCAAATAACAAAGTAGAAGCAACAAATGGCTCTGAAGGGCGGTATACACAAAATATTAACTCATTTCTTTATAATGGCACGGGACAGTACCTTTGTCCTAACTGATAAAGGGTTTGCAACAACGAACTTGAAAAACTGTGGAAGATATTTTCTTTCTCCATCATTATCAACGTACAGTGCAGTGCAGTGCAAATCAGCCTAAATTTTGTCTCACAACAAATAAAGATCGAGTTAGAGGAAATTAATGAATAAAAAGGAGACAGAAAAATCAGACTACTACATACGTATGAGCTCCAAGTTCCTTGACATCATGTTCCACAATGAAATCATAACGCCCGCCTGCACGTATGGATTCAACAGGCGATTTAGTGGTATCCAAGAGGAGGATCCTCTGTCTCTCCGTCTGAATTTCAGCCTACAAGAAAACAAAGACTTCTCACTTCTTGAGATTGTATCAAACCATACCACAGGTTTTTGAGAGTAAATGTGTGTACGAACTATGAACATCAAATCTAAACCTGGTTCGGCATTTATCTTAGCATACATGAAATAAAGTAAAATTATAGGGAACAAAAAGATTTTTGATACTCAAACAAGCTTAAGAAGAAGCACACGATCTAATCCATTTTCGAATCACGTACTAGTAATAAAAAAACTTAGTCAAACTCACTTAAAGAGGGGAAGAAAATGCTAATTATCAATTTACCAGGTAAACAGTTGCAATCAGCAAAACTTGCGGCAAATTCATCAACAAATTAAACAAACTGACCTTAATAATAATGTCCCTAACTTCAAAATTAGAGTTGTTATTGATGCTAATATAGCTGCAGAAAGTCTCCCCCAAGTAAATCGCCCTACATTAATTTAATAAATAGGTAAATAATAAACAAACCGAAATTAAAGAAATTTAACAAAAATGAGAGGATAAGGAAGTAGTGAGACCCGAAGGATTGAGGGAGGAGGAGGAGGCCAGAGAAGCCCATAGCATCGGATGGATGGTGGAGGAGGAATCGGTTGCCGTAAGTCAGATCCGAGGAGTCCGTGGACTTACTGAGTTGGGTAGATAAGAGCGGGGGAAGGTTGGCGGCGGCCAGTGGATCGTCGAAGATGTCTTCGCCGACGCAGAGATCGGCGAGGTCGAGGCGGAACGGAGGATCGACGTGGAAAGACGGCTTGCAAAGCCGCATCACCCTGAAGGCGAGGGAGTGGGTACCTTGTGGAGCCGCGCTCATGGCTTCAACGAATTCAGAATTCGAGGCTTTCTTACTCTTTGTTCCTTTCTTTTCTTGGGAAATTAAGGCTCTTGGGAGACTACCTGCGACAGGGAAAGGGAAGCAATGAAATATCGGTGACTGCGTGATGCGGAATCAGGACTCGGGACTGAGTACTGTGTTTATGGGCTGAGTCAGATCGGGCCGCGATCTGAAAACTTTGTTATTTTTTGCGGGCCAAAACTGGAAAAATATCTCTTTGAGTAGCTTGGATTGAGAATTATATGCTCAAGGAAAGGTCTATTTGGGAGGTGAATGTGAAAAGCTCTCATAGCTGGGTATGGAGAAAAATTTTAAAACTGAGGGGCCTAATGCAGCAGGTAAGTGCTATTCGAGAAAGGTTCAAAGCTCGATTTGTTTGGGATAAGCTTAGACATCATAATGAGAAAGTGGAGTGGGCAAGAATAATATGGGGAGGACCAGCCGTGCCTCGATTCTCTTGTCTCCTGGTTAGTTGTCCAGGACCGGTTGCCAACAAAGAATCGAATATTGTCTTGGGGTCGCCAGGTTGACCTTTAGTGTTTTTTGTGTGGTGGGGAGTAGGAAACAAGGGACCATTTTTTTTGTGGGTGTGTTTATTTTATGCAGGTTTGGCAGTTGGTGTTGCAAGCTTGCAATTTAACAGCAAGTTGCAATTGCTGGGCTGAGTTGGTAAGTTGGGTGAAGAGGCATGGCTGTGGTAGGGCGCTGCTTGCTGCCATTGTGCGCCTGGCATGAAATTGCTTCAATTATTATGTTTGGCAGGAAAGAAATGGAAGAGTGCATGGCAAAACCCTTCGTCCAGCCAGAGAGAATTTTGAACAGGCGCGATAGGAACGATCGCACAGGACTCCCGAGAGAGGAGCCACAAAAATAGAGAACTTAAGTTAAATAGTTGTAACAAAATTATAAATTTGTATATATAATTATGTGTATTTATATAACAATTATCTAAAACTTTAAACATGCAAAAAAAATAACACATTTAAAGTGAAAATGTTTGCTTTTTAAATGTTTATAAGTTAATTTTTTGTTGCTCAAGATAATAATATAATAATACTTTTTTTATTAAGATAATTTTTTGAAAGAAAAAAATTATCTCTTACAAATTATAAATTAAAGGCCGCATTTTAAAAATTGCACATGCCCCCAAAATCTTTGAACCGCCCTTACGTCTAGCAATAGTTTTATTTGGGAAGATGAAGTTCGATGCGAGTTTACGTTTGAATGGATGTACCAATTTTGTTTCTAGTTCTTTAGATTTGATTGATAGTTGGGGGATTCATTTGTAAAGCAAACTTGAAGTAGGGGGGTGGTTAACTGATATGGTTGTTTTCTGTGGTTTCTTGGATGAATAAAAATTTATTTATCCAAAAAAAACAAAACTGGAAAAATAAGATCAAGCTTGATACACGAACTTTAACGGTGAACTATCACATTTAACACTGTTAACGATCATTTCATTACATTAACGATTAAAGTTGGTTAAAGAACTGAATTAATACGGGACGGGAAGAACTAAATTAGTAAGATTTGCGAGTTTAAAGGTTAAACTGAATGTGCTTCTCGCTTATGAGTTAAGTTAATTAGTATTTGGTACGAATAAGGGGGTGAAATATCCTTTAAACCTTCTTTAAAAAAGTCTTTAAATTTATATGTTTTAACTTGAAATTTAATTAGATTCTAAAAATAATAATTTGAGTTATTTATTTTGAAGAAATATTTGATTAAACTCGAATCTTATAAATTTAAATTGAAAATTTTTTAAATAAAATTAAAATGACAAAAAAAGACTTGTCAATTCGACCGAAGCAAATTTTTTTATCCGATCAAATATTTACTGCCAATTATATATATGTGTGTATGACCCACTTATAAATTGTATAAATCAGGCTAGTGATTTCCTCGGTTGTTTCTCCAAACATATTGGGATCACGGATGTGCTTCAGTTTTGAAACTTTGGGGTATATTTGAAGAATTAAAACTAGCTTGGAGATGACTTTGAGCGTGTTGTGGTTCAAACTGATAAAGCCGACGCCTTTGCTTTGTTAACTCAACGATCCTCCGCCAGCTCCCATGCCTTGATAAGATCCATATCTTCCCTCTTAGATAATGCTTGGGTGGTTGATTTCGGTCACATTCATCGTGAAGCAAATATGGTTGCAGATTTTATGGTCAAGTTTAATCTTGATCCTAACGGTTCCATTTGAGTTCTTGAGGAAGCCTCGGGTCTTTCGAATCTCTTGCTTAGGGACCCTGTCGGTCCCCCTTACATTCGCATAGTCTCCTCTTAAAGTAATGACTTGCACCTCTTCTTTTCATTCAAAAAAATATTCAAATTGATGTCAAAATTAACCTTTAACAAGGGACGGAGCATAATGGAGTCCTCTCTCTCTCTCTCGAAATGTTTGATTGCGAGGAAACGTCAATTTGCATCCCAAACGGTATGGAAAGAACAAGATAACAAAAAGTGGCCACGTACTAACATTTCAATTTTCTCTTTCTCACTAAAAGAAAATTCAAATTAATATTATATTATGGCTTAAATCAAAAAACAGCTCTCAAATTATATTTTTTTTATATTTTTAGCCCTTAAAGTATGATTTGGGCAAAATAGGCCCTTAAGTCATTATTTTTGGGCAAACAGACCCTTAAACTATCATTTTTTGTCACTTTAAGTTCCTAAACAATTTTTTGATCAAAATAAATACCTAAACTATATCATTTTTCTTCTTTTATTCCCCAAAACTAGGGGTGTTCAAATCCGGGTACCGAGTGTTCGGGTATCTAAAGTACCGGGTACCCAGATCTTCGGGTAGTAGAAAATGCGGCCCGTGTCCCGACCCGATTTTTGCAGGTACCTGAAAATTTGGGTATTTGATTACCCGAATATAAAAATATATATTTTTTAAATATAAAATATTTTATTAGTTTAATATAAAATATAAAAAATATGTATTTATTAGTTTAATATAAAAATATGTATTTATTAAAAATAAAAAAAAATCTTAGATTTTTTATTAGTTTAATATAAAAAATATTAATTTTAAATATATCTGGGTACTCGAAAATTCTTAATTTTGTGACCCGGGCTCGACCCGAGAAGTGACGGACCGGACCCTGGTAAAAAAAAATTTCAGGTAAATACCTGGTTATTTATATTCGGGTAACCGGGTCAGGTCGGTTATTTTTTAATACCCCTACCCAAAACTATTAATTGGTCAAAATATCTTTTGTGATGTGTCAACATCTTATTAGTCGAAATAATTTTCTTTTGACTTAAATAACTATCGGACTTAAAATGACCAAAATGATAGTTTGGGGGCTTATTTTGATATATGATATTTTAAAATTTAAAAAGAACATAAATATTTATATATGTTAGAAAAACCTATAAAATAATATTTTTGTAACTATAGACTTAAAGTGACCAAAAATAATAGTTTAAGGGCTTATTTTGCCCAAATCATAGTTTAGGGGCTTAAAGTGGCTAAAATGATAGTTTAAGGGCTTATTTTGCCCAAATCATAGTTTAAGGGCTAAAAGCAGAAAAATGCATAGTTTGAGAACTTTTTTTGTTTAAGCCTTATATTATATACACACGCACCGAAATGTTAAGACAAAAACCTGAAGGGGAAAAAAGAATACGAAGCCATTGATCACTAAAGTTTTTAATTTTGAAAAAGTTTAAATTCTATAAAATATGATCAAATTGATAAAATCTATATATCTTAAGACTAAAATTATTATTATAGTATGTAATGTCATTATTTGAGTTAAAATTTAACAGTCGATGATTAGAATAAAAAAATAATGTTAATGACGATTTTACTAAAAAATAATTTGTTGACCAAATTAAAAAATAACTAATAGTTTAAGGACTACTGGTGTAGTTTACCCTTTTATTTATCACTTGACGCTTTTGGTAAATCATGTAGCAGCTTTTAACGTGATAAGCTGAATTTCATTGGAACAAGAAAAGATGCAACAAACACAATAACCTTAATCAGGCACGTCCGGGAGCAAATGCAAAATTTTATATCACGAGATTTAATTTATAAAATTTTAGAGGGTGAAAATAAAATTTCAATGAGAAATACATAAAAATTTAAATTTTTTAAAATTATATAAAAATTTTAAAATTTTAAATGGGCAAACGTCCCTCTAAATCCATCTCTGGGCATATAGTTACTTTGTAGTTTGGGTGCAACTACACAAAGTTGTTTTTTTTTTTTTTGTCTTAACAGATATATAGGTTAATAATTTGGACTTCAAAATTTGATTTATTTAAACTTTACCTCCTCACTTTTATGATTTTTTATACTTTGTCCCCTTAAATTTAATTTATGGCTCCGTCCCCTATCTCAACCATAAAAAAACCTTAAAATCAAGTCCAAAAAAATCTCATGCAAAGGAAAATTAAAATATGCAAATAAAAAATGTGTGAAGAAAAAAAAAGCATTCCCTTTAATATGTCCATCTTCTATAGAAACTTAGCAATCATCATAAAATATTTTTGTCTCTATTCAACTAAGGCACTATATATATATATATATGTAGGAATGAAGATCGAGAAAATAAATATTGCAGATTGTTCTGTTAACAATTCTAATTGCATTGACAAACTGTCACGAAAGAGATCTAATCATATTAGAGGGATGATCTTCCCTGATTAAAAAGAGTGCGTCAAGTTGATCGTTACACGAATGTCAAACTATATAAATATATACAAAAGTTGTATCACAAGACAGATCGTGTCAGATAAACAGACAAACAAACACAAAAAATATGTGAAGAAAATATCCAAAACAAAGAAGTCCTTGTTTAGAAAATAAATAAATAAATGAAATAAATAAAAACTTTTAAACTGTGACATTAAGAGAAAATTGGGTTTTATAATAAATATTTATGGTGGATGCGTTTGAATTAACTTTCTAAACTAGTGTTGCTCAAACTCAATCACATCATAGTTGTTTACTTGACAGTTGGGTTAAAGACTTAAATATATAAATTATTAATTTAATATCCATTAATAATCATCTCATAATGTAAAATCGTAGACTTTAGATTTAGTTATATCAACCGTTGAAAGACAAGTGTTGGCTTATTTGGTATTTGGTAAAAACACAAAACAAGACGACTCTCTTAGGTTGGGATATTAAGAGCATTCCATGTCATTGCCATCTAATAATTTAATATGGCAGACGGACGATCTGTTTAAAAAACGATTTTTATGAACATATATTTGAAATTGTTTTATTTTGAACTTTAATTTAAAGGTTATTACAAAATAATCATTTGTTATAAAATAGTGTAACAATTCAATTAATCTAAAGAATATTTTGTGTTGATAAAATTATATAATTATTTTGTAGCAGTTTTATAAATTTAATAATTATTTTATAATTTTAAAATATATAGTTGAATGACTATTGGTCTTCACCAACGGAGTTGGTCCAAGTAATAAATAACTTAGTATCACTTAAACATGTCTCGAGTTTGAGGTCTTGTGTATGCATAAAATTTCCGCCGAAAGACTCATCCACCAAAATTAGATGTGCGACGCGAACATATTTAAATTAGTCCAGGGCAAAGCCTTGAGAAACCGGAACGACAACAAAAAATGATTACCCGTTTATTTTGCCTTTTTTACATATTGGCCAACCTTAATGAAGACCGTCGCTTCTTTAATTGGAAAATATTTTTTTGTTGCCCAATTTTAACGTGCCATTACCATCAAATGTGCGAAGCTATTTTGGAATTAATGGACCCATGACTTTTGATTTCTCACCACAAAAATTGGAAAATCGGGGGGGGGGGAACTAGTTTTGACATATGATGCAACAAAATGTTCAATTTTAATTTATTATATGCTTAAAATATTATTATTATTTGAAATAAGGGATTTTGCGACTTTTTAAATATGACAAATTGAAAGGTAGGATTTAGATAATATTTGGATTTGGATATTAAATTATTTTACAATGTGAATTTGAAACGAATAAGGATAGTCATTCATGATATTTATTATATGAATTTATATTATTTGTATGGATACGAATTGTAAATTCGAACATTCAAACCTAACTCTAGATTACAACATAAAGAATACTTACTTTTAAGGGATTCGAATCTTAAAAATTTAAAATAGTTATAATTGTGCGGATAAAACGAGTTTAAAATTTTAGATGGTTTGTCAACAAACTCTAGAGCAAGTGGTTAAAGCTCTCAAGTTGACACCCTCCACTTCCCTTAGATTGTGAGTTCAAGACTCAGTAGGAGCAAAATTCTAATTTTCTCTTCCCTATTAATTAGATGGCTTTAATAGATACAAACAATTCAAATGTATATATAAGTTGTTGTCACTCTCACTTTACCTATGGTTTTTTTTCCTATCATTTGGTGTTTTTACCCAATTATCACCATTAAAATATTACTTCTTAAATTGATACACATTTTTTTACTAATCCTCAAAATAACACGTCTTTTAACACATAGGTAAAGATATATCCTTTCAATCGTGACTTTTGGATTCCATGTTTGATATGACACACATTTGCCCTATATGACAATCCAGACAACAAATTTTACAACATGTTTCGAATCACGTAAAATGTGTATTTCATCAATCACATTTTATAGGGTTTTGAAAAAAATATAAAAAATTAAATAAAATGGTGCATTTTAAAAATATAAATCATTTTGGTTGAACTATAAGTATAGTACAAAACTTTGAAATATCATAACTTCGTGTCCGAATATCTTATTGATGTTATTTTTTAATTCACATAACATTTTAAGATTTACATGATAACAAAGCGTTTTATATCTGTTTATTCAAAAACATCGTTTTAGCCTTTAATTTTAATATTTTATATTTTCAATAATTTTAAGTCGTTGACTTCGTTTTTTAATATGCCATGCTTAAAAACAATTTCTTGTATACCATTATTGATTACAATTTTATACATATAATTTTACTGCATATTGAAATTTTCATTTTATTACTTGTATTTTTTTTTTTTTTGTAAATTGATCCATGTGGTGCAAAATTTTCGTTTTGACGATACAATTTTTAAAATATATTAATTACACTGTCCCGTATGAGAAAAACGCACTTTCCATGCCAATAGGATACATCATTGCTCTATATGTCACAAAATAATTTTATTTTAAAAATTAATCTTAAAATGATGTTTTTTTATAATTAATTTCTTAAGTATATTTAGGTAAAAATCCAGTCATTTTTCAGTCAAAGGAAATCTATGACTTTACTTGCCTGAAAGACTACGTTTTATCACGTGTATTTCCATCCTATATTAATAACATTTCCCGAAGATATAAACTTTTCATCCTTTGTCATTTTGTGTTTGTCCGTACATTGTTTTTCTTTACTTAAAAATAAATTAATGCCTTATTTTAATATTTCATTTCTGAATCAATAGAACTTCTCTTAAAACGTGTGGAAATGTTTATAAACAACAACGGCTGATTTTTTAAAATAACTTGTATTAAGCCCCTGTAACGAATGTATATATATAATACACATAATTCAAACTAATAATAAATAATTACTAGTAATAGTTATTTACTCACATATTATTTACTATAAATTTATATTATTTATTTGATTTTTATGAATTTATTTAAATTGTATTAACGTGTATTTCAATTGTAAGATAAAATATTTATTTTTGCCGGGGTTATTTGAGAAAATATTTATAATTTACTATTTATTAGCATATACTTATATACAATGGCAGAGCCGGTATATAAATTAGGGTGTCAACTAATTTTTTTTAAATATATAAAAAATTTATACAAAAATATTAAAAAATATTTAATAATACTTTAAATGACTTTTTTTATATTTTGACACCGTAATTAAAATTTATAGATCTATCATTGGTTGTTTATATAAAATAAAATAAACCTTAAATAATTATACCAACACGTTAAATGACATAATTGCCCTTTAAAACATGAACACTTGTCAGATTGAGACCCCATTGGAGGATTATTTTTCAACTATAAGCATAGAATAATAGACTAATTCAATGTTCATGGGTTGTGGACGGTTTAACTTTAATTATAAAATACAAAAAAAACAATATAAAATAATTAATTTTATCACTTTAATGCAGATATTGTTTTAAAAAATAATACGTCGAACTCAAATATTACCAAAATTTTTAAATTCATATTTGACGATGTCTGATGAAGTGATTATATTCGAACTTTATTAAATATAAAAATCAATTATTAAATCGCATAAAACAATTTTTTATTGTACACGATACAAAGTTATTTGATCACTCATATTATATATTTTATAAATCAGTGAATTAAATCTATTAAACGGTTCAGGTAATAAAGGACGACGTTATTTTTCTTTGGTGATTCGAATTTGAACAACATAGTTTACAGGCAGGCGTGCGTTTATGCAAATTTGAAACTGGACTAGGATATTACTTTGTAATTGAATTAGACTGTTTAAAAAATAAAAAAATAATTGTGAATTATTTTGTAAACATTATATTTTGCATGTAGTGTTTGTTTTTTACTCTTAAGCTTTTGAAAAGGCGCACACACTGTCCAAATAAATTGTTCGAATTTGAGTCTTCTAAAAAAAATAATGATTCATTTTCTATTAAGTCGTTTTATTTAATTATACAAGAGTGTGAAAAAGATAAAAATGTCACTATAATAATATTAATTATTATTTAAATAAAACAACTTTTCAATCATTTAAATTCAATAATTTACTAAGCGAGTTAACACCGATCAATTGGTCACAACAACTCAATTATAATTTTAATAATGAAATAAATACAAATACAAATGCGAGTATAGTTGTAAATATATATAATATGAACTGAAATATAACCAAAACATAATTTAAAAAAGGGTAAACTACACTAGTTGTCACCGAACTATGGTTTCTTTCCTATTTTGGTCACCGAACTATTTTTTGGTAAAAACATCACTAACGTTATGTTTCCTTCCTATTTTGGTCATCGGCTGTTAAAAACTTAACGGTTTTGCTGATGTGGAATTTTATTTTATTTTTAATTTTCCATGTCATTTCTTCTCTCTCCTGTAAGTAATATATGTTATTTTATAATATTTTTATTTAAATTAACATGATGGTGGCATGTGTAGCTGCCTATTAGTGGAATAAAAGGAATGAAAAATCAAGCCCCTTATGCAGCCAGAGAGATTCGACTAATAGGCAATTACACGTGTCACCATCTCTCTGACTGCATAAGGGGCTTGATTTTTCATTCCTTTTATTCCACTAATAGGCAGTGACACGTGTCACCATCCTGTTAGTTTGAATAAAAATATTATAAAATAACATGTATTTCTTACGAGGAGAGAGAAAAAATGACATGGAAAATTAAAAAAAAAATTCCACGTCAGTAAAACCGTTAAGTTTTTAACAGCCGGTGACCAAAATAGGACGGAAACATAACGTTAGTGATATTTTTGCCAAAAAAATAGTTCGGTGACCAAAATAGGAAAGAAACATAACGTTAGTGATGTTTTTGCCAAAAAAAATAGTTTGGTGACCAAAATAGGAAAGAAATTATAGTTTAGTGACCAAAATATGAAAGAAATTATAGTTTGATAACTACTGATGTAGTTTACCCTTTTAAAAAGGGAAATATATTCGAAACAAAACTGAATGGAACTATAAATAATAAACTTATATAATGATAAAACTCTAATTTAAAATTTCAATATTTAAAATATATTCGAATCTGAATCAAAATAAACATGGATATACTCGTAAACAATGGGTTACAGTGGGGGTTTAACCGATAAATTGAAAAGGGGGGGGGGGGGGAGTAGGTGTTGAAGAGATTAGAGGTGGAGATGACAAAGGTGTGAAAACAGAAAAATTACATAAGCGGAAATCTATTGACTAATGACCATTTCTCAATTCTCCTTAAACCTGATTCAACTATCCCCATTTCTAACTTGAATTCATTTTCTCTATTTCGAGCTCTGCAACCCTCTCTTCAATCCTAAAATAAGGTGATTTTTTCTTTAATTTCTTTGAATGTTCGACTTTAGCGAGATGGTGACGATGAGCTGTTGTTTATTTTGGATCTTAGTTCGATTAATTAGCTAAACTTCATTTAAGTTAAACTGCTGTTTTTTTTGTGAGGATTTGATCTGAATATCGAGGCAGTGTGAGCTTCGTAATTAGTGAATTTGTTATTTTGATACTTATTTTGTTATTTTTTTCCCAAGTAAAGGTGTAAATTATGTGAACTGGGAGAGATTGGTTAGAAGTGAGATATTGCAGAGAAAGATATGAGTTGCGGTTGTTTTGGTGGATCAGTTGTTCAGCGGAAACGGAGCACCGCTCAGTCCAGCGGCGGTATAGACGGTGAGGGTTCTCTTTAAGCTTTATAAAATATTCTTGGTTTATTTTTTTTAATTTTAGAATTTTAGAGTCGTGGATTTGATTTACTGCATGTTCAATAATTGTACTTCGGTTTGTTCTGTAAAAGTTTAATATTGTTATTATTGTTTTTCTGTGTGTGTGAAAATTCAGCAGAGCAATTGCTTCGGAGAGTTAATCATTTCTCATACAATCAATTAAGATCAGCCACAGATGATTTTCATTCAAGCAATAAAATAGGGCGTGGAGGTTTCGGAACAGTTTACAAGGTATGAAATTAACATGTTAATTTACTTATGTTTATTAGTTTATCTAATCAAATTATACATAATTAAATTAACATGTTTATTGATTAATGAAAAGTTGAGAACTTTGAGGCTGGGGTGTTTGGGAGCAACTGTTTTAATATATGCTGTTCCGAGTTCTCATTTTTCTTTATGTATTTGTGTTACAAGCATATCATGACAAAGGTATGAAATATAATCCTGCAATTACCCTTAAAATACATAGAAAAACTCAAAAAGAAATGAGTATACATGAATTGGATGTATTCCCGTATCTAAAACTCACACCGGGTTCGAGCAATATAGGTTTTAACTATGCATATGTTTCCTTTCAGTTTTAAATTTACTTATGTTTATATCTTGTTGACTGCTATGCACAATCACAGGGATATCAGGAAATAATTTTACTGCTTTGATTTGATAGTATTATTAGTACTGCTTGTAATTTCTATTGATTTTTATCCAAGTTCATCAATGCTAAATTTTGGCTTAAAGCTGATTTCATAAAAGATTGAGAACATCAGAAAACTAAAAACATGAACTTATGAACAGAAATTTAGCTTTCAGTTGCAACTTTCAATGGCGGCTGACTGGAACTAGAGGCTAGCTAGACTGGGTCAGGGATCCCTAAGCCCAAACATGCTTTCCTTATTTTGGTTCCTTTATTAGGACATTTTAACATTCTAGCATTCACTTGCAAGTAAAACTTAGTGTCTGACAGATTATATATGTTGCTAGGGTATTCTAAGAGATGGAACTGAAGTTGCTGTGAAGACGCTTGCTGCCCAATCGAAACAGGGAGCTCGTGAATTTTTGACGGAGATCAATACTATATCAAATGTCAAGCATCCACACCTTGTCGAGCTGATCGGGTGTTGTATTCAAGGAACAAATCGAATATTGGTCTATGAATATGTTGAAAATAAGAGTCTTGATAAAGTCTTATTGGGTAAGACTGCCTGAAGTTTGTGTTTTAACTCTAAGGAAGACTTGACTCTCATTTTTGAATTCCTCGGTTTTGCAGATCAAAGGAGTACAAATATCAGGTTGGATTGGAGCAAAAGATCAGCTATTTGCATGGGCATTGCTAGGGGTCTTGCTTTCCTTCATGAAGAACTTGTTCCGCATATCGTTCATAGAGACATCAAATCTAGTAACATACTTCTTGACAAAGACTTTAACCCTAAAATAGGAGATTTTGGATTGGCTAAACTTTTTCCGGATAATATCACTCATATAAGTACAAGAATAGCAGGAACTACGTAAGCCACTGCTTCTTTATCTGCTCTGTTCCCTTTTGAGGCTTTTTGTATTGCCATTGAGTATTTGACTTCTTTGAGAAGTCATTCTCTACGTAGAATATAAAGATCCCAGTTACCTTAGCATTGTCTTTGAAATCGAAGATCCTTCCATAGATTCATGTTTAATTTGCACACTTTGACAGCTCAAAAGGGAAACTGAATTCGTATGATCAGCACTACCTACATGTGAGCACATCCTTGCTGAGAAACAACAAATACTGTAAAAACATGAGAAAGCTGAATGTTATAAGAGAAATGGATTTGGATAGTATTTGCATTTGATTTCTGTAGTTTCTTTGATGAGCATATCGTAGCTGAATTCATACCAGATATCAAAGAAGATAAATTGCATAGCAAATACTAGGAAAAGAAGAACTTAGTGCATGCTTTATCCAAACCTTCTCTGGTATCCTATTTCCCTCATGAGTTTGGACCAAGTTTCTGTAGTAGGGATACAGCATTTTAGCCACTGAATCTGTGAAAAGAAGTCCCAAGAGATCAGATGTTGTCTCTCGGTTTTTGTTTCTGAATGGAACTCAAATCTATAAAAATCAATTTTATATAACGACGAAAATGGAATGGTAATGACTTATGCTTACTTCATTCTGTGCAGTGGTTATTTAGCCCCGGAATATGCTTTGGGTGGTCAGTTAACCTTGAAGGCTGATGTTTATAGCTTCGGTGTCCTTGTACTCGAAATAATCAGTGGCCGAAGCAGCTCAAAGACAAACTGGGGAGGCACGGAGATGTTACTCTTGGAATGGGTACGCTGTACGCGTTTATTTTCATTTATGATAATTCTGTAGTTTTCTTCCTAGCTTCAGAGGTCTAAGAGACTGTATATCATTCTTCAACATATTCAGCACAGCATCCTCAATTAAAATCATATTATTATTGTTTGCTTTGATAGGCATGGCAACTCCACGAAGAAGGCAAGCTCCTCGAGTTTGTGGATCCTGAGCTCGGAGAATTCCCGGAGGAAGAAGTCCTTAGGTACATGAAAGTAGCCTTTTTCTGCACGCAAGCAGCAGCCAATCGAAGGCCTTTAATGAGCCAGGTTATTAAAATGCTGGGACGAAATGTTCGGCTGAACGAAAGTGAACTTATGGCACCGGGATTCTTTCAAGATGGAGAGGCATCTTCGAGTAAAAAGTCAATTGAATCATCTGCCACATCGACTAGCTATCAGATGCGTTCCGTCCCTGTGACTATCACTGAGGTTACCCCCAGGTGAACATTCAAGTGTTCGTTTTCTTTTTCTCGCTATGCAGGCTTGAAAAGCATAGCAAGGGCCAAGAGGGAATGAAGTTTTGGATTCGTTTTTTTAGTAGGAAAATGAAGTTGAAAGCCTGATGTTGGCGCAATGTATCCCATTAGTTTTACAATTTTTCTTGTTATATTTTGTTAAGGTTATTGTTATTAAAATTAGAAGAAAATAAAGGGGAATTTTATTGGAAGGAGTCTTGTCGGTATAAAAAGGATGCAAGGAAAAATAAAATAAAATAAAATATACTATTAAACAATAAGTCTTTTTCTTTTAACATACTATTAAACAAGAAGTCTCGTTCTTCTGTTTCAGCTACCTTGAACAATTTGCAGTCAACACGTGGTCGTCTCATAATACAAATTCCAACCAATGGGTGCAGTGCCTCGACATAACAAGACACGAGATGTCCCGTGTGACCGTGTCAGCAATCCAGATGCAGCATTTTTTAATAATAATAGAAAAAGTCCCACTTTTTTAAATTTCAGCGCCCTGTTGCTTGAAAAAAAATAAAAAAAATAAAAACCATACTAGTACTACTACGCCTACGATGGAATAGTAAAAATGCGTTTTTTTAAGTATTTGAGGATTTTTTATTTATTAAATAATACCAAATTTCATTCAAAGATCGAAAGCAAGCATTACAAAGAGACAAAAGTTCAAGGAAAAGAAAACAAGCATAACCATGGCATACAGACTTTGGAAAAGAAGACTAAACATATGCTCAGAAAAAGCAAACACAAGAGCTTTGAAAAAAAAAATAACTACCGGAGAGGAAAGCATGCAGCAGAGAACCACTAAAATTGAGGGGACGACGCCGTGTGTTTGAATCATCTTTAAGTTTGTCGAACGGGAGGGCTTTAGCGACTGTGGAAATTGACGAGAGATTCAAGAGGTTAGACTTACACGAACGGTAGAAGAAAGCAACAAAGACCGAACGAAATCAGACGCTTCTCGTCTTAATGATAAGATCGTAGAAACAGTAGAAGACCGGTGAATGAAACGCAGGATGACCCTAAACAATATGAGAGAAGGCCAAACCTCAAACCTTGTACGAAAACATAAAAAAATAAAATTATTTATCCAACAAAGACTAACTTTCGGGGAGTAAACAGCCGGCTCTAGGGTAAAAAGTCACCCATTGAGAAACTGGGAGGCTCCTCAGGAGAAGTCGAGCCAAAAAATGGGAAACAAAGACGAGGATTGGGTGGGAGGAAAGCAAAAAAAAAAAAAAGTAAAGTACACAAATGGTCACTAAACTATCCCCGAAAAAACAAAATTGTAATCAAACTTTTAAAAATTATAAAATGGTAATTAAACTTTATGTTTTGTTACAAAATGGTAACTGTGCTGTTAACCTCCGTTAAAGATGCGACATGGCTGTTAAATTTTTTTATATAATAGCTCATTTAGTCCTTCATAGTTACATCAATTTAGTCATAATTAGAAGAAATTCAATAAATTTAACCCACAATTTTTATACATTGCTATAATTTAGTCCTACTTCTAAAAAAATTAACTCTTGATATTTCAAAATTACTTCAATTTAGTCCTAAATTCTAATTTAAACCATAAGCCTTAAATTTTAAATTTAAACCGTTAACTTCATGCAAAAACACGATATTCTCCAACAATCTTTTAAAAATAAAAATCAATACACTAAAAAAATTAAATTCTAAACACTAACACTAACACTAAAGGGGCAAATGCTTTTTGTTCATTTAGAAAGCATTTATGTTACCAGTACAATTAAACACAAAATACCCTCTTTAACAACAAATACTCTCTTTGAACAAAAGCTTTTCTTGCCGGCATCATACATCATCATCAACCTCTGCAAAACCAATAGGATATGATAATAGCTTCCCTTAAATTGTGCTCATAGCAGATATACAGCCGAAAGATAATAAAAAACAATCTCAGCAAGCCACTTCATCTGTTACATTTGCAGTAAATGATGCTTAGAACTATCAAATGTTAAAACAGAGTCTTTCCTTGTGATATACTGATTCGGAATAGTATTATGTCCGTAAGGACTACACTAATTATCAAAAAACGGTAAACAGATGGTTGAAAATTTTACCTCATTGTAGCAAGAAACCAGAATGTCTGGTTATCTGATGAAAAAAGGTCCATTTGCTTGGAAAGATGGTTCATATGCTGAATCCCATCCCATTCATTCTCCTGCCCTACCGGTGCTGCTTCCTGTTCCCGGTTTGTGCTGTTCTCCAGTGAGGTTGAACTAATTTCATCAGTGTCCTTGGTGAGAGGGCTTGTTACAAGAAACTGTTCCCAGAAAACGTCATTAATTGCTGAAGTTTAGGGGTTCCATCCAGCAAGATGTTCATATCGTGGTCAGAATGTATAACTATAAAGGACTAAATTATATTTAGTTTAATTATAAAGGACTATATATTTTAGGACTAAATTGATAGCTTAATAATTATATTTTAGGATTAAATTGAATTAATTTTGAAATATTCAAGGTTATTTTTTTAGAATTAGGACTAAATTATAACAATGTGTAAAAATTGAGGGTTAAATTTATTAAATTTTTTTAAATTATGACTAAATTGATTGAATATATTACTATAAATGACTAAATGTGCTATTATACAAAAAAATTTAACAGCCACGTCACCTCTTTAACAAAGGTTGACGGCATAGTTACCATTTTGTAACAAGACATAAAGTTTAATTGTCATTCTATAATTTTTAAAAGTTTGGTTACCATTTTATTTTTTGGGAATAATTTAGTAACCATTTGTGTATTTTATCAAAAAAAAAAATCAAATATGGTATGATCGAGAAGCGGAGGTGACAACCATCGTAAAAAAAAAAAGTATTTGAGGGTTCGATTCTCAATTACTATGTAAAATAATTTTAAAACATATGAGTATGATTTATAGGTACACAATCATTAAGTGGATGAGTAAGATTGTTATGTCTCTATATTTAAATTGATTAAATAAAAGGAAGAAAACTTTGATACACCGGCTGTGTAAACTTTAGTTTACATGTGACTTTTAGTTTTAAGGGTTAAGGTTTTAGTTTAGGGTTTAGGGGTTTAAGTTGTAGGGTTTAGAATTCAATGTTAATGTTTAGAATTTAGTGTATAGGATTTAAGGTTTAGATTTTAGTTTTTTAGGGTTATAGCTAAGAATTTAGGATTTAGATTTTTATAGTGTAAATATACAAATTTGTGTAAAATTAATTTTACACAGTCTGTGTGTATCAAAATTTTACCCTAAATAAAATATTTGTTTCTTTCAATTTATATTTAATAAATTTTTATCTTTTTTAATATTTGATCATAGTTTCATTTTTAATAAATTTATATAGAAGACTAAAATTGAATTCGTTCTCGTAAATATATTAAGAAAACATTATTGTTTTTACAAGTGTGAAGCGAAAAGTGGGTGGGGTGTAGATTGTTCGTGGCAGACAAATAAAGGTAGAGTTTTCATGAATTAGTTACACAGCCAATTAACTAAATTGATGCCTTCCAACTGAACTTATTGTAATATTAACCAAATAATTAAAGTGTGAAAAGAATCCGTGATTTTATATATGTATAATAGGATCGTTCGTATACAGTTCTCATAATTTTTTTTTGAAATAAGTTACGTTTAATGTTTGTGAGAGAAAAAATGAAATATTAATTATGGATTAGTGGTAAAGGAATGAGAAAATAAAATTATATTATACTTTATAAATTTTAATTTTTTAACTCATTTTTATTTTAAAGTCGACTTACTTTGCACACAACAGGTAAATAAATATTTACATTTTTAATTTAAACTCCTCACATTAATAAATTATACGGGCCTTTAAAATCTCAGAACCGTCCCTAAAAATACAAATAAAATATTAAGCTTAAAAGTAAAAAAAGGTGTACAACCTATACTTTTTTTCTAGTTTGATGTCTAACGTTCTTTTTCGAGCCTTTAGTACCTAACGTTTTCTTCTATAACCCAAATCAGGTTTTTCTGTCAAAGACCGTTAAAAAATACCGTCATCCAATTATAAAATGACATGTTCCATATTATTTATTTATTTATTTATTCAATTTCTGAATTTCTTTAAAAATATGAACTTCTTAAATAACCTTAAAGGTTTTATTTCTTTCAATCAAACTCTCAAATCACATCTCCCTCACCGTTCGGCATTCCCCCACACCATCAAAGCATCGTGTAACTCACCGTTCAGCATCCCCCACCCTCTAGCTGTCGGTTAGAAGCCTAATCGGTCTCTTTTTTCTTCATTGTTGGATTTTTGTCGACGGAGCAATCGACGATTTATTCGCCGATTTTCGACGATGGGATAATGAGATTTTCAGTCGTGGAGGTCAACGAAGGCAAGGGTGGCCGATAGTGGGAGAGAAAGAATTCAAGGATTTTTTGAATTTGGGGTTTTAGAAAAATTAAATATTTTGAGTTTTTTTTTTATAAAATTAAAGATTTTTAGACTTTTAAAAAATAAAAATAAAAAACATAAATATTACATGTGTCGTGTTTTTATTGGATAACGGAAAAAATTTAACGTTTGTCACGGAAAAATATGATTTGCGTTACGAAATGAAACGTAAGACACCAAACTGAAAAATTGTATAGGTTGGACACCTTTTTTAGTGTTAAGCCATAATATTAATACATAAATCTTCTTTTTTTTTGATGAAGAAGGGGTTGTTATCATGTGCCTCTTTAAAAACTCTCATAAATCTAGTAGGAAAGAAAGAGTGCACATAATAATATATCAAGCATGGGCGGAGCCACGTTTTAGAATAGGTGTCTCGTGACACCCCAAAATTGTTTGGAAATTTATTTTTTAATATAATTTGTATATAAAAAATTAAAAAAAAATATATAAATGGCACCCCTTTATAAATAATTAACCTTCTTTAAATACCGTTGAAAAAATAACACCCCTTAAATAAATTTTTAGCTCCGTCTTTGATATCAAGTAAAACTTATATTAAATATAAAAATCTAATGCCAAGTAAAACTAATGCTGCAATGTACATCCTTGGAAGTATGGATTGGGCAATTAGGCTGTTGATGTTGCCTCTGGTGCAACAGCAGGTTGATCTTTAGCAGGCAGTAGCACATTGCTCTGTTACGGAACTTTTTGTGGTTCGAGCGCGCGCACATATATATATATATATATATAATGTGTATATTGTTAAAAAAGATTAAGAAAAATGAACAAATATTTCTATATATCGTATCAACATATTAAAAAAAGAAGTTACCTCTATTCGAGAAAAAGAAGTTACATATTATTAAAGGATTAAGAAAAAAATGAACAAATATTTTCATATATCGTACCAACATATTAGAAAAAGAAGTTACACTATTAAAAAAAAGTTACATATATACACGGACGGAGGTATTAATAACGTGGGAGGGGTTGTGGGCCCATCTCACCCAAAAAACTTTTGGAGATCTATGAAGGTTTAGCAACTGCTGGAGCATGAGATTCCCCTAGGTCATTGTTGAAATGGACGAAGGTAATCATCGAGCTTCTTTGGTTTTGCAAAGGCCATCGGGGTTTGTTCGATACTAGAAGCAAAAAATTTAAGTCCTTTTTAATTTAAATATTAATTAGATAATTTTTTTTATTTCTTCTAATATTTAAATTTAAATATATAATAAACTTTAGTCCGCTTAATAATTGATCTTAACTCAACCGTTACGTAAATAATATTATTTAACTTTTAATCAAAGAGAACCCATGTGGGATCTATGCTTGTGTAATGAGGGGGTTGGGCGAGCTTATTTCCCAATTCGTTGGTTTCTCATTTGGATCGTGTGGGATCAGATCATTGCCCGTTACTTTTGCATTATCCGCGACAGGTTAGTGATCGTGAGTCTAGGCCTTTTCGCTTTATTGCAGTCTGACAGGATCTTCCTAGCTTTGAGGAGTTTCTCCAAAATACTTGGGACATCAACAAGGATGTGGAATCTAATATCCGGGATTTCGCAGAGAGGGTACAACAATGGAATGTATCTGTTTTTGGTCACATTGGTAGGAAAAAGAAGGAATTGCTTGCGCGTCTCCGGGGTATTGATAGAGCATTGCGTACGTCTCACTCTGATTTTCTTGTTCAGTTGGATATAGACATGTGGGCTGAGCTGACGGATATTTTGCGGCAAGAAGAAAGTCTTTGGTTACAAAAATCGTTGGTACAATGGGTGAAATATGGGAATTGTAATACATCATACTTTCATAAGTATGCTGTGTAGAGAAGGTGGGCGAATTTTGTTTTGGCTCTACGTGACTCGAATGACATTTGGTGTTCAGATCAAATTCAGTTGCAGCGTATGGCCATGGAATTTTATGAAGACCTTTTTGCGAGTAGTGGAAACGTTGGTTATGGTTTTGCGGTGAGGGGGAAGTTTCGGCCTTGTTCCGAGGACATGAGACAGTTGTTTACGGCGCTGGTTTCTTATGAAAAAGTTCAAAAAGTCATATTCGATATGGGGTCTCTGAAGGCTCCCGATACCTGTGGGTTTTATGCTCTATTTTACTAGAGGAATTGGTTAATGGTGGGGCCGCCTGTGTATAAGTTGGTGCGTGACACTTTTGAGGGTCACCCTTTTGATCCTTCGTTGAATCGTACTTTGCTTGTACTTTTGCCGAAAGTTAAGTCGCCGAAGTATATCAGTCAATTTTGGCCAATTAGTTTGTGCTCAGTGCTGTACAAGATTATAACCAAGACCAATGTGGATCGTTTAAAGCCGTATATGTGTTGCGTGTTTAGAGTGCTTCGCAATTGGTGCAAGTGTATACGTCGCAATTTATAGTATAGATTAGACATCTTCTCCACAGAGATTGATGCTACTTCAGGAATCTAACTTCTTGCACTGTAAAAGTAAAAACACACTTGATAAAAAGGGTTGATTTTGACGAGAAAATTAAAAGAAACAAGTAAATTAAGAAGATATGTAATCAAATGAGAGAGAATAGGCCGGGTTATCGTGAGCCGTGGGGTGATGATCGAATGGACCTTCGTGGTGATTGAGTAGCAGCCGGATTGCCAGGGCAATTTTGTTACGATTGCCTAGTCGATTGCCTAGTTGATTTGGTTGCAATTGCCTGGTTGATTGCCAGGGCAATTCTGCCGTGTTGCCTAGTCTGTTGCCATGACATTTCCCCCGCGTTGTCTGATCGGATTGCTTGGGCAATGCTTCCGCGATTGCCCGGGCAATTGAGCATCCACTTCCAAAGTTCGGCGAAGCGTTCTTCAATGATTCCTCGTTATCCCTAACGCGAAATACTGTTAATTGCACACGTCTTGATAATACATCCCTGCGTGAACCACGGGTGAACAACAACCAATCTTGCGTTTCTCTTAGCCATTGAAATTCGTAACTTGTCCCTAAGCAAATCACCAACTTCCGTTTGTATGAAAACCATGCTCATTCGTTTCTTGAATCTAACTATCTCGATATTAGATAAATAGATGATTGAAATCACGAGATCATCTCCCAATTCACTCACAACCAATATTAAAAACCAAGAATAAACAAACTTTGAAATTGAATTGCAACTCAAAAACCTAAACAAAATCCAGTCGTCTCACAACCACAAAAACATAATAACCCAAGCCAATTAAATTTAGTTCATGGCTTGGTGCAAAATAAACATAAGAAAAATAAAGAAGATAATTCGATAGCCTCTCTCCTCCTCATCTTGCTTGTGACGGCTTGCCTTCTTTAAATAGGGGATGACTAAGTCAAATTATATTTGGAAAGTATGAGTTTAAATTGGCATTGAATGTAAAAGAGATACATCTCTTTTATTTATTTACTTTCCAAATATTTCTTCTAAACTTTTGGGAATTAATCTCCTTTGGATATCTTCATTAAATCTCAAATCTTCTAGAATTTAATCCCTCAAAATCGACAGCCACATCTTCTTGTCCTTAATTGCCGTGGCAATTGCTTTGGTAAATTCCTCCTCACTTGGGCAATTTGATCTTGCGCACACAAACATACACTAGCAGTACATGTTTCTACGAAAAACAACCAATTTGTGTAATCAAGCATGTCGGTGAAGGAAACAATGAAATTATGCATGAATGACTAAATATGCAACTAAGATGAGCTTAAATCTAGCAATAATTAAGAGTAAAAAGGGCAAAAATATAGTACTTTTACACACTTAACACACCCCCCAAACTCGAACTATTGCTTGTCCTCAAGCAATGCAAAACTAACAATTACCCGCCAAGACTTTGATCATTAAGAATTTGCTTCATACCTGACTTCAATCCTCAGAACCGTGGCACAAAGTATGATTACCCTTAAATTTTTCGGATAGCAATTAAATTACCCAGAATCAAACTATAATTCTCGTGACAATGTGTGTGTGGAGTTGTGTACAAGTTGATTTTCAAGATTCTATTTGAACAATAGGTTTTTATCAATTTAATTACCGGGGAATTTAATTTTAAGTTTACTAGAGCCAATTTCGGGCACCTCTAGCAAAACAAGCAATTTTTTAATTAAATTTTAGTTTACTAGAGCCAATTTCTGGCACCTCTAGCGATTCTTTAATGTGTAACAACTAGAGCCAGTTTCAGGCACCTCTAGTGATTCTTAACTAGAGCCGGTTTCGGGCACCTCTAGCAAGAATTTTTTTCTAATTTACCCAATATTTTAAGCAACCTAAGTTCACTAAGTTTCTTTCAATAAACAAGCCACAATCGTGTCAACAATATTTAACATCATAGTAAAATTCCAAGTTCTTTCCATGCAATCCTAAATTTAAAGGTTGTTTCAATTAAGTGTGGTGGCTAAAATTCATCATTGGATATTCAACAAGTCTTAAGCAATTAAATCCAATCAAAGGCATGGCAAGTAACATATGCAACCTATATGTGATTACTAAATATGAATGCAACTAAACATGAAACTAACTAGAAGCAACACCCCTCAAACTCAAGAGAAGCATTGTTCTCAATGCGTGCAAGTTCAAAAAAATTTAAAATTAAAATGCAAATGAGTTAATCGGAATGGTCGTCACCTTGGATGATGAGTTTCTTTCGGGCCGTATGCTTGATTCTCTTTGTTGTTCTAGGTGGTTGTGCACGTGCTGATGGTGGTGCGTTTTGGGCTTTTACTTTCAGAACCTTATCGCTTTGTTTATTCTCTTGGTCGGTCTCGTCAATGATAAAAGCTTTTCGCTTCGACTTTGATAGCTCAACCGGTGGTGATTTCATCGGTTCAGGTATGTTCTTGTCTGAATCTTTGTCTTGTGTAGCAGTTGTCGTGGCATCATCAGTTGTCGGGGCAACTAGGTTGGCAGGAAACACCAGAAAAGGCACGGTGTTGTCGAGGTACTTCTCAAGGATCACTCATGTGATTGCTACATTATGGTCTCTCATGTACCATATGAATTGTAATTGTTGGGCCTCCATTCGCTCTATTCGGTCGAATAGTAGTCAGAGCATCTCCAATGTTCGATCCATGCTTGTCGACCCGGATGCACTTGCTCGGGCATTTGGAATTGCCAAGGCATGTTCTACTGGTATTGCCGAGGCGTGTTTAGCTGGAGTTGTCGAGGCATCTGGAATTGTCGAGGCAATTTTGGTTGCCCGAGCAATTTTTGTTGTTGAGGTTGTCTTTGGCTCTTCATGTTCTTTCGTTGTTCCTTCACGTATAAACTTCAAGTATTGAGCTCGGTTCCACCCGATTCTAGAGGGTAACTTCTCGTCCGTCGGATCGCTTGACACCTTCTCTTTCTCGCATAGTTGAGAGATTAAGCACGGAAAGAAAAGAGAACCTACATCTTTTTTACTACAAGCAAATATCTCATCACATATAATTTGTCCAACATTAATAATTCGTTTGTTCAAAATATAATGAATCAATAAAAGGCGATAATAAGAAACTATGGTGTTGTGTGTGGTGGGCATTAAACAAGATTTAACAAACTTATTCCACAGTTTAGCCTCGGGTTTTAACATATGGCGGTTTACCATCCCTTTTAAGGCTCATTTGTTCCATTCGACTCCTTCAATGGTGAGGCCTTGGAACACTTTTTCAACTTCTTCAACCGTGATGTTATCCACAAAAGCTTTATGTTCATCTTTCTCTATGTATATCCCGTAAAAGGTGTTGATGGTGTCGGCATCAATAGGGATAGCCATGTCATGAACATAGACATAAGAATTGTTTGGGTTAAGAGAATAAGCATAAAATTCTCTTACCCATGAGACATTACCGTCCTTTGGTTGATGGCAAAGGATTTGCCACTTGTGATGCTCGATAACTTTGAAGATGAACTTCTCGAGGCCGAGATTATTTTAGGAAATGGTGTAAGCGATTCTTTGCACCTCCCATACCTTGCGATTTGTAAACTTTGCTCGATATTTCTCCTCAATTTGTGTTGTTGCAAAGCGGCAGAATAGTGGTTCCTTGGATGAACTTGGATGATCCATAAACTTGAGATTTTTGGCTATGATGGTTGTGTTTGTGATTGGAAGAAAACAAAGAAAACAAAATAAAACTTGAGAGTTCAAAGATTAGAATGGAGAGTTGATGGAGTTGAAAGTTTGAATGTGAAGTTGGATATAAGAATGGTGATTTTCGGCTAATGGTAGGAAAGAAAAGAAAGTAGGAAGAATAATGAAATTAAAAGATGAAGAGGGGATTGGTTGGGGTGTGCGGCAAAGGGTATTGGGTGGGTATAGAAGGGTAGGCGGCTAGGGTAATAGAATGGGTCAAAATTAGGGTAAAAATTATTACTCACATAGGCCTTTGTAATCCCTTAAAATCAGCCCATTATTCCCTTTATAAATGCAAGCTTCACTTTTTTAATCCAACTCCTCCTTGTCTTGAACTCTTTTCCTAAAATAAATCAAGCACAAATAAAAATAAGCATTAATTAAAAAGATAAATATGGAAAATTAGAATTAAACATCCTAAAACAAATATGAAAAGATAAGATTTAAAATTTAAAGGATGAAATAAAAAAATAAAACCAAAAATAAAAAAATAAGCATTAACTAAAAAGATAAATGTAGAAAATTAAAATTAAACATCATAAAACAAATATAGAAAGATAATATTTAAAATTAAAAGTATGGAATAAAAATAAAACAAAAAATAAATAAAGTCCAAAATTAAAAACAAAGCTAAACAGTAAAAAAATACTAAAGGAGAGCATAATTATGCATCTCCTAGAGTAACCACTTCTTTGTCTCGCTCAACATGGGTGCCGGCATAATGCTTTAATCTTTGTCCGTTAACTTTGAATTCATGTCCGTCAATGGTGGACTTGATTATCACGACACCATGGGAAAATGGTTTCACTACTTCGAATGGCCCAAACCATATTGATTTCAGTTTTCCCGGAAAGAGTTTTAGCCGAGAATTGAAAAGAAGAACTAATTGCCCGGGCAAGAATTACCGCGACAATAGCTTCCGATCTTGCCAACGCTTTGTCTTCTCCTTGTAAATTCGTGTGTTGTCGTAGGCTATGGCACGAATTTCTTCAATCTCATTGAGGTCCAATAATTGCTTTTGCCCTGCACTCTCTCAATCCAAGTTTACGGTTTTAATTGCCCAATAAGCCTTATGTTCAATCTCTACCTGCAAGTGGCAAGTCTTTCCATAAACAAGTCTGTAAGGTGACATGCCTAAAGGTGTCTTGAATGCTATTCGATATGCCCATAGTGCTTCATCAATTCTTGTGGACCAATCCTTTCGATATGGATTAACAACTTTTTCAAGTATAACCTTCAATTCCCGATTGAAAATCTTGGCTTGCTCGTTTGTCTGTGGATGATATGCCGAGGCAATTTTGTGTGTTACTCTAAATTTCTCCAAACATCTTGGAAATTAACCTATTGTCGAAGTGTGTGCCCCCGTCGCTGACAATTTTCCTTGGTGTCCTGAATCTTATGAATATGTATTTCTTCAAGAAATTCTGCATGGTCTTTGAATTATTTCTAGGCACTGCAGTTGCTTCAACCCATTTAGAAACATAGCTGACGGCAAGTAAGATATAGAGATTGCCGAAGGAAGATATGAACGGTCCCATGAAATTAATACCCGCACGTCAAATAGCTCGACTTCAAGGATATTCTGTAGCGGCATCTCATGTTGCCTAGAAATATTGCCCGTTCCTTGACATCGATCACACTGCTTGTAAAATTCTTGGGCATCTCTGTAAAGTGTAGGCCAATAAAACTCAAATTGTATGACTTTGGTTGCGGTGCGTGTTCCTGCAAATGGCCTCCATAGGGTGAAGAGTGACATTGCCGAAGCACATTGTCATGTTCCTCATCGAGGACACATCATCTTATCACCTGATCTACACATTGTTTAAACAAAAGAGGCTCGACCCAATAATAATGCTTAGTGTCATGTCGGAACTGCTTCTTTCCTTGGTGAGTAAGATTATAAGGCAAAATACCACTGACCAAAAAATTAACTAAATCAACATACCTGAGAGTTGTCGAGCCAACTAATAATTGCCCATCCGGGAATGTGTCATTAGATCTCCAAGGAGTCTGAATCTTCATTGTCTTTTTTCAACCTTGATTAGTGATCGGTAACCTGGTTATCTGTTCCTTTCTTGTCATTAATTTCGATGTCAAATTCTTGTAAAAGTAAAATCCAACGAATTAAGCGAGGTTTGGCATATTTCTTAGCAAATAGGTACTTAATTTCCGAATGATCAGTATGAACAATTACCTTAGTACCAATCAAGTAGGAATGGAACTTATTGAATACAAAGACTACCGCTATTAATTCTTTCTCTGTGGTGGTGTAATTTGATTGTGTGTCATTTAGAGTTTTACTAGCGTAGTAAATTACCTGAAAAATATTACCTTTGCGCTACCCTAAAACAACCCATACCGCATAATCACCTGCGTCGTACAAAAGTTCGAAAGGTAAGGTCCAATCGGGTGGTACGACAATAGGTG
Organism: Hibiscus mutabilis; assembly: GCA_019671005.1. Taxonomy (NCBI): domain Eukaryota; kingdom Viridiplantae; phylum Streptophyta; class Magnoliopsida; order Malvales; family Malvaceae; genus Hibiscus; species Hibiscus mutabilis. Next base: position 888,611 of record CM033738.1, read on the forward strand.
CCGAAGCAAGTTTCATTTTCAGGGCTTCAAATGCCGTGGCACAAGATTCATAAAAGTTGAAGGCCTTATCCTGTTCAAGCAAATTACACAAGGATTTAGAAATTTTAGAAAAATTATGAATAAACCTTCTATAAAAACCTGCATGTCCGAGAAAACTTCGGATTCCTTTGACTGAAGTTGGTGGTGGCAATATTTCGATCACGTCCACTTTAGCTCTATCCACTTTGATTCCTTTGGATGAGATTTTATGGTCGAGCACAATACCTTCGTCCGCCATAAAATGACACTTCTCCTAATTTAGCATAAGATCAGATTCTTCACATCGTGACATTACCTTCTCCAAATTGCCGAGGCAATTGTCAAAACTATCCCCCAAAACCAAAAAAAACCATCCATGAGTATTTCGAGGAAGTCTTCTACCATGTCGGAGAAGATTGTCATCATGCATCTTTGAAAGGTTACCGGGGCATTGCATAAGCCGAATGCCATCCTTCGAAATGCAAAGTACCATATGGGTATGTAAAAGTGGTATTCTCCTGATCATCTGGTGCTATGGAAATTTGGTTATAACCTGAGTAACCATCAAGAAAACAATAAAAAGATTTCCCTACAAGACGGTCAAGCATTTGGTCAATAAAAGGTAAAGGGAAGTGATCTTTTCTAGTAGCTTTATTCAACTTTCGATAGTCCATACAAACCCTCCAACCAGTCACAGCCCTAGTTAGAATGAGTTCACTGCTTTCGTTACTTACCACTGTTACACCTCTTTTTTTCGGTACACATTGTACCGGACTTACCCATGTACTGTCAGAGATAGGATATATAATACTGGCATCAAGCCACTTAATGATTTCTTTCCTCACGACCTCTTTCATAGCAGGGTTAAGTCTCATTTGTGCCTCAATTGCCGGTTTATTATCATCCTCCAAAAGGATTTTGTGCATATATACCACCGGGCTAATTCCTTTCAAGTCAGCAATTGTCCATCCGATTGCCTTATTGTGCGGCTTTAACATATCGATCAATTTCCTTTCCTGTTCAGGCTACAACTTAGAAGAAATTATCACAGGCAAAGTGTTATCGTTTCCCAAATAAGCATATTTTAATTGCCTTGGCAAAGCTTTCAATTCAAGAATATGAGGTTGTTCAGTAGAGATTTTTTTCGATTTTACCTTCCTTACCTGAGTAATCCAATAATTCAAAGTATGTACATGGACGACTTGCTATCCAATTGGCTTCATCTTGCTCGTTGTCGTCTTGCTCTTTGATTTCTTCAGGTTCGGTAATACAATTGCCAAGTCAATTGTCGAGGCAATCTTCCTCTATTCCAAAATTGAATTTGGTGATAGCTTGGATAACTTGACACTCATCTGGATCATCAGCATGCTTGAGAGTTTGGAAAATATTCAACTTGACTTGCTGATCGTTCACCCTCATAGTGAGCTCTCCATTTTCAACATCGATTAAGGTCATTTCTATTGCTAGAAACGGCCTTCCAAGGATAATAAGAGTGAACTCATCTGCTTCACAATCCAAAATAATAAAGTTTGTGGGAAAAATAAATTTATCAACTTTTACCAGTATATCCTCAATTTTTCCTTCTGGATGCACGTAAGATCTATCCGCAAGCTACAGTATAACTGTTGTAGGTCTCGCCTTCCCTATGCCTAATCGTTGGAAAACTGATTTCGGCGTAAGGTTTATGCTTGCTCCAAGATCAGACAAGGCTTTCCTGACACAGTAATTTTCGATAGCACGCGGTATGGTGAAACTGTCGGGATCTTTAAGTTTAGGTGGCATGCGGTTGTGTAGCATTGCCATGCATCCTTCTGTCTGCCACTGTTTCAAACTCACATAGCTTTGTTCGCTTAGAGACAATGTCTTTAAGGAACTTGGCGTAGTTCGGTATTCGCTCTATCGCTTCTACCAACGGTAAATTGATGTGAACTTGCTTCAAGATGTCAAGGAGTTTCTTGAATTGATATTCTTACTGTTGTCGTTTCAACCTTTATGGGAATAGAGGTAGAATTCAGATCTTCTTTTTTTTCTTTTCTAGTTTCAGTTTTTTATCGTCAATTTCCCGGGCATCAGGAATTGCCGGTGCAATTGGAGCTATCTGGACATCAGGAATTGCCAGGGCAAGTGAAACTGCATTGCCACTGGGAATTGTCGAAGCAATTACCGATTTATCAATTTGAGTGTCTTTTTGCATAAGAGATCGTTCTGATGGTTGAGTGTTCTCCTTTAGATCTTTCTCAAGCCTTGACCACTCCGAGTGATGATTACCTTACATGGTTGAGTGTTCTCCTTTGGGTCTTGTATTCAAGTTTTGAGCAAATTGCCCTACTTGTGTCTCTAATGATTTCAAGGCTGCCTCTCGATTTTGCAATCTCATCTCAATCCTGTTAATGAAAGCGTCAGTCTTTTTTCATGAAACTACTATTCTCAATAATATAAGATTCAGTTTTTAACATAAAAGCATTGAGAGAATTTTCCAAAGAACTAGATTGTGTCGATTGTTGATGCGGCATCTGTTGTCGTGGCTTATTCTGTTGGAATCCCGATGCTTGTGTAATCTGATTGTTCTGATTGAGGGGGTTGTTCGAATTACTCCATGAAAAATTCAGATGCTTCTTACAGGTTGGATTATAGGTGTTGGACGTCATATTGTTGTTTCGGTTGTAGTTTCCAACATAAAAACTTGATTATGGGTTCTGTAAACACTCAAAATAATCATGGTTACCATTACATAAATCACAAATTGAATCAACTACCTTGATCTCATGTGTCTTGCTTGGTCGCTGCATATTCTTAACCAAATTGGTTAACGCGGCAATTGTGTGGAAATTGATCCCGATAAATCAAACTCATTTATCGTGGCATTTCGTCTGACTATTCCCCTTTTGGGTAGTTGGGAATTAATAGTCATTCTTGGCAAGATGGTTTAAAATCTCTATTGCCTCCTTAGGTGACTTGTCAAGTAATATGCCATTTACCGAGGCATCTAGCATCATCCTTGTCGGCGTATTCACTGAGTTGTAGAACATCATCACTTGTGTCTATAATGAGAATCCGTGTATATGACATTTGTGTAAAAGCTCTCTATATCGCTCCCACGCCTCGTACACGGACTCATCGTCTGCCTGCCAAAAAGAAGTAATATCATTACGTAATTTATCAGTCATATTTGTAGAACTAAATCTAGAGAAGAAATCACGACATAAATCAGTCCAAGATCCTATAGATCTGGATGGAATACTATTCAACCACATTTTTGCCCTATCCCTTAGTGAATAGGGAAATAATTTCAGCCTTAAGACATCCTTATGGACTCCTTGCAGTTTGAATGAATTGCAATTCTCCAGAAATGATTTGAGATGTTGTCTGGCATCTTCAGTGGCCGATCCTCCAAATGTCTAATTGTGTTGATCATGTTGAACATCACAGGTTTCAATTCGAAGTGTGCAGCTTCTATTTCAGGTGTGATAACTGATAAGTGTTTAAAAGTACTATTTTTCTTACCCTTTTTACTCATATTATTGTTAGACTTAGGCTCATTTTAGTTGCATAATTAGCCATTCATGCATTAATTCATGTTTCCTTCCATCGTTGAGCTTGATTACATAACTTGGTAGTTTTTGTGGGAAAAGATGCTGCTTTGGTGTGTTTTGTGTGTATGTGCAGGATCACTTGCCAAAGCAAGGCTAGAGCTAGTTGCCAGGGCAATGCATGAAGGAGATGCCGAGCTAGTTGCCAGGGCAATGCATGAAGGAGACGCCGAGCCAGTTGCCAGGGCAATTTTCAACAAGAGCAAAGGTGATATGGTAGTCGAAATTGATGACTGGACAAGCCCAAGATGACATGGAGCAAAGCCCAATCCCAAAGGAATTTGATTTCCATGAAGAGATTAAAGAAGAATTAAATTCCAAGAAGATAGGAGAAGTTCTAGTATGAATATAATTATAATAAAGAATTATTCTTTAAAGATAATTTAATTCCAACTTAGCTTCCTCCTCAAAGAAGGACTTTGACCTAGCCCTATAAATAAGAGGGAGATTTCGACAACTCAGAAGGGCAAAGAGAGGGGAATTTCGACAACTCCAAGGAGGGCAAGAGGAGAGAATTTTCGACAAGCATCTAGGGCAAGGAGGATTTCGACAAGCCTCATTCTTCATCATTTTCTTTCTTGTTCGATTGGGTTCATGCTAGGGATTATTTATCTTGTGTTTCTTTGGAACCTAGCCATGAACTAAATCTATTTGGCTATGGTTATTGTGTTTTGTGGTTGTGAGAAACTATTGGTTTTTGTTTAGGTAATAAGAGTTTGCACTTTTCTATTCAAGGTTTATTCATTATTGGTTTTTATTCTTGTTTGCGAGTGAATTGGAAGAGGATCTCGTGATTTCATCTATTTATCTAATATCGGGAGAGTTAGATTCAAGAAACGAATGAATATGATCTTTATTCAATCTATTGATGGTGAAGATTAATCCGTCTTAGGAGTAAGTTAAGGATTTCAATGGCTAAGAGGAGCACAAGATTGGTTGTAGTTCACCCTTGATTCACGCAGGGATGTATTATCAAGGAATGCACAAGTAGCTAGAGTTTCGACTTAGGGATAAGAAAAAACCATTGAAGAACGCTCTGCCGAACCTTGAAGGTTGTTGCCCAGACGCCCAAGTAGTTGCCCAGGCAACCATCGATTAGTTGCTAAGGCAACCCCGTTGTGCAAGTTGCCACGACAACTGAGTTACCCGTGCATTCTTTTACCAAGACGATTCAATCGGCTATCACACCTCAACTCGCGATAACCTGGCCTATCTCTCTCTCATTTTATCTCATCTATTCTTTTACTTTATTGCTTTCTAGATTAGTTATTAGTTAAAACTCCTATAATCTTTTATTTGTGTTTTTACTTTTTACAGTGCAAGAGACTAGATTCTTGAAGTAGCACCAATCCCTGTGGAGACGATATCTTTTATACTATAACTTGCAACGGGTATACTTGCACAATTGCGTAGCACTTATTACGTGCACCAATAACTCCTGAATTAAGATCGTTTAGATCATCCTCTAGGTAGTCTCGGATTGGTATATTCCTGACATGCATTGGTTGTTCGATTTGAGCTCATCCTCCTATTGCCACATTATTTTGATTGTCGTTTGGGACAACAGGATCTGCCATTACCGCTCTTTGTTCACGTCTTCTCCTATGAAGAACTCTTTCTATTTTGGGTTCAAACATGTACTCTGGTGATATTGGTCTCGCTCTGGTCATACACAGATGCAAAGCCAAAATTGTAAGTCCCTTGAAACTGGAAAGTAAATAAAAAAACAAAAAGAAATAAAGGTGCAAGAATTTAAAAACAAAGTCGCTATTGCCAATCCCCGACAATAGCGCCAAAAACTTGTTGCGTGTTTAGAGTGCTTCGCAATTGGTGTAAGTGAACACGTCGCAAGTTATAGTATAGATTAGATATTGTCTCCACAGAGATTGGTGCTACTTCAGGAATCTAACTTCTTGCACTGTAAAAGTAAAAACACAATTGATAAAAAGGGTTGATTTTGACGAGTAAATTAAAAGAAACAAGTAAATTAAAAAGATATGTAATCAAATGAGAGAGAATAGGCCGGTTATCGTGAGCCTTGGGGTGATGATCAAATGGACCATCGTGGTGATTGAGTAGCATCCGGATTGCCATGGCAATTCTGTTACGATTGCCTAGTCGATTGCCAGGGCAATTTGGTTGCAATTGTCTGGTTGATTGCCAGGGCAATTCTGCCATGTTGCATGGTCGATTGCAGGGCAATCCCCCCGCGTTGTCTGATCGGATTGCTTGGGCAATGCTCCCGCGATTGCCTGGGCAATTGAGCATCCACTTCCAAAGTTTGGCAAAGCATTCTTCAATGATTCCTTGTTATCCCTAACGCAAAATATTTTTAATTGCACACGTCTTGATAATACATCCCTACGTGAACCAAGGGTGAACAACAACCAATCTTGCGCTCCTCTTAGCCGTTAAAATTCGTAACTTATCCCTAAGCCAAATTAGTCTTCACCAACTTCCGTTTGTATGAAAACCATGATCATTCGTTTCTTGAATCTAACTCTCCCGATATTAGATAAATAGATGATTGAAATCACGATATCCTCTCTCAATTCACTCGCAACCAATATTAAAAACCAAGAATAAACAAACTTTGAAATTGAATTGCAACTCAAAAACCTAAACAAAATCCAATCGTCTCACAACCACAAAAACACAATAACCTAAGCCAATTAAATTTTGTTCATGGCTTGGTGCAAAATAAACATAAGAAAATAAAGAAGATAAATCGATAGCCTCTTTCCTCCTTCTCTTGCTTGTGACGACTTGCCTCTTTTAAACAGGGGATGGCTAAGTCAAATTATATTTGGAAGTATGAGTTTAAATTGGCATTGAATGTAAAAGAGATACATATCTTTTATTTATTTACTTTCCAAATATTTCTTCTAAACTTTTGGGAATTAATCTCATTTGGATATCTTCATTAAATATCAAATCTTCTAGAATTTAATCCCTCAAAATCGGCAACCATATCTTCTTGTCCTTAATTGCCGTGGCAATTACTTCGGCAAATTCCTCCCCACTTGTGCAATTTGATCCTGGGCACACAAACATACATTAGCAGTACCTTTTTTCACGAAAAATGACCAATTTATGTAATCAAGCATGTCGGTGATGGAAACAATGAAATTATGCATGAATGACTAAATATGCAACTAAGATGAGCTTAAATCTAGCAATAATTAAGAGTAAAAAGGGCAAAAATATAGTACTTTTACACACTTAACAATATGTCGGAGCAGGTGTCGATGAATCAAACCAGTTTTGTACCGAGAGGTCCATCACTAATAACATTATAATTGCTCAGGAAGTTATTCATTCAATGCAGATTAAGAATGGTAGAATTGGTTGTATGGTGGTCAAAATAGACCTTAAGAAAGCATACGATTGACTGGACTGGTCGTTTATTGATGACACACTTCAGAATATTGGTTTACCCGATGGCTTTCGGCAATTGATTATGCGTTGTGTGACGTCGGTATCTACACAAGTGCTTTGGAACATATTAGCTTTTGATGTGTTTCTTCCTTATTGGGGGATTCGCCAAGACGACCCACTCTCTCCTTATTTGTTTGTCATTTGTATTGAGCGATTGGTGTAGTCTGTGCATGCAATAGTTTAATGTGGCGCTTGGAAACCTGTGAGGCTTACGAGACATGGCCCAGCAATCTCCCACTTATTCTTTGCTGATGATATATTTCTATTTGTCGAGGCTTCGATTGCCCAAGTTAATGTGATTGAAGGGTTTTGCATGATTTTTGTTCCGCCTCTGGCCAAAAGGTTAGTTTGTTAAAGACAAATATCTTTTTTTTTATAAAAATATTGATGTGCCCTTACACCTGAGTATAAGTGATAGTTTTGGGTTTCATGAAGTATGGAACCTGAGGAAATATCTTGGAGTTCTGCTTTTACATTCCCGTGTGACAAAAGCAGTTTATCAGTATGTGGTTTAACGTTTTAGGGACAAATTGACTGGGTGTTTGGCCAAAAGTCTTTCCTTTGTGGGCGTTACATTAGCTAGGTCTGTATTGTTATCCATCACATACTATTCGATGAAATCTACGCTCTTGCCGAAGGGTGTGTGCCTTGAGATTGAGAAAATCATTAGGGGTTTTATTTGGGGTCACGTGAATGGAAGACGTGGTGTTAGTTTGGTTAATTGGGAAATAGTGTGTTCGCCTATTTTGAATGGGGGTTGGGTTTTAAAGTGTTGGATCAACAGAACGTTGTTTTTTTTATGAAAATTGCTTTCAATCTTGTGTGTCATCAAGACTAGTTGTGGGCACAAGTCTTGTGGACGAAGTATAAGTGGCGAGGGATCATTCCTAAAGAGGTTTATCGAGCTGGTTGTTTGCATCTGTGAAAAGGGGTGAGCATGGTTTGGGCTAGTGTACGAGATAGCTTAGTGTGGACTATGGGTGATGATTAGTGTGTGGACTTTTAGAGGGATGCGTGTTAGGGAATGTAGGTATTCTGATTGATAGAGTTGTCGACACGACTTGTATTTCGAATCTCCCTTTGGTTTCTATAGTGGGAATGGTGGATGCTTCGGGGTCTTGGAAATGGCATGAGTTTGCTTCGTTGTTGTCAGATTCGATTCTTTATCGGTTGGTTGCCGCCACGACACCGCGGCAAGTGCGCATGCTCGACAGCATTGGATAAAAATAGACTGCTCACCGTGAGTTTACGGTCCGTTCAACGTATGATTTTTGTACTGGGCGATAAGTATGGAAAGTACCAATAATTGGAAGATTATTGCACAATTTAAGGGTCTTTCTCGAATTCGTTTATTTTTTTTGTTAGCTGTGAGTGGTCATGTCCTCTTGAATACAGAGTGGGTTCGGTGGCGCATGTCAGATCGCATGTCGTGTGGTGTTTGCGGGGATACGATAGAGACTCTTGACCACCTTGTCCGGAGTTATCCTTTAGCTCTTGCGGTTTGGGTGTCGACGGTGCAGCCGTACAGGCTTTTAGAGTTTTTTACGATGGAGTTTATCAATTGGATCAGGGTTAACTTGGTAAATTCCTTGTATTTTTTCTCGTGAAGTGCGTCATTGTGCTGTCTTTTTGGGACTATCTCGTGGGTGATGTGGAAGCATAGGAATATATGTGTGTTTGCGCCGAACCAACATGATGAGTTTAGTGTGTGGGACGAGTGTTGCCGAGTAAACGAGTAGTATGTGTTGGCTTTGAATATCGATATTGATTCGATACGGCCTGGCAGTCCTATTGTGCAAGCTGTGGAGCGGTGGCAGCCTCCCTTATCTAGATAGTGCAAGCTAAACTCGTATAGGGATCGAGCATCCCCTATGTGCCTTGCTACGTGTAGTGGGGATGTCCGGAACAACGATGATGCTTGGGTGCTCAGTTTTTATAAGTTTGTGGGTATATGTTCGGTCTTAGAGGCCGAGTTGTGAGGGTGGTTGATGGCCTGAAACTGGTCTGGGAGAAAGGTTTGTGTTGTGTTTTGTTAGAAGTTGATAGCCTAGATATGGTATATTTGTTGAAGAGTCGAAAGTCAGCTGTTGTACTATAACTATAGTTATAGTATACTCACTCTTTTGGTTCATGTGGTTTTTGGTTTGTTGGATAGAGATTGAGAGGTTCACATTTGTCATGTTCGTCGGTCGGCTAATAGAGTTGTTGATGGCTTAGCCAAGATGGCTCGATTTAGTTCTGTTCCTTCCCTTGGGGAAGTGGATTTTGCTCCTCGTTTGTTTCTGTTACCTCCGGATGAGGTGTTATCCTTCGTTCAAGATGATTTATCACTTGTTTTGAGTGTTGGTTGATGTTGTTGCTTGTGGTTGAGTTGTAGTTGAACTTTGTACATATTATCAAGTGTACTTTTTTCTTCCGTTTAGATTTAATGGAGTTTTTTAACGAGACACTCGATAATATGTTTTTTCTCTATTTATAAAAAAAGACGAACCTATGGTGTAAGAATAGCCAATGAAGCCATCAAATTCAAAATTATATAAATCGTTTAAATGAGAACTAAATCAAGAAATACTTATTTCGAAATTACAAAAGAAATGAACAGAGAGTTCCGTTAATTCAAGGCCCATCGTTAAATCGCAGGGCCAGCCGAAACACAGTTATCTCCAAATTACCCTTACATTTTGGGCTTTTGAGGGGTATAATTTTCTCTACTTTTTTGTCCTAAAATTAGGGCCAAACTGGACCCAAATCAAAATTCCCAACCCGACCCAGATCTCTTCTAATTCTTTGTCCTAAAACCTTTCTTTTTCGTTTTTTAATCTTTCTTTCAGCTCACCATCCAAGAAAGTGAGAGAAGAAGAGAGAGAACGAGCGAGCTCCGATTTCATTTCAAAAATCTCAAATTTTCGAATTTTGTTCTCCTTTTTGCCCAAAATACCCTCATCTTTCTTTTCAATGCCAAATCCGAGGTAAACGCCGCCGTCACAACAAAGAAACCCAGATTCCGAACCATGATCGTCCGAACCTACGGTCGCCGCAGCCGTGGTTTAACACGGACATTATCCGACTCCCTGGACGACGACGTTTCCGACTCCATTCCTTTGTCCCAAGAAACGGTGCCGTCTCAGGACATCTACGATTTCCCCCTAACGGACACTCAAGAATCCTCTTCTTTATGGCCGTCATCTCAAGAATTCAACGACAACGGCTACAAGAACCAACCGAAAACGTCAGTTAAAACAACAGCAACCCAAAGGATTTTTGAATTCGACGATTCGAGAAACGACGCCGTTAGAAGATCCAAGAAACAGAAGCAAAGCCTGAGCAAGAAAGATGTAGGGTATTCTTCCATGCCATGGATTTCGTCGACTTCGAGTCTGATGGAGGCTCAAGAATTCGGGGAAATGATGGAGCACGTGGACGAGGTTAATTTCGCGCTCGATGGGTTAAAGAAAGGCCAGCCAGTGAGGATCGGGAGGGCGAGTCTCTTGTCTTTGCTTTCGATTTGCGCCACCGCCCCACAGAGGAGACTGTTGAGAACTCATGGGTATGTCGAATTCTTGTTGGGATTTCAGTTTGTAGGCTTTTTTGTTAAAATCTCTTGAGATGGACATCTGGGTAGTGTTAAATTTGAGTGGAATTTTGAAATTTGAATCCAAATTAGGTTAAAGGTGCATTTTGTTTCTTTTTGACGTTTTGTTTAGGCTTTTGGACTATATGGATTAGTAATTACAGGACGAGTTTGAAAATTTGAATTCCTTTATGTGAACCTATAGTTTACGGATGGCGTTTGATTTTGTTATCAAATTAAAATTCTCCTTTGGTTGTTAGTTTATGTTTCCAGTAGCATTTAATGGTATGCTACATTCTGTTAATTTTTCCCTTGCTAGAATCCGGTACCCTTCAAATCAGTTTCTTTCTCTTCTTTCATTTTTTGTTGAAAAATTAAAACCTAAATAGGTAGTTTGTCATTTACATTGTATTGACTGCACTCTTGTAGTTTGTCAATTGTCTATGGTCACTTTTTAGGAATTTACTGAATTTAATCTTATGAATTTACCGGGTCAATACTTGTTTCACTCTAAAAGAATGTTTATATAAAATATGGAGTGGTTTTCCCTTAAGAATTACTCCGATTCACTTTGTTGTCCTTACACTGGCTTGGCAAATATGTTCTTTTCAGGATGGCTAAGACAATAATTGATGCTATTTTGGGGCTCAACTTTGATGACATCCCTAGCAACCTGGCTGCTGTGGCCCTTTTCTATGTCTTAACCTATGATGTAAGTTTTTCAGCACTTGAAGTTGCAATTGAATTACAATTTATGAACTTAGAAGTATTTTTCTGTTTAATAGTTGAGGATTTTATGCACACAGAAGGTTCATGTGAGAAGATGTGGATCCAATATTTATTAGTACTATTATTTCTGCACAAAACAGACTTTGTAAATGACGAATTTGTGTGTCTTATATTGGAGCCTTGCATGTTAATCTGCCCTGCCTCCCATTTGGTTTTCCTCTTTTATCTTCAGTTTATTTTTATTCTTTATTTTAAAATTTCGGATGTCAAGAGATCCATGCTTATATGCCTAGCTTTTATGCTTTCTGTCCCTTAGACCAATATTTGAATATAGTTTAAACACATGTTTTGAACATGTCATGTCAATTACAATATTATTCAAGGTTTGTATGATTTTGTTGTGTCAGGGTCAAGATGACCATCTCCTGGAGTCACCTTGTTGCATCCAATTTCTAATTAAACTTTTAAAGCCAATTACCCCCACTGCTAGAGAAAACAAAACAGAGAAAGTGGGCTTTAAGCTTTTGGCATTGCTAAAGGATGCTGACGTCTCACGGGATACAACTCAAGTGTTGGATTTAAGCTCTGCAGCTATTGTTTCCAAAGTTGAGGAAATTCTTGTTAGTTGCAAGGAAATGAAGCCAAGATGTGGGGATGATAGATGTTTACGAAGGCCAGAGTTAAGCCCAAAATGGGTAGCTTTGTTGACTTTGGAGAAAGCTTGTTTGTCTAAAATTTCTCTTGAAGGTATTGAATGGAAATTTCTAGGATTTTTAAGTGTTTATTTATAGACTTTTTTGCTGAATTACATATCTACATATAAAGTACATAGTCATGCGCTACTGGTATCATTAATTCAGATGCAACTGGTACTGTAAGAAAAACTGGGGGCAATTTCAAGGAGAAACTAAGAGAGTTTGGAGGACTTGATGCTGTCTTTGAAGTGACCATGGAGTGTCATTCCGTTATGGAGGTGTGAGATTGTATGTTGTATCTGATTTTTGTTCTTTTGCGTTTCAACTGAAGGAGATCAAAAAATACTGCTTTAAATTTTGGAAAAGTCTTCTGGTTCCATCTGTTACATTTACATGAAGACATGCATTGGTGACATACAATGCATTTTCTTCTCTGCAGGGTTTGGTGGAGCAGAGTTTTTCTCCTCTTACCGAAGATAAAAAGGATCTGGAGAGCCTGGTGCTGCTTTCAAAATGTTTGAAAATCATGGAAAATGCTGCATTCCTTAGCAGTGATAATCAGGTACTTGTGATTTTCGGTTATTTTGATTTTATTTTATTTTTAAGCTTGATTTGTATGACTAAACTGCCACTTGTATTAAGCTGTTAAGACTTTTTTTTCTTTACTTCTATTGTAGAGTCATCTGCTAGAAATGAAAGGGAAATTGAAGTCTCATGGATCTCGACTATCTTTTACGAAGCTTGTTATAAGTGTAATCAAGATTCTCTCAGGTTACTGGTGTTGCAATTACTATCTCAAAATGTCTTCTCTCTCATTGTTTTTTATCTTTTGGAAGATTTATTGCATTTGATTAACCAATGTCGTCTTTTCCAGGGCTTTATTGTAAGAGTTCTTGTAGACCGTCAAGTAGTGAAAAGGCTTGTGGTAATTCTAAAGCAATGGGTGATGTTGATGAATTTGCTCTAACTGCAGATTGTAAAGGTATCTTACTGTCTGATATTATTAAAACAAAATATATCTTTCTCATGACTGCTCTTAGACTTGATTGATTCGTTTCAATTTTGCAGTGGACAGACATGATGTTATCTGCATCAGTTCGTCTGATAAATCCTCGAGCATAGAGTGGTCTTTCTCTGAAAAGAGCTTCAATACATCTCAGAATGATCCAGGGCCTTCTACTCAGTGGTTGGGTCATCATGAACCCATTTTTCAAACCGAAAGTGCTTCCTTGAATGATAGTCGTTTACTAAAGATGAGAACCCATTCTTCCTTGGCCGGCACGTGTAGTGGGAAATTAGGAAGTTCATATGATGAATTGCCTGTAACAAGCAATGGCTCAGGGACTCTTTTTGAGAGATCTGATGGTTCAAAAGATGACGAAGGGCACCGTTTAGGGGATTGTCAAGATCCTTTTGCATTTGATGTAGAAGAATTTGTGCCTTCAAAATGGGACTTACTATCTGGGAGAAAAAAGACATCCCAAGCTAAACAACATCGGAAACGTGGACCTAAAAATAGAGAAATCCAAGTTGAGCATCAATGCCAATTTACAATGAGCCAAAAGCAATCAATTACCGAGGAAAATTTCCAGAGAAAATCCATCAATGAAGAATATAATCATTCAAATGCAACTTCTAGTTCTCAATATGCTGAAGAAGAATATTCCAGCCTCCTTTCTGACTGCATTCTTGCTGCTGTAAAGGTATTCCTAATTATGTAGTTCATATTGCATCCAACCTTTGCAGTGCTTGTTTTTGACTTTAAGTGTTATAATATGTATGATTACAATGAGGAAGAAGGTTACTTATTTCCCTTCGCCTGCTTCGTGAATCCTTGGATGGTGTTGATAGGATTAACTGGTCTCTGTTTAATGGAGCGCATAAAACTGGCTTTGTCGTGAATAAATGTGTATGTTCTCTCTTAGACTAGTGACTTATTTGATCAGTGGTGGTGTTATCTTGGCAGGTTTTGATGAATTTAACAAATGACAACCCACTTGGCTGTCGGCAAATTGCTGCTTCGGGGGCCCTAGAGACCTTGTGCACATTAATTGCCTGCCACTACCCTACGTTCTGCTCATATTTGCCTCGCGGCAGTGAAATGGAAGAGAATTCTCTTTCTGTAGAACCTCACAACCAGAAGGACAGACCTCTTACCGATCCAGAGTTGGATTTCCTTGTAGCAATACTGGGTTTGCTTGTGAACCTAGTAGAGAAGGATGAACATAACAGGTTGATTCTTCTTCTTTGCATTCAGTTCAGTGGCTTACAAAGTAGAGTTGAGTTCATTTTGTGCCTTTTTATATTGATAATCACAGGCACGTTAACAATTACATGTCATACTTCTATGCAGATCACGGCTTGCAGAAGCTTCTGTTTCTTTACTGAATTCAGAAGGATTAAGAGAGGGGAGTCGCATGTCTGTAATTCCCCTGCTATGTGCTATCTTCCTTGCAAACCAAGGAGAAGATGATGCTCCTGGAGAAGTTCTTTCTTGGGTGAGGACCCCCCCCCCCTTCTTTTCTGGGAATGTCTTATTTTTCATGGCTTGGAGTTGACTTGCCTTGTACCTTTGTTGTGTTCGATTATACAGAATGATGAGGCTGCTATGCTACAAGAAGAGAAAGAAGCGGAGAAAATGATTTTAGAAGCCTACGCAGCCCTACTGCTCGCATTCCTTTCTACTGAAAGGTTAGTAGTCGATATATTTCCCAGTGCCCAGTTCCTTGTTTTCTTACTAAACTGTTTCACTTTGTCATCGACAGTAAGAGCACACGAAATGCAATTGCTGATTGTCTACCAAAGCGCAGCCTGTCGGTTCTGGTACCTGTGTTGGATAGATTTGTGGTATGTTTAATCCAAGTACCAAATCTGTTGACTCCAAAGCAATTTTACTGCACTTCAGGCTTTAAGAGTTACGAAGTCGTAGGTTTAACTTCAGAAACATATTTATGAAATTCCATTATCTTTAAAACTTCCTTTTTCTCCTTACGCAGGCGTTCCATTTCACATTAAACATGATTTCTCCAGAGACGCATAAAGCAGTGAGCGAAGTGATCGAATCGTGTAGGATACCATGAGAAGTAATGAAAATGTTCTGTACAGCCTCGTCTCCTTTTTAGATTAGTGGTTTTGTTACAACAAAATGCCGGTGCCGACGAGGATCGGAGTAGGCAAACACACTGTATCGAACTGACCTACAAACCATTGATGCATTAATTTGATCCTCCCCCCCCCCCCTCCCCCATTTCCATTTTATTTTTTTCAGTATTATTCTTTGTAGCAGAATGAGAAGTGAAAGGTATAATGAATGAAGAAGTTTTCCTTTGCTTTGGTGCATGTGTTGGCCAAATGTGACTTTGTTTTTGCCAAAGCTTCTGATTGACATGACATGTGAACCATCCGATATGTTCAACATTTATTCGGACCTTCCTATAAGAAGCATCTCACATGGGACTCATCTCATGTATAAAGATCACGTGCCTGATAAATTACTCTTGTACCAAATCACATTATTATTTACAGATAATTTAATAATAATGTATTAAATAATAGTCTAAATTATATTGGTCACTAAATTTTTTGGATGCTCATTTTGGTCATTGGATTTTTAAAATTTGTATTAGTCACTGAATTTTTAACTCAATTTCACTGAGATCACTAGCTTTAAAGTTTTTTTTTTTCGAACTCCTTAATTTTAAGAATCGACAATCATCACCAAAGATCGTTTTTTCAATGAACTAGTCGGCTGTCGGTCAATTTTAATGGTAGGAAGACTCTATTTGGTCTAAGGATTAACATTGTTCGGTTTAAGTTGATTTAATGATTAAAATAATATGGCCACACGAAACCTTCTCACCATTGAAATTGATTCGCATCATTTTTAAAAACTAACCTTTTGCGACGGTTGTCAGTTCTTAAAATTAGAGTTTTTTGGAAAAAAAATTTAAAGACAACAACCACAATAAAAAAGAAATAAAAAATTAGTAATTATAATGTAAAATTTAAAAGTTAAGTAGTCAAATAAAAACATTCGCTTAATTTACCCTAAATAATATAACACACCTCTAACAACCCAACCAAAAATACCCTTCATGAAACACAATGGCATGTTTATAATGTAATATATATATATATATATATTAAAATGGCCAATTCAATTGATTGGATAAAAAAGACAGCAGTATTTAGGAACCAACATTTGGTTGCCTAGCCTTAATAATGCTATTGCTATCTAGGCTTTATATGGCAAAAGTAGAAACATTTTTGACCTATGGAATCTTTGGATTTCCTTCTCTATTTTCATTTTTAATATTTTTACATATTTTCTAAAACCTTTTTCAAATAAACTTTCTTAATTAACATTGACTTGATTATTTTTATAAAGTAAATGTTGAAACTATATTTTTGTTTTGTTTTAGGTGTCTAAATTTTCGGTCAAAATAAAATATTAGTGTTATTAAACAACAACAAGTTGGTCTAGCAGGAAGAGGCGTTAGATATCATAAGCAAGGTCAAAGGTTCGAATTCTAACATTATGAATAGAAAAAATTAGGTTGTAAGAGTCGTCCCATATTAAGCCTGTGCAAAATTCAATCCAAATTAGTCGACCACTGAATCGAATAATGATAGTTAGACCAAAAAATAAAACGTTAGATATCTACTCTGATAAAAAAAGCATATGATTTAGACTATCATTTTATAATAAAATCTTTTATAAGTTAAGGGTATCTCTCCATTTAAAAATCTAAGACTAATTTCATCAAGCTAAACAATACCACAATGCTGACAAAGCTCTCCCATCAACAGTTTAAAATAGTATGATTATAGGGTAATATTTGTTCATGTATATTCTTAACCTTCTGACAATACGCACATTTGTAATAACCCGTTTTGACCTAAACCCAACTCAAACATAACCGGACCCGGATCCATGACCAAATTCGACCCGGCCCAAAAACTAAAAAACCCTAATAACCCTAACTCTGAACTTAGCCGCCGTCGCCACTTTCCGGCCACCATCTTTACCGCTGGTAACCGCCACACCCAAATTAACCCTAAAACCGAATCAAATCCCTAAAACTATTAACCCATTATCCCTAAATCTAAAGTACCAAACCCTAAATAAAATAAGCCCTCTACCACTTGACCAAACAAACAACCACTCACTGCCCACACCCTAACTCGGCCATATCTTCAACCATGCCCTGAAAATCCGGCACCATCAATCCATATCTGCATGTCAGATTAAAGAAATATGAGTGGTTATTTTATATTTTTGGTTATAAACCGAATGTAATTAAATCGAAAGGGGGGCTTTTTTGGGGAGTTCAAAAAGAAAAAGAGAAAGATCATAAAAAATCAGAGTTTTAAGAGATGTAAGTGTTGATTCAATAAAAAAATTCAAAATCGAAAGTTTCGAACACTCCTCTTCTATTTTCTTCAAATCGAAAATCACAAGAAAATAAACGGGATTTCCAAATTTAAAAATCAAAATCTTCTTTGTTTTCAAAATCATAAGTCGAAGGGAAAAAGAGGTTTCGAGTAGCTTACTGGCCGTTTGAGGTTGATGTCGTTACTCCTCAGCCGCCGCGAGGCCTTTTGGCCGGTGAATGGCGTTGGAATGCGATGAGGGGCTGCCGTCAAGAGAGAGGGTTGAAGGAGAAAACATGTTAGGGTTTTTTTATCATCTGTTTCGAAATAAAAACTGTCCCATCTTATTTTTTGATCCAGCATTCAAAACGACATCATTTGGGAGTTCTGTAAAAATGGCTTAATTTCACCCGTAGTCCCCATATTCTTCTCCCGCTTTAATTTCTGTCATGGTTTAATTGCGCGCGTGGTCTTTTCCCTCTGTTCCCGCTTTTGTTTTTAATTCAGGGACCAATTGCACTTTTGGCCCCTGAATTTTTATTTCCATCTCTTTTCGTTTTTATTTCTCATTTTTTTCAATATGGTCCCTTTCAGATTTGGTTATTATGGTTATTATTATTATTATTATTATTATTATTGCATTTTCAACTCTAGCACATTTATTTTATTTTATTTATATTTCTTGCCTTGTAATTTAGTTTTCATGCATTTTAACCCTTAATATTAGTGTGATGTTTTTTACATAATGTCTTGTTTTTTATTTTGATGTATGCATAAATCGTGTCATATGATAAAATTAGTGTAGTATTGTGGAAATGTTGCTTTATTAATTTGGCATCATATTATATGTATGTTTTGTATATATTGCATTATGTTTTAATTTAGTTTTTTTTACATGTATCTATATGATTAATTATTTCTTGAAAAAAGAATTTCTCTTCACATATTCTTTTATGCTTTGATTTTATTATTGTGATATATTATGTTTATGCTTTTTTTTTGTTTAATATTGTGATAGTGTTGCTTTGTTAGTTTAATGCTATATCCTATGTATGTCATGCATTTGTTGTATTTTTGTTTTTCTTATGTGTTCAAGCATGTTGTTAGGATTAGTTTTATTTAAATTTTGGAAGCATGTTTTTTTTCTTTCTCATACTTGTGCTTATGCTTTGTGCTCATTTGGGTATGTTATGTTTTTTATTTATTTCATATACTTTATTATCTTTATTTAATGTGTTTAATATTTGTTTTCTAAGATTGCATAACGGAATATAAATTGTCAATGCGGTGCCCTTTTATTCGAGCGTAAACGGGGCCAGTATCAGGCATAGTGATAGTGGTTGGGCGTTTACTCTATGATAACGGGGCCTTTAAAATCTACTTGCACTTATAACCAAATTTTAATTTAATCATCATTTTAATCTGAAAAGTTTAATATTAATAAAGCGGTAATTATTAAAGTACCAATTTTGGGCGGTGTGGGGGGTGCTAATCCTTCCTCATCCGTAACCGACTCCCGAACCCAACATTTTCAAATCTCTGGTTTTTATGGTGGCCGGCCTACCTTAGTGGCCGGTGTCGACTCCATTTTTAAATAAAATACGATTTTCTAAAACTCCAATGGAAGATATTTTTAAAATACCCAAAATACCCTAACCACCTCGTTTTTTAGGGTCGCTACAGATGGCAACTCCGCTTGGGACACTTTTTTGTTTTTCAAAAATAAAGAGAGTCAAGCTTTTTTAAAAAAAAATTACCGTTTTATTAATATTAGAAGTTCCGGATTAAGGTGACTATTAAATTAACATTCAGTTATAATTGCGCATTTATTTTAACGCATTTAAAATTTGGCATATAAACCCGTCTTTTTTAAGTGGGGGAAAACGCTAACGCTTTCGTGAGGATATCGTTCCTCTGTATGAGCCTAGCAAGTACCTTCGGGGCTCGAGTACCTTATGCTTTCGTGAGGATATCGTTCATTCGCATGGGCATAAGCGAATGGGTCCCCCTGAATTGAACCCAGTTGAAAGGAGCCTATAATGGGTGATGACCGGGGGCCTTGCTACTCTTAGTAGGGGACAACAAGGACAATTCAGGCACCTCCTAGAACCAACACTACATGTAGAGAACATATAGAAACCACCCCTTTAGAGCCATGCGGATAACCTAGGTGTTTTAGACGGGATGTAAATAGGGTTATTTTGTTTGTTTATCGTATTTAATTTGCCATTTTATTTGTTTTATCCGGTACAGACTCGTTTTCTTTTTTGTTTTGCTTTCTTTTTGCATACATCATTGCATTTGCGTTACATAAAGGTGTTGGTTTACCTGATCAGAAAGTTTTCATTTTTACTTTAATTTATTCATTTGATTATTTTAATTTCAAATTGACCCGTTTTTGTGATCACATCATATTAAATCTGTTCATTTTGGCATCCACTTCATGACATATCATTTTTATTTTTGCATTTTACCTGCATGAAATGTTGATTCACGACTGGTTATTAATTTAAAAATTATCATCGGGAGAAAATCTAGTATTCTAGATATCAAGGCAATATTCAAAGTTGCAAATGAATCCCGTGAGTTCGGAAGTTGAGCCACGAGAACCATTTTTGAATCAATACTTTCGCATCTAAGACATGCACCTCACATTTACATACATATATTTTGAAAAATTTAAAGTCAGTCCCCAGGTTGCCCCATTTGATACAACAAGGTTGGTCGATCTAGCACTTTGCAGAACCTCTACAAGAGCCCGATCTTAGGGCATACCCGAAAGTGTCTGTCGCAAACACCATGCTCCCGAAAAGGCTTTAATTTGGGGGCATTCTCCATCAAGGTTTAGAAACAAGTACTCGATAGCTACATATCATCACCGCTCCGCATTGATTTGAAAGAGATGAGTTGCCACGAACCAACACATCAAATTTGTGAACCTGACCTAAGGGGCAACGTAATACCTTCATAAAGACAATGAAAAACCTTTCAGAAAAAAGGCGAGCATGCAAGTTAAATTTGCTACAAGAGCAGTTTCAAATGATGGAATAGAGTGGAACAAAATTTTGGGGCATGCACCCAGATGAAAGCTGATTCAAGGAAATGTGATCGAACCCAAGAAGGAGGTTGAGGCACCGACGCACATAAAAAACCAATAGTCTGACAGGACCAGTAAGGAGTCAGAGGCATCCTTTTGGAGGCAAAAATATATATCACATTCACGTATTTAATGCATTCATCTTGCGTTAAACCATTTTTGCATACATCATACATTTAGATTAAGTGCATATTCGGAAGTTACCATGCATTTAGGATAGAGACATGCATTTAGGCATAAAATTCATGCATGCCTTTTTGCTTACAAACAGGTTCGAATAAGAGACCGAATGTCCTCAACATGGGGGCAATCACGACGGCCAACCTTAGTATTGGAGGAGGCCAAAACACAAAGAAAATGCTGAAACATCTAAATACAAGGTACAAGTGACAAATTTTGTGAACAATTTACTAATAAATGTTTTTCTTCCTTGTAGGATTTGATTCCTCCTACAATGGCGTGACAGACGCTAACAATTTCCCGACTATCACTCCTACCAACAGAAATTCCTTCCATATCCTACCCTCTGTTGATAGAGAAGCGGAGCAAATTTTTCAAAAATTATATCGTTGACAATAGCACAGTAATCCAAATCATGCCTCTGTCAGTGGTGGTATGCCAACATAATGTAGATCTTGCCTCCGTAGGTGGTGTTGTAGATCAAATCTTCCATTCAGTCCCACCTATCCGTCGGTAGTGTAATGGATCTCATATTTTGCTGGTCTAGTCTCTCCGTCAGTAGTGTAGCAGATCAAATCATATTCAGGTCGTCATTATCTAATTTAGTCCCTCCGCTAATGGAGTGGCTGGGTCCAAGCTGCCGGCGTCCTCTGATCTTGCTCTCCGCTGATAGTGTAACCTGTTCTAGGTCGTCATTATCTGATCCAGTCCCTCTGTTGATAGAGTGGCCGGGTCCAAGCTGTCGTCGTCCTCTGATCCTGCTCTTCGCTTATGGTGTAGCCGGTTTCAGGTCGTCATTGTCTGATCAAGTTCCTCAGCTGTTAGAGTGGCCGGGTCTAAGCTGTCGTCATCCTCTGATCCTACTTTCCGCTGATGGTGTAGCCGGTTCTAGGTCGTCATTATTCAATCCAGTTCTTCCGTTGATGGAGTGGCCGGGTCCAAGCTGTCGTCGTCCTCTGATCTTGCTCTCCGCTGATGGTGTAGCCAGTTCTAGGTCATCATTATCCGATCCAGTTCTTCCATTGATGGAGTGGCCGGGTCCAAGTTGTGAAATAATTATTTTTTTGTTCGTAATAAAATAATCATTCAAAATATTAAATCGTAATATTAGTGTGATGTTTTTTACATAATGTCTTGTTTTTTTATTTTGATGTATGCATAAATCGTGTCATATGATAAAGTTAGTGTAGTATTGTAGAAATGTTGCTTTATTAATTTGGCATCATATTATATGTATGTTTTGTATCTATTGCATTATGTTTTTATTTAGTTTTTTTACATGTATCTATATGATTAATTATTTCTTGATTTTTTTCTCTTCACGTATTCTTTTATGCTTTGTTTTTATTATTGTGATATATTATGTTTATGTTTTTTCGTTTTTGTTTAATATTGTGATAGTGTTGCTTTGTTAGTTTAATGTCATATCCTACGTATGCCATGCATTTGTGTTTTTTTTTATGTGTTCAAGCATGTTGTTAGGATTAGTTTATTTAAATTTTGGAAGCATGTTTTTTTTTTCTTTCCTATACTTGTGCTTATGCTTTGTGCTCATTTGGGTATGTTATTTTATTTATTTATTTCATATACTTTATTATCTTTATTTAATGTGTTTAATATTTGTTTTCTAAGATTGCATAACGGAATATAAATTGTCAATGCGGTGCCCTTTTATTCGAGCGTAAACATGGCCAGTATCAGGCGTAGTGATAGTGGTTGAGCATTTACTCTCGGATAATGAGGCATTTAAAATCTACTCGCACTTATAACCAAATTTTAATTTAATCGTCATTTTAATCCGGAAAGTTTAATATTAATAAAGCGGTAATTATTAAAGTACCAATTTTGGGGTGCTAATCTTTCCTCATCCGTAACCGACTCCCGAACCCAACATTTTCAAATCTCTGGTTTTTATGGTGCCCGGCCTACCTTAGTGGCCGGTGGCGACTCCATTTTTAAATAAAATTCGGTTTTCTAAAACCCTAATGGAAGACATTTTTTAAATACTCAAAAGACCCTAAACACCTTAAAACCACCTCATTTTTTTAGGGTCGCTACAACATCTTGCAAACAAAATAGTTTGAACCAAACATTTGATAACAAGACTCTCCCATCAAGTATTTAAGATTGATGTTTCTTTAAAGACTCAGATCAAGACCTTGATTAAGCTGGAACAATCTATATACCAGTTGATCCAAACATTTGATGGTAATTGTTGATTTATGTTTTAAAAATTTACAAGACAATTGAACAAAGCATTGGCTGATGGTGTAATTTTTGCTATGAATGTTTGTGTTTCATAGCAAATGCAATACTACAGATCATTCCTTTTTTTCAAGTATGATTTTATTGATACGAAAATCATATAAAATGCTAATGTGTGCCTCGTTAAAATTTAAAAAAATCATTCTTTTATTATAACTAAAACCGTTATTTGATAAATCCAACTCGAATAAATTAAAAAATATAAGTTTTATTGAATAATTAGAAAAACTCTACCAATACATTAAAATCGAAGATTTGCATACAAATTTTTCGACAATTAACAATAATTAATTTTATTGGTTAAAAAGAAAATACATTAAAATTACAAGAACATATTACAAAATAATAAATAATAATAGACTAATTGAGATATTTTCTCTAAAATTATCATGGTGGTGCATAAACTAATCGCTTAAAAATAAAATTAGATCAAATATGAAACGAGTTAAAAATCCAATCAAACAATTTAAACAGATGAAAAATAAACATCATCGACACAAACATAAAATTTTAATAAAATTTCTGGCCTTGTCAGGTGTCAGCTTTGGATCAGGTTAGATTAGTTTTTAATATAATAAAAAAGGACTATTTAGTCAATGGATTTAGAATATTTTGTCATGTGCAATTAATTTTTAAGCATGATTAAACAATTTATTTACTCTATAAATAATTTACAAATAGAAAGTTATGCATTGCGAATTAAATTTCCTGTCAGAAAATAGATTCATCTGATTCTCTCTTTTGTAAATACTATGGAAATTAGAATATTTTTATTGTTTATTATTATTTTGCTATTAATTAAGAAAATAAAAAAAAATATTGGTAAGCTATAAACGTGGGAAAGGGGGGGAAATCTCATTAAAGTTACAAGAAATTATTTATATAATCCATGTTCTATATATTTTATATGTGTATAATGGCATTTTTATCCTTAGTTGTTATAGGAAAAGTCAATTCAATTTTAATTTTTTCATTTTGTTTACCGTTATTTTTTGTCAAATTAAATCAACATACGGAAAAGTAATATATAAGTTTTTATGTTGAAATTAGTAAATTTGTCTTTTTTATCAAAATACAATTTTTTATAATATATATTTTTTTAATATTTTTACACAATTTTAATATTATCATTTTAAAATATATTTTTATTTTTTTAAATTTTGTATAAATGAACAAAATAATAAATATTAACATAGACAAAAAGACAAAATAATTGACCCAAGATGAATTTATATGTTACTTTTTTGCCATATAATTTAATTTTTAAAAGTTCTATAGGCCGAGTTATTTTTAGAAAAAACAATTCCTAAATGAGATTTTTTTTTTCAAAAGAGAGTTTAATTAATTTTTTAGTAAAATTCAAAAATATCAATAAGCTATGATAAATATTTATTCGGTCATCTAACTTTTAAATATTGTGAAATAATTATTATTTTTGTTCGTAATAAAATAATCATTCAAAATATTAAATCCGCGGGTTGAAATCAAATTTCACAAAACCTTAGGGCAAATGCCCCAGACTTAAAATGTAATCCGTGCTTGATTATATATGTATTACATGTAAAATTTAAAATCAAATTGATATCTATATCATATTTTTATCAATGATCGGACTAATAATCCAAACCCTAAGCCTAAACCTTTAAGGATCGGACTACTACGACTGATAATTAAAATAAAATACGTACATAAATCAGAAAAAAATTTAGATAAAGTCCACAATGATAAAATTTAAGTTAAATGCACTATAGGAATCAAGCCTGTAATTTATATTCTACATTTATATATGGCTTAATATATAAATTGACCACTAAATTTGGTAACTTTTCTCAATTTGGTACATACTTATCCTGGGCGGGTCTATAATACATCAACCTAATTTAAGACTAGAAAATGACAAATTTTGAAATTTGTCCAAATAACTTAAAATGATATACTTTTTGATAAAATTTAGATTTTTTTCGTGCTTTTTCGATAATTTTTGAAATTTGTGGAAAAAACATCAACTTAAAATGTTATAAAAAAATAATATTTTAGGCTGTTTGGACAAGTTTTCGAAACGTTTCGCTTTCTAGCCTTAAATTAGTATGTTGTAATGTAGACTCACACAATCTTGGGACCATTTTGTTATCGAAACTCAATCTAGTATCTACATATATGTTACATTTTAACAATCAATTAGGTTGTGAACATGGTATTGACTGATCAAAGTATCAATGACATTAATATGCGTCACAACGTGATTGATTGTTGAAATGTTATGTTAAAACTATGTATCACTTTGAGTTTTTTCTCAAGTTCAGATACTAAATTGAGAAAAATACTAAATTCAGGGATCAATTTATTTATTAAGCACTTTTTATATATTTGTTATAAGTGATGTAATCGTGTCCTAAATTATTAATTTCGGATTACCGTACTTGGTTTCTTTGTTTTTCTATCATTAATAAATAATAAAAAAAGCAGCCTCGGGGATCTCCCATTTTTACCTTGCATTTTTGGTTCCCAATGTCCAAACCTCAACTCTTAAACATAATTTTTTCTCCTTTTTGGTTTCCATTGTTTTGCCGCCACCTCCATTAAATTCCTTCATTTCTTCCTTCTCTTCTTCATCTTCTTCCCCGTCTTTGGCCAACTCCCTTTCATTTGTTCTTTCGTGCTTCCAACTTTGTTTTTTTTTCTCTCTTATTATGTACAGATTATGAAACTAGTACTGCCGTTACTACTGATATCTGCAAACGATTCAGTTTTCTTACAAGACCAAACCCAATGTTTAAAATGATCAAACAACATCACCCGAATTTCCAACATACTAAAACTTCGTTCTTTGGATTCATGTTCTTGTTACCCACTTCTCTTTTCGCTCTTTCCCTCCTCCTCCTTTTAGCTTTCAATGGATTCTCCGTGTTTTATATTTATCTACCTGGTTATCTCAAATCTTCACCGGAATCCATCAAATTATTGCCTGAAAATCTCTCCGGCGAGAAGACGGTGACAAAGCTGGTCTCTTCAGTGATGTACGCAGTGAAAGAAGAACACCCGCCCCATGTTTCAAAGACCCATTTGGTCCAGAAACCGAACATTTCAATGGTTCCAAAGCCAAAACAGGGTCGTTCAATCCGACAGATGCTGAGAACACTGCGCAGTTCGGGGACAAAATCAAAAGGGGTTTTCGCCGGTAAAGTCAGGGCCTTTTTCCAGAATTCAAAGTGTAAGTCTCGGTTCTTCATGACTTGGATTTCCTCGATTGAGTCGTTGAGTGACAGAGAATTGCTTGCAATCCAGAGTGTGTTCAAATCACACCCCAAAGCCTGTTTAGTCATCGTTTCGAATTCATTGGATTCCGAAAAGGGAAGTCTTGTTTTGAAGCCATTTCAGGATTTGGGGTTTAAACTGATCGCCGTAAACCCTGATTTCGACTATATTTTCAAGAACACTCATGCCGAAACGTGGTTTAATCGACTGAAGAAAGGGAACGTTGATCCCGGTGAAGTTGCTTTGGGTCAAAACCTCTCGAATTTGCTCCGGCTTGCCTTGTTATACAAGTATGGCGGTGTTTATATAGACACTGATGTTCTAGTTTTGAAGAGCTTTAATCGTTTGAGAAACGTGATCAGTGCTCAATCCGTCGACCCCGGGACCAAGAACTGGACCCGGTTGAACAATGCAGTTTTGATTTTCGACGAAAACCATCCGTTGTTGTTCAAATTCATTCAGGAGTTCGCACTCACTTTCGACGGAAACCGATGGGGTCACAACGGACCGTACTTGGTTTCGAGGGTCGTCGCGAGGGTTACCGGTCGGCCGGGGTTTAACTTCACGGTGCTGCCGCCTTCGGCGTTTTATCCGGTCGATTGGACCCGGATTCGGAGCCTGTTTCAGGGGCCGAGAAACGAGAGTCATTCGAATTGGTTGAAGGTTAAGCTTAAGCAGATTCGGAGGCAAAGCTATGCGATTCATCTTTGGAATAGACAAAGCAAGAATGCTGAAGTTCAAGAAGGGAGCATCATTCATAATATTGTATCAGATTGCTGCATATTTTGCAACTCTCCTAAAATCAAGTTTTAAAGTATAGAAATAAGGATCAAAATGTCACATTATTGTTCTATGTTGAAATGTTTATCATGTTGTAGTTATATATATGTAGGTTATATTTCTGTTCATTCTACCGTAGAATAATGTATAAGAAATTAAAGCATAAAAGGAGATTCTGCATTAACTTTGTCTTGAACATGCAAACATCAAAAGATTATGGTTTTTAATCATTCTTTTTAAATGTAACAACTATTATACTACAAAGTGATAGAAAAATTTGATATTCTTTTCGTTAAAGGTGTTAAATATAAAGTGTTTGGCATCCTTGAATAAGGTTTTGTTAATGAAAAGAGAGTTTCTATTACCTGCTTAAGAGTTCAATTATACTTGTATTCAGATATAACTAAGGTTCATGTGACTAGACGTTAAAAGACTCGACTGAAAAACACATTCTTTTATCTTCAAAATAACGTTGTTGGAAAGGAGAGCTACATATTCCGAACATATACCGTAAAATGAACATGAACTATAAAAAAATTGTTCTTTTCATAGGGGTGGTTGATAACATGAAAAATAAAAATCAACAAAATTTTAGACGTATGTTATATTATATAAGATAATTCATGTTCATGAACTTTGTCTCTACTAATTAATTTCAAACTTTGAACATGAAAATGATATGGTGTTTAAATTGTTTAATTCGAGTGTAATACTTTCATGGACGATAATTCTGGAAAAGTAATTCAACAATAATTGAGATTTGGGCTGTCTGATTGGTTGAAGAAACTATTTATTGTCAGTTCTTAGGAAAGTGATTTCTCATCTTCCAAATAATGTGTACTATATTCCCTTGAGATCTGTCGATTGTAACCATCGTTCTTATCCTTTTTAGACTAGTAATTCAAATAAACAATTAAAAGATTGAATTAAACGGTTCGTCCAAGTGATAAAGAACTTAGTATCACTTAAATAAGTCTTGAGTTCAAAATTTTATATATGTAATTTTTTTTTTAAAAAAACTCACATATCAAAATTAGGTGTGCGATGCAAGGTCGTTCTGAATTAGAAGTTATGGAGACAAACAACCAACAATTTTTTTTTAAATCGGAGATTGAATTGATAAATTTTAAAGTATTGATTTGATTGTTGATTTAAGATGAATTAAATAAGGAATATAATGAATACATTATGTAATAAGAATATGCGTTTGGGTTAATAATATATTCAACATTAACTAAAAATTAAGACTTCAAAATCTTATCCCTTTGAAAAATAACATAGAATTGTTACCAAAAAAACAATTAACATGGAGTTAATGTTTTACATATTTAATTCGATTTTTTACCGAATGAAACGATTCTACATCAATTACAATTAAACAAGTTTTAATTTTATTGAACTAATTCATCTCCTTTTTCTCTAACCATACTGTGAAAGATTCTTCTCATTATTTTTTTACCATCAAATTTCTTTTTGTAAATACAAATATTTAATCTATTGATTGACTAATTCACATTAAATAATACATGAATCGCTTATAATTAACTACTCTCAACCTAATTTTAGGGATAAAAGTACAATAATATTGTTGAATTATGACCAAAAAGAAAATTTTCATTGCCACTAAATTAAAATTTCACAAATTTTACGGAATTAAACAAAATTATACTATTTTTGGAGTTCAAAACCTCTTCCACCTTCCCTAATTATAATATAGTCCTAGTCAAAAACTTCACATTTATTATTTGAACTATTTAAATTAATTTTTAAATAATTATATTTATAAATTAATTTATTAAAATTATATATATTTATAATTTTATCAATAGTAAATTTCAAATAATAGAAGTTAAAGCTTAAAAAATATTTTTAAAAATTAATGTGATAAATTCCCCATTGAGTTGTGGGTTTGAAAGCCGTTAGGAGTAAATTTTTCCTCCCCTCCCCCAAGTATAAATTGTTCAAAAAATATCATTATAAATTAAACATCGATAAATTTATTAGGACGAAGAACATATATATGATATCGTATTGACCGAAATCAATGTACAAAGCAATATGAGCTTTTTTCTTCTTCTTTTTGAATAGTCTTAAGATGACTATAATGTAGTATTTGTTAGGCTTAATAGTCAGAAAGGTGCTCAACCTATACCTGATTTTCTAGTTTAGTGCGTAACTTTCTTTGGGCCACTTTGGTGCCTAACGTTTCCAACGTTACTCAAATAGGTGCCCAAACCGTTACTGTCCGTTAATTTTCACCGTTAACTTCCGTTAAGTGCCACGTGTTAGCTTCTTAAAAATCCAAAATTATATTTAAAAATAAATAAAAAATTAATAATTGAAAAAACCCCAAAATTATCACAAAATAGCCCTAAAAATTAAAATATCTAACACCCAAATCCCAAATCCCGGTTTGGGATGATTTCGTCGCCGATTGCCACGTTGTTGGCCATCACATCCTTCGTCGGACCATTGCGACTATTTACCCTATCACCTTGTTGCCGAAAATCGATCGATGCCGTGTGAAACGTCAAAAAATCGAATGGTTCATTCGAGTAATTCACGACGAATGGCGGCATAACAGATGATGAATGATGTGTGGGTCGTTCGGCAAGAGGAAGGTGCTTCGTTCCGTCGCCGAAAACGCGACCAACGCCAATGATAGTGGCCGGATTTGGGGGCTAGGGATTTGGGGATTATTTGAAAATTTTAGGATAATTTTAGGTTTTTTTAGATGTATTAATTTTTATTTATTTTTAAATATAATTTTGGAATTTTAAGAAGCTGATACATGACACTTAATAGAAGTTAACGGTGAAAATTAACGGACAGTAACGGCTGGGCACCTATTTGAGTAATCTTAGAAACGTTAGACACCAACGTGGCCCAAAAAAACGTTAGGCACCAAACTGGAAAACCGGGTATAGGTTGAGCATATTTCTGACTATTAAGCCTATTTGTTAATATTTTTTAATTTTTTAATAACGCACTTTATAGACAAAGTTGCTCGAACTCAGATCTTCTAAGATAAATATTATTCTCATTTCTACTAAAACCACTTGTGTTCAATATGAGCTCATTTTCATATGGACTGCATCCACGAATGTGAAGAAATGATACAATTTTATTTTGTTTTTCTAAGGTCATGGAATCTTCGTTTAAAATGTTCTTTTTTTCGCAAGCAAATTCAATGGTGGGGGATTTTTGGGAAGTGTTGAGACATGCAAATGAGGTGATTTATCTACCGTTAGAACGGTCTTTGAGTTAGTTTAAAGGGAAAACTTCTTGCTTGTATTCGTATCCAAAGCATGAATGTTTCTCTTTCGCACTAACAAAAGATATCCATCTCAAGTATCTGCATAAATTCGAAATATACAGATGATTTATACGGTCACTTTTAAATCATGATATTTAAAAAAAAATAGGGGAATTAAGGTAAAATTTACCCGCCTAATCTATTATATTTATTAAAATGTCGTTTTTTTAGTTTTATAAATGTTTTTAACCGGTTGAATTATAAGTTCTTGATTTTCTAAGATTTGATAACATGTTTTAATTCATAAATTACATTTTTTATACGATTTTATAAATATATTTGATTTATTTTGTAAGAACTAACATAATATAAAATAATTTACAAAATTTTGGATTGAGTTAAGGCGAGATCAAATGAATAATTTTTAGATCGAGGTCGGAACTTAATGTTAAGATGTAGGGGTGTGAATGAGATGAGATGAGACAGGTTGCAAATTATTTGAGTTTGATTTAATTAATATTTAATTTGAGTTTTTAAAGAGCCGAACCAAGTTATTTTATATCTAACTTGAAAAGTTTGTGAACTATTCAAAACTATAATATACTAAAATTTTTAATTTTTTAAAATTAGAGTGAACTAAAATGTACGTTATTGGATAATAATAATAATATAATATAATAATAATAATAGGACTATAAATGGGAAGAGACATATTGTGGGCTACTCGAGTCCGACTTGATCAAAGTTCGGTCAACACTCGACTCGATTGAATTCGATCTCGAAGCTGGCTCGGGTTCTTAACGAGCCGAGTCAAACTCCGCACTACTCATGCTCGACTTGTGTTGAGCGAACTCAAACTCGACTTGAATTCTTAACGAGTCGAGTCAAGCTCTGCACTACTTGAGCTTGACTCGACTGATTTACACCCCTAGTCATGGGTGTTTAATTGTTTGATTAAAATTAAATTAATTGTTTGAATCATAATTTTATTCAATTAATTGGTCGACCATTGAAATATTCAGTCAGTGAATGGTTGAATCTTTTCTAAGGTTGATTATCGATTAATTTTGTTTGAAACAATTAATTAACCGAAATTTGAATATATAATTAATATATATTTTTAATGTAAGTCTAAATTTCATTAATGACTCATAATATTTAAAACTCAATATTTATATTTTAATCTCAAAATTAAGTCTAACAAAAAACTATAAATAAAAATGTCTAACCAAACAAACTTATTTTTAATTTATTGTTACTAAATTGTTATTTTGAATAATCTTTTAAAAATCATTGATTCAAAAATGGGCCGACTTAGTTTTAGTTTGATTCGGATTAATAATTTTTGTAGTTTAATTCGATTAACAATTAAAATTTTAATAATTCAAGTATTAAATAATTTAATTATTTATTAAGCAATCCATTTTTTTAAATACATGTGTCATCCGTACTTAAGGTGGCCTTTTCATGTGCACTTGCTGGGTTGCCAATTGATTGACAAACAACTTTGGATTTACCATAAAAAAGGGATATACATATATAAAGATGCTTTGATTGCAAAAGGTGACCTATGCATAAAAAATGAAATGATTAACATAATTTCATTTGCTTGTTTATTTGTAGACATGGGATTGTCATAGACCTTAGGTTTGGCTATTCCTGCTGTCAAATCTGTATGATTTGGACGGTCACAGATGTTTTATGAATTCCGAAATCATTAGTTCAATTAGGTTTCTTAATCAAATATATACAAATTAATTCTATTCAAATATACATATTTAAATTAATTAAAGTGATCTAAGTAATAAAGGATAATATTATTCATTCAGATGATT
The DNA here is from genome assembly GCA_019671005.1 of Hibiscus mutabilis. NCBI lineage: Eukaryota > Viridiplantae > Streptophyta > Magnoliopsida > Malvales > Malvaceae > Hibiscus > Hibiscus mutabilis. The sequence goes on from CM033738.1 coordinate 920,693, forward strand.
TAGGTTCGAACATTATATATACACACTATGTATGCATTATTAAATTGCTAACAAACTAAACAAATACTACAATGTAACTACATCATCATATACTAATTAACTCTTCTACCATTTATACTGATTTAATTAGTGCCGATAGATAATTTAATAACCAACTAATTTTATTTTACAGATCTATGATATTAAAAGACAAAGAATAATGATGATTTCTTGCGGTATCTGGAAATAATTTTTTGGGTAAACTACATAAATGGTCACCGAACTTTTAGAGCAAATTCATTTTGGTCACCATACTTTTAAAATATTTAATAATGTCACCAAACTTTTAGTTTGATTTTAATATAGTCACCAAACTTTTAAGGCATATTTATTTTGGTCACCATACTTTTAAAATATTCGATAAGGTCATCCAGCTTTTAGTTCAATTTCAATAGAGTCACCGAACTTTTAGTTCAATTTCAATATGGCCCCTCCCGTTACCTTCCGTTAAAAGCTGACGTTAGTTTTTATTTTCCTTAATAAAAAACGGGTAAACTACACCAATCATCACTTAACATTCTTCTCACTCCTATTTTGGTCACTAGAGTTAAAAAAATCAATTTAATAACTTAACTTTCTAATCGTTCATATTTTGGTCACTCTCAAATGACATAGTTATACAAATAGAAAAAATCGATTAATCCTTAAAAAATTTGGGTAATGATTTTTTTACTTTGCTTATTAAATTTACCATATTACCATATTTGATATTTTATTAAGCAAAGTAAACAAAATTATTACTCGAATCAAATATTCCAATTAATCGGTCAATCGATTATCCGATTTAATTGGTACAATATAAGATTGAGAATTGAATAATTTGAATTTAGCAATTAACCAAAATAATTTGTAAGGATTAATTGTGAACCGGATTTAAGTACAAATTTTTAAAATAAAATTTTTCGATTTGATTACGGTTCACAGTTTTAAGCAAAATTGATTAATTGATCTGATCTAGTGTATATAATATTTCTAAATTTTATGCATTACAATATCTTATAGTCTAATGATTAGATACCCTTCTGATTTTTTTAAAGTTTTGGCTCTGGGTAGAATTAATAGGTGTGAACTTTCAAATTTTGACTTTCTAGTTGTTTTTACACTTCTATCACAACCGAAAATTTATTAAATTTACCATATTATCATATTTGATATTTTAGTAAACAAAGTAAAAAAATCATTTCCATAATCAAATATTTCAGTTAACTAGTTAATCGATTATCTGATTTAATTAATACAATATAAGACCGAGAATTGAATAATCTAAATTTACCAATTAACCAAAAAAATCTTTTAAGGATTAATCGATTTTTTCTATTTGTATAAACATGTCATTTGAGAGCGGCCAAAATGTAAACAATTTGAAAGTTAAGTTATTAAATTGATTTTTTTTTACTCTAGTGACCAAAATAGGAGTGAGAAGAATGTTGAGTGATGGTTGGTGTAGTTTACCCATTTTTTATTAAGGAAAACGAAAACTAACGTCATCTTTTAACGAAAGGTAACGAGAGGGACCATATTGAAAGTGAACTAAAAGTTCGGCGACTATATTGAAATTGAACTAAATGTTTGGTGACCTTATCGAATATTTTAAAAGTACGGTGACCAAAATGAATATTCCCTAAAAGTTCAGTGACTATATTAAAATCAAACTAAAAGTTGGGTGACCTTATCGAATATTTTAAAAGTATGGTGACTAAAATGAATATGCCCTAAAAGTTTGGTGACCATTTATGTAGTTCACCATAATTTTTTATAGGCAAACTACATAAATGGTCATTGAACTTTTAGGACGAATTTATTTTGATCACCGTACTTTTAAAATATTCACTAAAGTCACATAATTTTTAGTTTGATTTTAATATAGTCACCAAACTTTTAGTTCGCTTTCAATATGATCCCTATCGTTATCTTCAGTTAGAAACTATCATTTTGTTTTTCCTTAATAAAAATGGGTAAACTACACCAATCATCACTCAACTTTCTTCTCACTCATATTTTGGTCACTAGAGTTTAAAAATGTTCAATTTAATAACTTAACTTTTGAATTATTCATATTTTGGCCACTCTCAAATGACATAGTTATACAAATAAAAAATTGATTAATCCTTAAAAATTATTTTTGTTAATTGGTAAATTAAGATTATTCAATTCTCGATCTTATATTATACCAATTAAATCAGATAATCGATTAACCAGTTAACCGAAATATTTGATTCTGGAAATAGTTTTTACTTTGTTTATTAAAATATCAAATATGATAATATAATAAATTTAATAATTGTTCGGTTGTGATAAAAGTGTAAAAACAACTAAGAAGTCAAAAACATGAAAGTTCACACATATTAATTCTACCCAGAGCCAAAACTTAAAAAAAAAAACAAGAAGGTATCAAAATCACTATACTATAAGATATTGTAATGCATAGAATTTATAAACATTGTATATGATATATCAGATCGATTAATCAATTTTGCTTAAAATTGTGAACTGTAACCGAATCGAAATAATTTATTTTAAAAATTTGTACCAAAAGTTGATTCGCTTAATCCTTAAAAAAATATGTTGATTAATTGCTAAATTCATATTATTCAATTATCGATCTTATATTGTACCAATTAAATCGAATAATAGATTGACCGGTTAATTGAAATATTTTATTCGAGTAATAATTTTTTACTCTGCTTATTAATATCAAACATGATAACATGGAAAGTTAACAAGCAAAGTAAAAAAAATTATTACCCGAATTTTTTAAGGATTAATCAAAATTTTCTATTTGTATAACCATGTCATTTGAGAGTGACCAAAATATGAACAATTCGAAAGTTAAGTTATTAAATTGAAAATTGTTAAACTCTACTGACCAAAATAGGTGTGAGAAGAAAGTTGAGTGATGATCGGTGTAGTTTACCCATTTTTTATTAAGAAAAAACGAAAACTAACGTCAACTTCTAACGGAATGTAACGGGAGGGACTGTATCGAATCGAATTAAAAGTTTTGTGACTTTATCGAATATTTTAAAAGTATGATGATCAAAACGAATCCACTCTAAAAGTTCGGTGACCATTTATGTAATTTACCTTTTTTTATTCATTCTCATCGACTAAACTTTAAACCAAATATCAAATCACCTATAATTACGTTTTTGATCATCTAAATCATCATTTTAAAAGGATGTAGTTAAAGCTTCATGACAACCCTTAAATTTATAGAAAATCACAATTGGCCAAATGGGGTTACTTCATATTTTCGTTTTAGCCGATCTGTCATCAAACTTTCAATTATAACTTTATTCTTAACACAAAATCAACCTAAAATAATTCTCAAGCCAACTAAAAAAAAATCCTAATTTGAGTTTCACTATTAAAGTTCCAAGAACAAGTTCAAACTTGAAGATGAGAATGAGATTTTGAACATGAGTTAAAACTTTGATTTAAAAGCTTGACTAAGTTGGAAGTCATTAAAGAAAAAGAGATAATTACCTCAAAACTTACTTTATATGAACTTAAAATGGAGATTTGCGCAAAAACTCGTCCAGAAGATGATACAACAAGATTTTTTTAGGAATTTTGAAGGTTTTGTGGAAGTTTTGTAAAGTAAATGGAATATTTAAGATATAAAATGATTTGAAATCAACAAATCGAAGTGGAATCAAAGAAATCCAAGGAGAAATTGAAGAGAAAAATAAAAAATGGGGGATTTGTTGGTTTTATAGAAATGATAGATTGTATAAGTGTTGTGGACTAAAACTATTATTATATCATATTTAGGGATGGTAAAAAACTCAAAACCGGCGGGTTCCGACCGACTCGATCTAATAGGGTCATTTTTTGAGTTTTTGGGTCGGGTCAGGTTTTAAAGAATTTTGAGTTGGGGTTCGGGTTTAGGGTGGAAATTCTCCGCCCGCCCTTGTTTATTTATAAATATATATTTATATTTATGGTATGTTATATAATATATTTAATATTTTATTAATTTTCTTTGGGTCGAGTCGGATTTAATCTGTTTTTTATTAAAATCTTGGGTTCGGGTCGGAGTCGGGTTATACTTTTATTATATCGTTCGGGTCGGGTCAGGAATAAAGATATATGAAGCTCGGGTCAGGCCGAAGTTTTAAATTTTCGGGTCGGGTTTAGGTCGGCCAAAACTCTGCCCCGCCCCATTGCCATTCCTAATCATGACGTGCCACCATTTCTGTCAATGTTTAATGAAGACTTAATAAACAATGACTAAAATAAAAAAAACCCGCATCGCTAGTGGTTATTATTGTAAAAAAATTAATTCGATGACTAAAGTAAAAAAGTTCAATAGTTCGGTGACCTATAATTTATCCAATTTATTTTAAACATTAAATTAGCAATTAAAATGATTTTTAATACATTACCACACAATTCTCACACTGATAAAACCCTTCGAATTAAATTAACAGGCTGATTCGCATTGCGATGGACTAAGAAGATTTTTTCAACTATTTTTATAAAATAAATAATTCTACCTTTCTTATTTTCTTTGTTTAAGTTTTGCTCTGTGGCCATTCATTTTTGTTCTTTCTAAAATAAAATAGTAATTATACTTTTATCTACAGAATTATTTTTTAAAAATATGAAAAATAGTGTAATTTCATTTATTTAAAAGTTTTCCCAAAGCGGTGCTTTTATATATAATTATTATTGGGGATAAGATCCGTTTTACATAGTGTAAGAGCTTTTATGTTTTACACGTTTTTTTTTATCGTTAGATGAATAAGATTAACAGTGGAATATGTGAAGATTATCACTTTAAAAAAAAGTAAGGAAAATCTCAGCCATCAATTTCACCAGTGGCGGATCCAGAAATATTTTTGAGGATGAGCACACATAAAATCTCAAAATTTCATAGTAAACACAAATTATAAATATTAAAAAAAATTCAAGGGCTAACTCATAAAATTTGAGAAAAACTGAAGTCAAATGTGTGAAGTTTAAAAAATTCAGTGCACTTGCATCCGCCACTTATTTCACCATCCAACAATAAAAAAGTATAAAACTATAAGTTTTACATTGTATGTAAATGGATCTTAACTCTTATTATTATTGTATGGTAGATGTACATAAAAGTTTATCGAGTAAGAGAGAAAAAAGTTTAGATATCAAATACGTCCAAGTAGATATCAATTAGATATTTATAGCTAAGTTCAGGAGATACACTATACATAAAAATTTCTAATACGAGTTGTACTATATTTAAAATTTAATTGTTTGATAAATATTAATATAAACATTTAATTTAATATTTAAAATAATGAAAGCAGTCGTCAACCATCTCAAAAGTAGATAGTTAAAATTTTCAGCTGACATCTTTTTTTTCCTCCTAAAACCTTCTATTTTGACTTCTATTTATGATGTATGTTGTTTGTATGAACGAAATGTTTGTTATTTTTTTTATCAAAAAAATATAATACAGCTTAGACAATTATTTAATTTTATTTGAACTGCAATTCAACCCGACCCATGCGCAATACAACTTTTCCCATTTATAAGGCCTATTAAGAATTAGAAATAGGAAATAGGCTCATGTAAACAGATAACTTGAAAGCCCAGCTTCTCTTATGTCCAACCATAACCGCATCAAAGCCCAACATTCTCTCACGTGCGATCGTAACCACACGCGCGTAACAATCTTCATATTTAGCCATATCGGCCTCTCTTTCGTCCTCTCAAAACCCTTCCCCAATCCATACGTTGGTCGGATTAAACAGACAGAATGACCGCCGAGGTGCTCCCGAACCAAAACGGCACCGTCTCTTACAACCGGGATCTGAGTAAGGAAAACTCTAACCCTAATCCCTCCGCCGCCCCCAAGAAGGCCCGCGAGACCGAACGACGTCGTAGGAGGCGCAAGCAGAAGAAGAACAAAAACAAGAATACCTCCCAGCAAGAAAATGACGCAGCAGACGGTTTGGCTTCCGAAGCCGGCGACAGCGACGGTGGCGAAGATGAAGCGAAGGATAATTCCAATCATCACCAGGTATCTAACCAATTTCTTTTGTGAGATTTCTATGTTTTTAGTGAACATTGATTATTTCGTCAGTATTTGCATGTGATCGTGTATAATATAGTGTTAGACAGTGATGCAAGGATTTTTTATTTTCTTTAGTTGGAATGAAATTGGGATTTTTCTAATTATTCGCATAGTGAACTTTTAATTAATTTACATTTGTTTAATATTGAATTTAGTATTTTTTTGGCTGGAACTGTAGGTGATGGAACAAGTTGTAATTGAGTACATTCCTGAAAAAGCTGAGTTAGATGATGGTATTGATGAGGAATTTAGGAAGGTTTTCGAAAAATTCAGCTTCCGGGAAGCTGCTGATTCTGAGGTAAATGAAATTCAGTTAGATATGATCCATTAATTTTTGAATTTACTTGTAGTTCACTAAAAAAACTTGTAATTCTATTTGTACAGGAGGCAGATAAGAAGGACGAGTCTGCTCAAGATGCAGATGCTAAGAAGAAGGCTGATTCTGATTCAGAAGAGGAGGAACAGGATAATCAACAGAAAGAGAAAGGCGGCATATCAAATAAGAAGAAGAAGGTTTTTTGGTTTCTCATTTTATTTGCAAATATTTTTGATATTATCATATTTAGTTCATTTTGATGAGATTGAAGAGTGAGAATACTTACATTGTTATTGCTGACAGCTACAACGGCGGATGAAAATTGCTGAATTGAAGCAGATTTGCTCAAGGCCTGATGTTGTTGAGGTTTGTATTCCTCAACTTGCCGTTTGCTTGTTTTTACAGTCGGTTGATAATATGTCTTGTTTTAAAATTTAAACCAGTGTTAAAAGCACAATTATAGCCCAACATTGTACCGGAGCACCTTTGCTATGAATTTTTTTTCGTTTGAATTGTTTTTTTTTCTTGGCTATTAAGGAACCTTATTTAGCTAATCTTTTCATATGGATATTGTCATGCAATGCTGTTGGAATATTGCAACTCGTATGGAACATTGTTTACTTATGTGTTTATAATTTGATAGTTCATGATAGATATGATTATTTTGTCAGGTTTGGGATGCGACTGCTGCAGATCCTAAGTTGCTTGTGTTTTTGAAGGCATATCGAAATACTGTTCCTGTGCCAAGGCACTGGTCTCAGAAAAGGAAATATTTGCAGGTTAGTAACTTCTTGGGTCGATAACTATTAATATGGGTCAAATGTGTCGTGTGTTTCTGGTTGGCAGGCATAATATTTAGTGAGTGGATTAGGAAGATGGTGAGGGAAGATCAAGTCGATTAGGCTTCTCTTATATGTATATATGTACTTCTTGCAGGGGAACAGCTGTGACAGCCTTGGAGACTGGACTTATAGGTGTTTTGCAGAAAGGACTCATGATTGATTCTCTTTTAATATGACTGCCTCTTTGGTTGGGATATAGATATTTAATAAGGTTTACATAGAGTAGCATAACTTGCATGCTAGATGTTGGGGAATATAGGTATTTGTTCATTGTTAAGGTTCTAATCAATCTATTTTGGATTTTCAGATGCCTTTACATTGTGTTATATGCTTGGGCTAGATCCATCTAAGATTTTTTTTAAGTGACCTGAATTGGATGCATAAACTCCCTAGATATTATTAATATTTATTATTATTTGAACTTCTGTTTCTCATCACCTTGTGGATCTTTTTTTAGGGGAAGCGCGGTATTGAGAAGCAACCTTTTCAGCTTCCTGACTTCATTGCTGCAACAGGAATAGAGAAAATCAGACAGGTAAATTTAATTCTTTATAATAGCAGTTGTGTGGTGTCTTGCTGTTTATGTCAGGAAAATCACTCGTTATCAACCAATCTTTTTCTCATTTAGGCTTACATTGAAAAAGAGGACAGCAAGAAGTTGAAGCAAAAGCAACGTGAGCGTATGCAGCCAAAGATGGGGAAAATGGACATCGACTATCAGGTTTGTTAGTTTCTTGGTTCATTGATTCTTTTATATTGGAGATTTTTGTTTCAATTCCTTTTTAGCTGTCGTGGAAGGCTGCTCATAGTCATGTATTTCTTTCTGAAATTATAGTCCTGTTTGTAGAGCTAATAATGTTCTGGCTTCTGTTTTTTAGGTTCTTCATGATGCATTCTTTAAATATCAGACAAAGCCAAAGCTGACAACTCACGGGGATCTCTATTATGAAGGGAAGGAATTTGAGGTACTCTTCTGCTATTTCTACATGTATAATAGGGGATCTCTATTATGAAGGGAAGGAATTTGAGGTACTCTTATGCTATTTCTACATGTATAATAGGCCGCTTCTTATACTTGATAAATATAATGAATGTGTCAATTAATTTAAAATGATGTGCAATTGTACAACCTTAGTCTGTATGTTGAATTTTGGAGATTATAGGGACATTGTCGAATAACAATGTACTTTAGATTTTGCTCATGATAGATCATACACTGAACACCAAGGAGGATAGAAGGTTTTCGGTTACTGAATTTTTCACGTTGTTGATATAAGTTGTGCATAATTTAAACTGTGAATTGGGAAAATCTGTTTCGTAAAACGTTTTGGGTTACAGAAACTGGACTTCACAGTGAAGATTTTTGCGGAATAAGTTCTTGAGAGATCACACTATTATACTTGTATGTAGTCTTCTGTTATTTCAGTCCTGTGTGTGAATTCAGTGGCCATCTAGTTGCCCTGGTAACTTGTTCACGGAAACAATCTATCTTTGGATAAGATTGATATACAACTGGATATTTTATACCTGAATGAAATGATATTGGCACTTTTGTGTTTAATCTTGAAGGATTTATGTCTGATGATGTCATTCAGTAGTTTTCCCTTTGTCTTAAAATAATATTGTTTGTTTGGAATACAGGTAAAGTTGAGGGAGATGAAGCCGGGCTCTTTATCACATGAGTTAAAAGAAGCTCTTGGCATGCCAGAGGGTGCTCCACCCCCATGGCTTATCAATATGCAGGTTAATTTTGTTAATGTCCTCTATTTTTGCATCTGATATCTCTGTATTGTTGGCGTTATTAACTGGCAATTTTTGCTTTCAGAGGTATGGTCCTCCACCATCATACCCACATTTGAAAATACCAGGCCTTAATGCACCCATTCCTCCTGGAGCAAGCTTTGGTTATCACCCTGGTGGTTGGGGCAAACCTCCGGTAGATGAGGTAATCCTCTTAGAAAATTTCTGTGTTCTATGTGTTATAGTAAGCTTGAAAGCTATCTCTAGATGAAGTTATCTTTTCAATGTCTCTCTTTATTTAACCTTTTTGCTTTTCCCAACTTATTGTGTCGATAGTATGGACGGCCTTTGTATGGAGATGTATTTGGAGTCCAGCAGCAAGATCAACCTAACTATGAGGTACTTCCCAGTTTTTAATGCAGTTTTGATTTTGGATATTCTAGTTTATAGTTCTACTAATATGCTAGAACTCAGGCTTTTAGCTTGTGTTTTGTTCCTTTATTGGTATTTGCTTCATGTGATAAAATTATACTAAAATGGAAAAAGTAATAAATAAAGAACTAGTAAGGGTGAAGATCTTAACATTAAGTTTGACCCACACAAGTACGCACAACATTATTTTCTCTCTCTAGGAGTATGACAGATTCAATAGATTTTAATGTTACAATCTCCATGGCAATGTATAAACTTTTGTCAAATTCTTTGAAGCAAGACTTCACTGGCAACATCCCACTAGAAACATTCTTCAAAACCTTTCTTGTTGTGGGTTGTGTACTAGGCCACAGGTGCCATTTGCATTAAAATGGAGTAGTATTGGTAGCTTCAACAGTTTGGATTAAACTTCTATTTCTTGAGCCTATGATTTAATTTTGCAATATGTTATTTACTTGTATATAATGATAAAATCCAGGAGGAGCCTGTTGATAAGTCAAAGCATTGGGGTGATTTGGAGGAAGAAGAAGAGGAAGAGGAGGAAGAAGAGGAAGAGGAAGAGGAGGAAGAAGAGGAAGAGGAGTTGGAGGATGGAATCCAATCTGTCGATAGCCTCTCAAGGTAATAATATTCTACTATTTTCTTTCTGTTTGGTGTTGTAATATGTTTTACTGCCCAAAATTATCATGCCAGGTTCTTTCTCAATCTGGTTTTTACTGATTTATAGCCATTATTTTTCTTTGTTGTCTGTTGTGTTTCAACTATTTTAATGATGATTTTCTGCCCTATTGCCTTCAGTACTCCCACCGGAGTTGAGACACCTGATGTCATTGACCTTCGTAAACAGCAGAGGAAGGAGCCCGAGAGGCCTCTTTACCAAGTGAGTACTATATTTGAAACTTTGCTGTCTCCAGTTGTCACTATTCATATCGCCTTTATATTATTCATGAGATGTTCTTCTTACTGGTTCGTGGCTGTCTTGTTTCTTTAAAGGTGCTTGAAGAAAAAGAAGAGAGGATTGCTCCTGGGACTTTACTTGGCACAACTCACACGTAAGAATCTAATTTGTTGTTTTTGTTTTTGCTCCTATAGTTTCAAATCTTTGACTGATATTGTGGAACTTGCTTTGTGTATAGATATGTGGTTAACACTGGCACTCAAGATAAGTCATCAGCCAAAAGGGTAAGGGAGATGACTATTCATTTTTTGATATTGCTGTTCCATTACCCCTGGTTATAACATGACTACAGTTGTTATTAGATTTAGAATATTATCCCAAGTTTGCTACTTTTTGCATTTTATTTGGTGTGAAGTTGAATTCTTTCTCACTAAATTGGTTTTATTGTTGTAATTTGACATTTGATTATAACTTTCTTCTATTGCAGGTTGATCTTCTCAAGGGTCAAAAATCTGACAGGGTGGAAGTCAGTCTACAGCCAGAGGAGTTGGAAGTTATGGACAATGTGTTGCCTGCTAAGTGAGTTGGATTCATAACTTCCACCATCTAACTATATCTAGTCCCAAAGTTAAAAAAATCTAGTTTACTCACATCAGCTGATTTCATAGGTATGAAGAAGCTAGGGAGGAGGAGAAGCTACGAAGTCAGCGTGAGGACTTCAGTGATATGGTGGCCGAGGTAAGGCTTACTGGAGTCTTTTTGATGAAATTTTTGTTGTTGCCAAAGTTATCTAAAATGTAAACCAATAAGTGTTTGGTGCATTGGTAAGACACAATGCTGGGAGGGGTTGTCACGAACCCTGAACATGGATCGTAAAACGGATGTGAAGAATATAAAAAAATGATATTGTTTAGAAAATGGCTCATGATATTTTTGTCTAAAACTCACTATCCTATTGATTCCTGACCAAGTATAAACAATAAAAGTTAGTGTTGCTATCTCTGCAGCCTTCTCGGCTTTATGTTTGACTATGTTGGATTAGTTAGGCCTTAATGAACTTAGGTCTGTTGTACTTGATACTGATATTATGACGTTTTTATTATTAAATTTAGCTGAATATTTTCAAGAGTATTTCATACAAACAATCTGAAGTGGAAAATATGTATGCTTCTTAAAGTTAATAATTTGAAGTTGATTTGGGTCAAACCATAATTTTTAAATTGGGATGGTGAGTTGCAATGGCTTATATGGTTGGATGTGTATGTTTTTATGCCACGATGATTGTTAATTCCATGTATTCTGATGCAGAATGAGAAGAAAAGGAAGCGTAAGATGCAAGAGAAAGAAGGGAAATCAAAGAAAAAGGATTTCAAATTCTAAGTAGGCCAAGATTCCGGTTGCGGTGTGAATTTGAAGGAGAAGCTGATATGCTTTGCCTCCTCACCTTTGCCCATCGAGAGAATGAGGTCCTTTTAACATTTGTGCTAGATGTTGTACTGAATTCGTTTCCCCATATTAACCAGTATGCTGTAGTAACTGATATATATGAAGATGGATGTCGATCATAGTTACATCTATAATTCTCCACCGGCACTACCTTACTATTGCGCCCAATGTTTTAGCGGCCAGGAGTTTTACCGAGTGGAAATGAAACCGATAATCCTAGCCTGTAACTTGTCGAAGGCATCTGTGGAATGAGTGCCAAATGCTGTTATTTACTCTCTTTTTACCCTTATCTGAGATAGTAGTGAGTTAGAGGTGGAATTCTTCATTGTCTACTGAACTTCAATAGTTAAACTTTATATTTCTAATAGCTTTGTGTTACTGTAATCATCTATATACTGATTGGATGCGTAGATATTTGAGGTTTTTAGAACCATGATTAGTTTAAGAATGGTCGTTCAAGTTCTTACCCGATGTTTGGATTGTGGTAGGGGAGGGGAAGGAAAGAAAAATAAGGGAAAGCATGGATGATTAGTTTAAGAATGGTCGTTCAAGTTCTTACCCGGTGTTTGGATTGTGGAAGGGGAGGGGAAGGAAAGAAAAATAAGGGAAAGCATAGTCTAGGTCCTTTTAATTTAGGCAAGGAACTGGAAATTGATCATCCGTTGCCTTGCTTTTCCTTGAAAGTTAAGTTTTCCATGTACCTCAAGTTTGAGGGAAAGGTTTTAGACTTTCTTTTATTAATTGTTTCATCAAAAGGTTGCAATTATAAGATTTCATTGTAATTAAGCATTTCCTTTTTCTTTCCTCTATTTAACTAAATGATTTTTTTCGTTCTTTATTAATTTTAATCATCGAAACATGGTGTTAGTTTGAGTACAAGGGCAAGATTAAAACCTATGAGGGAAGTGAATCTTTTTTCAATCTCAGAGGTAGCTTTGATTTGATTATATTTATACTAATGTTCCAAAAGTGGATCCTCTACAGCCTGACAAGTCATTCACTGTTTTCATCATCGATATTAAGAAACCAGATTGAGAGAATTAGTTAGAAATGTTGTAAGAACCGGATCATGGATCGAAGAAGTCACATCGATTTTGATCTGATTCAATCAGCGATTTGTTGGTTTAATAATGATTAAATCAAAAAACGTTTTTTTTTCAATCTTTAACATCTAGTTTAACGTTTTTCTACATTCGATAAATGTTACGTTATAACCGATTACAATATAGTAAATGTTCATATATATTTTAATTATTTGATAATGTCTTGTAGAATGAACATCATTTGTTTTTTTATATTATTGCGTTTAGTTTTTTTAACATGATATTATTAATCTATTGTATTTTAGACTTATTTTTACACAAATTTTGAGGGTGACACTTGCCTTTTATTCAGCCAACCGTGGACGCTTTAGGTTTGACAAAACATTTCCTTTCTTTAATACACATATTATTACTCTCTCGTGGACCTAATTCATACACATTGATCAACCACCTCCAATCAGTGAAATTAGCTGTTTGGATTTTGCATGAAATACATTTGCTGATTTGAAAGGTTATGCTGAGATTTTCAAAATAAGGACTTAGAAAATTTTAATTAAAAATAATTTAATATTAAATAATAGTAAATTTAATCATTAAGTTTTAGTTCAATTGATATAAACTCGAATCTGCTAATACATAATTCCTTCCTATTTACAGACTTGTGAAGAGGTCTGGACGATTTAAACATTGTATAAAAATACATTGACAATTTAATTGGAAAATTAAAAATTGACACAATACATATATTTAGTACAATATACTATAATATTTCCTATTGGCTACCATTTATTTCAAACTAAAACATTCGAAAGAATCAGATGTAATATGACCGAAAATCATGACGTTTAGTAGAGTATAAATGGCTTAATATGTGATTTAGAATATGAGTTTGTTATTTGTTAAATGTGGTATTTGTGTGTTTTTTATTTAATTTGGTTTGTGACTTTGTTAAATTATTTTTTCAAATTGATATTTGACTTTTTTCAAATATGGTCTTGTGGTAATGTAATATCTGAATAACTAATAAAATTGTGCCATATAACAAAATTATCATGTGATTGCATGTTCATTATATCAAATTTTGATACTAGAATGAACAGATAAATCACAGTAGAGAAACAATGAATTTAGATACTAGATTAAAAGACAAATTATATACTAATTTGATAAAAAAAATATATGTATCATGTTAAAAATAAGGCTTAAATGAAAAATAAGCGCCCAAAGTATACTTATTTTGAGCTTTAGGCGCCTAAAGTATTTTTTGTAAAAAGAGGTGCCCAAAGTTTCAATGGTTATAATTTTAGGTGTCTAAAGTTTACAATGTTGCAATTTTAGGTGCATGACCGTTTAAAGGTGTTAAAAAAATTCTTAACCAATCAATGCTTGACACGTGACATGTTTATTTTATTTTTTTTCAAAATTAAACAATTAAAACAATTTTTATAAAAAAAATTAGTTTTTTATAAAATCCTAAAAAATTTCAATTTTTACGAAACAGTCCCCAAATCCCTAAAAATTCTCAAACCCAAACCCCCAAATTGTCGTCACTTCTACCGCCGATCTTCGCGCTTGAGCACACCCCTTTGGTCGTTGGACCTAAGCAGTCATTTCTCTCAAAACTGTGTTGCCGAAAACGGCGAACAGCGTGCCAACGGAATGTCGATTTCGCGTTCGACGTTTGACGTTTAGCTGGCACGTCGTTCGTCATTTCCGGCGACGCCATGTTGGGGGAAATGATCGTCTAAGTCCGACGACGAAAGGGGTGTGCTCTGGCGCGACAATTGGTGGCAAAAGCGACGATGATTTGGGGTTTGGGTTCGGGAATTTTTAGGGATTTGAGGACTGTTTAGTAAAAATTACAAAATTTTGGGATTTTATGAAAAACTTAAAATTTTGTTTTTTTAAATTAAAAAAAATCAAATTAGTACCACGTGTCAAGCATTAATTGGTTAAAAACTTTTTTTAACACCCCTTAACGGGCAGCACCTAAAATTACAACGGTTAAAACTTTGGGCACCTATTTTTACGAAAAAGATACTTTAGGCACCTAAAATTTAAAAGAGGTATACTTTGAGCACTTATTTTTTATTTAAGCCTAAATATAAAAGGAGCTGTGGGATACCAAATTATGGAATGAGATTATGAACAACATAATTAAATCCCAGATTTGATGTTTTATCCACCTGTATGTTCATGATATATGCAGAGCAGAAATGAAGAGACTGATTGATTTTAGTTTTCTTTTGCTTCTTCTTCGGTCATGTTAATTCAATTTCATGGCCGGCTGGTGACTACTAATTTGACCACAAATGGACCCTACACCTACAAAGCATATTAATATATATATATATATATATATATATATATATATATAATGAGTTATATTTTGATACACAAGCTGTGTAAAAAAAATTTACACAATCCTTATATAAAATTTAAAACCTAAATCCCAAACCCTAATACCTTAAAACCTAAACCTTAAACCCCAAACTCTAAATTCTAACCATAAACCTTAAATTCTACACCCTACACACTAAACCCATAAACCCTAAATTATAACCTAAAATCCTAAACCTTAAAATTGAAAGGCTTGTGTAAACTTTGTATCAAAGTATTTTTCTATATATATATATATTATATGAGTTAGAATCCACTTACATAGTGTAAGAGTTTTTAAGTTTTACACGTTTTTTGGATCGTTGGATGGGAAAATGGATGAGATTAACTACTTACTTTTTCCCCAAGTTATAATCTTCACATATTCTACTATTAATCTCAGCCATTCGTTTCACCCATCCAACGATCAGATAAATGTGTAAAACTTATAACCATTAACCAAATTCTATCCCATATGTATACTATGTAACCGTATCCTATCCATATATATATGTGTGTGTGAAATGATCCAGTAACATAGTGTAAGAATTTTTAAGTTTTACACGTTTTTTTGATCGTTGGATGGATGAAACAGATTGCTGAGATTAACAGAAGAATATGTAAATATTATCGCTTGGGAAAAAAGTAAGAAGTTAATCTTAACTATTTATTTTCCATCTAACGATTCAAGAAACGTGTAAGTGAATCTTAACTCACATGTATATATTGTTCATAGCTTATATATATGTGTTGTATCTATGGTCATTGCATGTAAATATTTCTATACGTATTGTCTAGGAAAAACAAGGGAAATTACACGAAGGATTGGGACAGCAATAATTTAGCAAAATTCTAGATCCAACGATCCATCATTTTCACATATATGGCCGAACCAATTTTCTTGTTACTTATATATATATATATTTTATAACCATTTGTATTCGATTTGTTGATCATTTAATTCATATCAAGTTTTATAAATTTTTGTTACGAAAGTAACTTTTTTAATTTAATTTTTTTCATTCACAACATCAAGATCCGAACCCTTAATCTTACTTAAGAAACCTAATCTCTCATCTCTCTTTACACCCTATTCAATCACTCCACTATCAACGGTCCTCCCTTTCCACGTGTCTCCAACCCACCATCATCACCACCTTTACGCCCAAGTAACTCTCTCCCTGGCCAATCTTCATTTTCTATTTGCCCTATAAAATTCTTTGGATAGCCCATTTCTCATCAATTTCCAGGGAATTATCCAATTTGTTAAAAAAATCACACTGTTATGCTTATAAGGAACAAATCTCATGATCATCACTTGTTTTTCTTCAGGTTGATTTGATCACTACATCCTTCGATCCGAGAGCTTCAAAATTTTTAGGTTCTGAGATATGGGCTTGAGTTCTGAGCAGGTTTCTAGTGATGGCATCTGGTGGAACCAGGGCCAGTCATTGTTGCAGGCTCCTCCAACTACGGAGCTACCGAAAGCTCCATCGATGAAGAGGCGACATCAACAAAACCAGCAGCCGGAATCGGAGCCGCCATTGAAGTGTCCGAGGTGTGATTCTTCCAACACTAAGTTTTGTTATTACAACAACTATAACAAGTCACAACCTAGGTATTTCTGCAAGACTTGTAGAAGACACTGGACTAAAGGCGGCACTCTTCGCAACGTTCCCATCGGTGGTGGCCGTAAAAACAAGCGGACCAAGACATCTGCTGCCACCAAAAGCTCCGCCGCCTCCAGTGTTATCAGTAGATTCGATAGAATATTGCAATTCAACCGCAGCAACAAAGGAAGGACCATGATCAGCTCCGTCCATCTTCTTCGTTCAATGGTGTCTACCTAGGTTCTTCTACCATGTCGCAAGACTTGCTGTTTCAATTTTCAAGTTCAAGCTCGAGTTCTTTCGAGAAATATCCATCTGCAATATTCACCTCGTTTTGAACTTCGAGTATCTATAATTACAGTGGAGAAACAATGGAGGATCAAACCACGACCATGCCCGTCATAAGTGGCACTGATTCACAGACATGGCAAGAACCTATAACGAGCAGTGGCATTGAAATGGCAAATTGCAGTTGGGATTGGGATAATATTGATGATCTTTTCTCTACTGATTTCAACATTCAATGGTATGATTTTCATATCAAACCATGAAAAAGGACAAATTTTTTCGTATGTTTTCGTAATATGTTTAGAATATTCAAAGACGTTACATTCATAATAGAATATTATTGAACATATTCAATTTTACGTCTTCGTGTAGTATTTATTGTTAACTTATTACAATGTTACGTTTTTTTTGGGGTTTCGAATCCTTGCAAAACAAAGTAAAGCGTTTCAAGGTAACTCTGTTGTTGTGGGCCGGGGCGAACCCCATTGATGATCTGGTTCATAGAGAAGCTTTTGAGCCTTGGCATTTGCAAACTCTGATTTCTGCTCTGTAATAACAAAAAAAGAAAAAAGTGAAATAAAGAAAGCAAAGCAAAGCATGGATATTGTAGGTGCTAGTGCGGATCTAGGGGTTGAATTGGATCAACACATTGATCCTTTTGAAAAAAAATATACTCAGATCTCAGTAAAATGTATAGCCTAAGATATGTTCAACAAAATATGTTTACTGAGTTAAAACGTCGAGATGAGATAAAATACTGGAGGAGAAGCAGAAAATAAACCTCATTCTTTTATTTATTTACACATTTAAAGATCGAAGTAAGAGTGGTGAACGAAACCAATAATTTTGCAGGCTACTTCGCAAAACAGATCTAACTATATTAGAAAACGAACTATAAAAAGGATCAAACTTTTAAAAGACCACATACAATCACAAATCATAATCAAATCTCGTGAGAAAACTATCCATAAATACAAATCTATCATACATGTAGGCAAAACTATGTCATAAGATAAAAACGTGTTACCAGACAAAGAAAAAATGTATCACAAATACAAATAAAACTAAAAGACAAAATGCATAAAACAAACATGAACTAAATATAAAAAATTAAGAGAGAAAGAATTATGGCTATCAATCGGTCAACGACCAATGTTGTGTTGATCACTAGCAGCCGGTTAACTAAAATATATTTATTTGATATAAGGATAGAATGAGAGAGGTGTTGGAGAGGGCAGTTACCCCCTCTTAAAATTTAAATTTCGTATATAATATAAATTTTTTATTTAAAATCTATTTTTGCCTTTTGAAATTTTATAAGTTCGACCCCCTAACATAAAGTTTTGTGTCCGTCCCCCCTCTCTCTATATATATCATCTTTGTTTTTTCATTTCCTTTAAGTCATGAGTTCTACATCCATTAAGAATACCTCATTCCTTCTTCTAGATTCCTTCTTTTTCTCCCCTCTAGGTAGAATTATATATATATATATATGAAAATGATGACATGCGTTAAAAATCTAAAACTTAAATATATCTACGGAATAGTTCTAATTATATTTACGAAATTTTACTTTTCATTATTAAGAGTTAAAAAATACCCTCTATTTAATATTTTTATTAGGCATATAGTTTTTTAGTTATATGCATATCCGTCTTACAGTCCATGTTCGAGGTGCGAGGCTGCCCTTCCCAACAAAGTCGTTTTCAAGATTCGAACTCATATATTTTCTTTAACAGTGCAATGTGCCTTACCAATACACCCAGCACTTGTTAGTCCAACGACAGTAAAATTAAAAAAAAGTTCTCAAGTGAGATTAAGAAATTAGCATGTGTTTTCTTTTTGTCATAACTTCATTCATAGGCTTCTCTTATTTCAATATGGGTTTATTGGATAACAATCCAATATATAAGATAATTATTACCAAACCTTAAAATCTAACTATAAACACTAAAATTCTAACCATAAACTCTAAATTTTAACCTCTAAACCATAAAAACTAAGTGCTTATGATTTTTTTTCACTGCTTGAGCATAAAATATATTTCTATATTATAATGAAATAAAAATATTTGATCAGTGTAAATTTTAGTTTGCACAAATAAATTTATTTTGGAGGTTAGGGATTGAGTTTAGTGGTTTATGCTTAAGTGTTTTGAATTTAGAATTGAAAGTTCAGGGTTCATAGTTTAGGATTTAGTATTAGAGATTATGGTCCGTGTGGTTCTTGAAAATGTTTTCTATTTTTATTTTCAGAAAATCATTTTCATTTTCAAGTTTTCAAAAAGTAGAAAACATGTTTGGTTAATATAAATGAAAACTTGTTTTTTAAAATAAAAATAGCGAAAATGTGTTTGGTACCTGACTTTTAAAATGAAAATGAATAAGTAATTATCAAATAATTAAATTAAAATAAAAATATAATAAATTAAATATAATTAAATAGATAAAAATTTTAAAATCAATAAAAATAATTTTTATTCTTAATAAGAATAATATAAAATGTGTTTCACTAGAAGTAACTATTACCAATTCTTAATGACTATCTTTTAGATTATCAATTCTGGCTATAATTAATCCATGATGATGTTGCAATTTCGTCTCTAACTTGATCAATTCCAGTAGTTTGTGACATATCAAATTTGACGTGCTCCTCGTTTGAACCAGAAAAAGTTGCTTCCGTACAACATGCTTTTAGTATATAACGTTGTTTTCTAAGAGGATAATTGAGTATATCCCTCAATATAGCAAATCTTTTTTTTCAACCAATACCTCGCTCAGTCACATTTCAAACGAAATAATGTCTCATATTAAATAATTACTCTCAATAATACTTAGCTCAATCACATTTCGCCTACCCATAAAGTCACGTGTATGGTATCTTTGTCCTCGAAATTGTGCTAAAAATTCTGGTATGTTTGGATATCCACACTCCTATGAAACGAATACACCAATATTAAAACTAAAATACAACAAAAACTATCACAAAAAAATTTCCAAACAAAAATAAAAATGAATACTCATATTTACAAATAGTAATAATAAAAATAAGAAATAAATGTATGTTTAATTGTTTACCTGACAAAGAAGAAGAAGATGACAAGAAGAATTCAAATGATTGATGAGATATAAAAGTAGAGAATTTATGTTTGAAGACTAAAAAACTGACATTTAAAGATTGAAAAGGAGTTAAAAAAATGTAAAAAAATTACCATTATAAAGATTCGATCTCGGGTTAAATAAACTTCAAATTTTAAAAATCCCTTATTTTCATGTTTTCAATTTTTCTAAAACATTTTAAATGAAAATAGTGAAAACATCTTTTTTTAATATTTTAATATTTTCACTCATTTTTGTTTTTATTTTTTAGAAATTATTTTCTAATTTTACAACCAAATGCGTTTTCATCAACGTTTTTTGTTTTTCAAAAAAAATGAAAATGGCCTTTGTTCTTTAAAACCAAATGCACTATAAAATTTTAGATTTTGAAGGTCAAATATGCATGCTTGTAGAAAAATAATATTCCATTATATGTGTATCAAATATTAACCCATAAAAAACTCCACAAATTTATAATTTTTAGATGACGTGATGAGTCCTTATAAAAAATATGACAACATTCTAAACCCACTTGTAATTTTCTAGGATAAATCAAATTGATAGTCACCGGACTTTTAAGATAATTTTAATATGGTCATCGAACTTTTAAAATTTGTATTACGGTCACTCAATTTTTAATTTGCTTTTATTACAGTCATTTAACTGTAAATTTGCTTTCATTACGGTTACTGTTGTCAGTTTCTTTTAAAAAATCTGACGTGGCACATTAATTTTTTAAAAAATTGTCGTTAATACTTTTTTTGTCTCTTCCTGTCTCTCACATTTTATTTTTCTTTATTTCTTTTTTTTCTTTCTATTTTCTTATCCTTCTCCTTCTCCTTCTCCTTCAGCAGCCAACACATTGAAACTATTTCCCAACCCTCAAACTCCAAAGCAACAGATTCATCAGATCGAGCATAAAAATACTTGTGGTGAACCTCAGCATCAAACTACTTGTTATCCTTGGAGTACCCAACAAATCTCTTATCACTATGAGAAATATCTAAACAAGCATACAATGCTCCATATTGAGATGTAAGCAAAATTCTATTAACTTCAGTAAAACAACAACCTTATCCAAAACAAATAAATCCACAAATTTAATTTTTTATGATACCTTTAGAACGCCAAAGACACGATTGTCCGTAGTTGTCTTGATCAGCCATACATCTAGGAGACCTCGGTCTCCTTGTGTCAGTTGGCTCAACTGAGAAATCCTCTAGTAACATGTGAATCTTCAATAACAAAACCACACAAAGCTAACAATATCTAATCTTTTTACCATAATATGAAAGCATGATTGTCAATGTATAATACATCTACATTGCCTTCATATTCATTATTCATTTCAAGCATCTTTAGGACATATGACGTCCCAAAAGTAATTCAGTGCCATATGCTGACCAAAAATAACAAAACATGAGAAATGAAACTGATTTATTTGCAGAATACATGTCAAACAAATAGAATACCTGCAACATAGTTCTTCAGGCCCACTTCAAGCCCATAACTATGAAGCTCGTGCGAGTAAGTCGAAGTAAGAACCATATCACCAATAGTAGTAGCAGAAACGATTTGTGCAGATATATTTGTTGCTCTAATCACAAGGTTAATGTTTAAGAAGGGTTTTGCGTTTAAGGTGGTGCATGAGTTTGTTGCTCTAGAGTTTGAGGGTTGGGAGGTGGTTATAACTTTAACTGCGACGACGTTGAAGATGATGGTTTATTTTTTAGTGTATTGGCTGTTGTGGCTGAAGAAGAAGAAAACGTGAGAGAGGAGAGAGAGAAAATATTAACAGTAACTTTTTAAAAAGTTAATGTAACACATCAAATTTTTAACAAAAACAGACGGAAGTGACCGTATTTAAAGCGAATTAAAAGTTGAGTGACCGTAATAAAAGTTTTAAAAGTTCAATGACCATATTAAAAGTACACTAAAAATTCGGTGACTACCAGTGTAGTTTACCCATTTTTTATTTATTCCTTATAAAATGATTAGCCACTTGTAAAATTATTATTTATTTCTTATAAAATTATTATTTATTTCTTATGAAAGTGCACTCAAATCTTGGTTCCAACATGCTATGTTCCGATTCTCTTTTACTTCAAATCTAGAGCATGTGTACATTGGGGCCACACTTTCCGGCCTCGGTTTCCTTTTTGGGTAGGTTATTTACATGGATTTTTGCCTCATGATTTTTTAGGATTTTGCTCTGACTAATTTGGACCGACTCACGTCACACACTTGATTTTAATAGGTAAGTCCCTGGGTGAAAATTTTCTGCATATATAAAACCTCAACCAAACTGCTTACAACTTTAATCAACCCCTTATTATTTATATGGATTGTTTAACACAACCAAATCATGAACACTATAAATTTCTACGCTAATCATGGATCTGATGTGGATTAGATATCTGTTAGGTTTTGAAGAGTTTGAGAAAGAAATATAATGATTTTATTACCTTTATATTGATTAGAATGTTGGAGATAAATATCAGATATTAATACGTGACTGACCGGCATTATTTATTTTCCCTAAATTTTATTGAAAACTGAATTTCCATAACATTGAGAATAACATAGTGAAAGGATCTCAGCAATTGGGGCGGCACAATTCCAACGTTAGCCCAAGGAACCGACGAGACCAAGCAGTCAGATGGGTGATGGCCCAATCTTTACACCTCTACGGCAATGCCCAAAATAAAAGGATAAAAACCTTCCACACCTCACGTCAGGTTGTACCTTGCCAATAAGTCCATAAAGGTTGGACACCTATAGTTTAGGACCATCCAATCCTAAACGATCATACTATGTCTCTGCGTTGGATCAAGAATATAATTGGGGGTAATAAATGGTTAACTAAATCTTTAAAAAATTTGAGTTCGAACAGTTTGTCTGCAAAATAAATATATATTATAAAAATGTTAATAAAAAATAAATAAATATTGTCACCAAATACTAAAAAATGATTAACTGATATAGAGTCATAAGCCTTTGAATAGGGTAAAATAGTAAAAGATTTAATATCAAATCTTTAATTAATATTAGTTTCATGTTTAATTCTTGAATAACTTTTGAAGAGGAGTAAAGTAAATATTTAATTAATAAAAAAGTATAATTGGAGGGCAAAATATACCTTAGACTTGGAATTGTATTTCAATGCAACACATAAGGGTCAACTTTTTTAGTCTTCATCAAATGCATCGATCCCCTAAAATTAATAGAGTTACGAGATTCCGGTCATTGATTAGTTCGGTTTGTGAATTTGCATGATACTACTTTAATTATCATTGTTTATAACAATGTTAATCTAATGTAGTGTCATGCAAAGCCACATAACTCATCTTCTTTAGACCATAAACTGTATTGGTAAACTCTTTACCCGTCATCTCCATTAGAGGCACTTCACCTGGAAAAAAAATCATCGAAAGACGTTAATTTTGCACATAAAAGTGGTAAACGTGAACCAATACACATAGGTATGTATTATATTATTACTAAAAAAACAACTAAAGAATGCAAAAGTGCATGGATAGGAAGGCAAATAACAAAAAGAATAGAATTGAAAGATGAAATCTTAAACTTGTGGATTGTGATAACATCAAAATCATATAAATTAAAGGTTTTAAAGAATCTTAATGGGTAATACAATATCAGTACAAAGTGTACTACAATTGTACTATGTAAGATAGTTTTGTCACAGAAAGAAAGAAAAGAATAAAAAACAACTCTAGTACTCACTCGTTGTACTATGTACTTCAGTTTAAAAGGCTTTTCATGTGTAAAAAGGCCCTCAAAGTTTCCAAATTTCCCCCAGAAGGGGCTTTGGATTGGTTTGCTCGACATTGGGCTCCAAAAATGGGGCTGTTGGGGGTGATTTTGAGCCATTTATTGTAGTCCAAATCCGCAAGTCCGTTCCAAGTTTAATCAGGTGATGCTTTCGGTCTTTCTTCTTCTGGCATAAATGATAGAATTTTTCTGCAAGAAATAACAAAAAGATTTGTTTTAAAATTAGAAATTAAGTTTAAAAAGTAAAAAAAAAAAGAAACATGAATGTATTTCTAACTGTAAATATTGAAATTGAATGAATTTAACTCTAGTAAAACCTTTATTATTGCAACCAATTATACTTAAAGGAACAACTTCATTGATTGTCACTATACTTGTAAAAGAATCATAATTGAATGATCATATCTCTTTTATAGTAGCGGTACTCAAAACTCGATTTTATTTATTGAGGTCAACAATAAATTAAATATTTTAGAAGAGTTAAAGTACAATTTCACCATTGTCTTAATTTAAAAAATTTCAAAAAAAAAATCAAATTTTATTCTTTGTGGGGCCATGGTCCCATTAGTCCTCAATGCGTTACGCCTCTATCACTATACTATACCTATTGTAAAATCTTTAATTGAATTGGTATTATGGATTTACTAGATTTGAACTCAACTGCAAAATGACTAAAATGTCATATTTTATGATAATTAATCTCATCAGTCTTGCTGCAGAGGATGTAACCGGCCATGGTTTGTAGCTGGTCATATGGGTGCTGTTTATTTTCTCTATTTTTAAGTTTTATCTTGTAATTTCATTCTTAGACTTGTCTTGTTGTTAAACTTTGGATGTTATCGGGGTATTCTTTTTCTTCGATTAGGTTTAGAGGTTTTAACGAGGGCCTGATAATATTTTTATGTATAATTTTCTTTGTCTATGAAATCATACCATCTTAAAAAAAACAATAAAATTATGGCTGATGTCAGATCATTGTTACAAATTTCTGATTAAGCTGAGATGTAAATTGGATGTGTGGTATCAAAGGATGAGACTTGTACATTATAGGTATGAAAACACTCAATGAACTTGGGATGGATGAAGTTAGGATCAAACCTTTAAACTTAAAAATTAGGAGGGACTGAAGTGATGTTCAAGTACTTTCATGTTTTTTTTTGACAGCAAGTGCCACATCATGAAATAAAAATTCGATGATTGAATCCGACCCAATCAAAAGAAAAGATGTGATCACTCCTCATATATGACAGAGACACTGCAAATATGGAGTTGGCAATTATTTTTCAAATCAAATTGGGGATTTCATTTTATCCTTATTAGCCTGGAAACGCAGATCAAATTACCTTAACAACTATTTCCTTATTTGAGAGATAGTTTTCCCATTACCAACATTCTGATTAGTTTGTTAAGAAACATATTTTTCATTGCGATTTTGTATGCTTAGAATGTTGACATTGTTGCTATGCAGTGGCGTCTGGTAGGGGAGTTACCAGGGGCGGATTCAGAAATTTAAACTTGATAATTCACTGATCGATTTAATAATGTAGAATCAATTTATACCAGTGTAATAATGTGTTGATAAAGACCAATTATCGTGCAAGCAAACAAAGCCTGTAGTCAAAAATATTGACATTGAAGAATTAACCTATAACGTGTAAATATGTTTGAGATATTAGAAATGTCTTACATTGGTATAATTTTGTTTTAGAAAGTAGAAAAAATTACTCTAATGAAATTAAGTATTGATAAGTGGTATTGTTGTACTTGTATTTAAGATGGATTGATTTCTAATAATATAAGTGTAATAGTGTTGAAGATATTCACATTTCCAATTCCTTGCTATTAACAATAATTGTATTAATATAAACAAATTAATGACAAAATGCGACAATTTTATATGCCAAATAAGATCAAAGTGAGAATTTTATATATAGTGTTTTTTAATATGTAAAAAGTTTAAGGGACCAAACAACAATAAATTAAAATAAATAAACTAATTTTTTGGTCACGTGCTCTTTAATGAGCTCACGAGAGATCCCTACTACCAATTTAATAAAATAATATCGTGATTTTTTTAGACAGACTTTATTCTCTTTAATTCCTTTACCAATTGTATCAATTATCCCCAATTTATCATGAATTCTTAAATCTTCTTTCTTCAATCCTAATTCTCATGGTCCAACATTGAGGTTCATGCTTAATTTTACAGGGTGCAAGACGCACCAAGGCGCAAAACGATGGAGCGTCTTTCGTAAACGAGGCAAATTTTTGTGCTAAATATTTTTAAATCAACCCTAAAGTATATTTTATACTTAAAACAACTTGATAATTATAGTATAAATATTTAGAGATCAAAATATTTTAATTAAATATAAATTTCAAAACTATTAAAAATAAAATTTTAAAATATTAATAAATTTATATTATTTTAATATGTAATTTTAGTAATTTATTTAAATTGGTAAATATTTAAAAATAATTTTTTTTTATATTAATTTACATTAAAACTAATATTAAGATTAAACGTTCTAAATCAAGTGTTTTAGTCACAATTTTCATTATTACTATTATTATTAAAAGAAAACCTATTTTTTTAATAAGAAGAATGGGTTTAATGAACCAAATAATGGGCCCACTAAGTCACAAAAGTAACCCAATTAACCGAAGTAATTTTAAAATAATAGATTTTTCTTCTTTCTTCTCCGGCTTTTCTTCTTCTTCATTTCAAGGATTCCTCTTTTTTTTTTCATTCATTCCATATTTTTTTCAATTTTTTTATTGGTAGGTCACTTGACCTAGGAAGTATACAAATAGATTCGCCCCTGGAAGTAACACGAGCGATCGCTTAGGGTCCCACCTTCTATTATTATAATTTTACATATTTTTCAAGTGATAATCTAATAAGTTAGTGGTTGTCCCTTTTTATAGTTGTATTTATAATGTTTTCCTAACAAAACAATAAAAATAACGTGTTTGATAAATTTTAATCATATTTTTATAGTTTATTAATAAAATATTAAATTAATTATTCAAAGTAATGGAACATATTTTCATTTTATAAAGCCATTTTTGAATTTTTCGCTTAAGGCCCTAAAATGATTGAGACGACTATGTTGCATTGTACTGAGTGTTTAGCGGAAAACATTTAAAGGGTGAGAAATCTAGTTTGTCAAGTATGAGGTGTGCTTGCAATACTAAGAGAGTGATTGAGATTACTTGTACTTGTTGTTGGATAGTGGATTTTAACCGAGCTTCACTCTGCAAATGTAGAGTTCATTGGATCTGAACTGTGTTGACAATTTACTGTATTTTGTTGTTTCTGTTTTTTATTTACTGTATTGTATTGGCAGAAATGTATTAACAATTTAAAAATATTGTTGACTTGTAAAATGAACAAAGGCCCTGCAACGACAGGTGAAAAGTGATTACGGTGGTGAAGGGGCTAATTCTGGCGTACTCAGGTCTGATTTTTTTGTTATGAACTACACCTTCATTGCATGGCTATTTATATTAGTTTGGACAGGTGATCTTTCGACTGTTGTGCTTACGACTGCAGGGTAGCAGATAAATTGATACGTAATCGCTAATGATCGGTTGTAAATAATACTCACAAGCGTTGGTAATACTTAAGAGAGTAAAAGTATGTAATTTCACATTCGTGCTAACACGTTTCTTCGAAATGTACTGCCCGCAAATTATTTTTTTAGAGAAAATTTGTAAGAATTCCTCCTTATATGTTTTACAAATGTGAAAGAATAATTTTTTCACTATTTATAAGTTCGAATTTGAATATGATGAGACCAGAATTTAATTAATTTAATTGGTTCAAATTCTAGTCTAATTGCTGCACTTTCCAGCTTTGTATTTGGACTGAAATTAGTCACATATTCGATAGTCATTGCAGCACCAGTGGTTATGGGCGTTTCTGCTGCTTTAACTTAGCTTTTATGGCAGCAAATATTTTGTGAAAATAACAAATGTCATGGACGGTTTGAATTTCAAAATCTAATTTTGTCTTGTTGTCTTAACCGTGGATTTTACATGGCATTTTGCAAGCTTTAAAAGGTCAGTTTCAACAGCCTGTATTTGCAATATATTAACTATGATTTTGACGTTAAAGGGCAATGCATTTAACTAATTTATTGCCATGTTTTTTAGGACTTTTTACCCTTCAAAATCTAATTAAATTTAATTAGTGAAAATATATTGTTATCAATTATAAGATATATTTATATTCAAAAAAATTATAAGATACTATATTATAATTTATTATCTTTAATTATTTTTTTATTACAAGAGAAATAAACTAAAAGCCGAGCAGCTCTTGCAAAGGACTCATAGGCTCTGTTTGACAATTAGCTGATTGCATTAGTTTATTTGACTAGTGGATTGTATTAGCTGATTGTATAAAAGTGTTTGGTAAAATTAACTGATAGCTGATAGTTATTTGATTATTTAAATAAGCAAAATGACATATAAAAACATGATTCTATTTAATACTTGTTTGAATAGTTTATTAGTTATCAATATTTTGTATCTATTAATATTAGTTAGATTATGAAAAATAATTTTTAATATAACATTACTAAGCATATTTGAAGGATCTATATATTAATTTATTATTCGTATAATTATTTTTAATATAATTTAATTAATTATTAAATTTAAATACAAATATAAATGTGTGAGAATAAAAAGAAAAAAAACAAAAATATTAGTTTACAAATGTCATAACGTAAATACATGAGTGTGAAGAATTAAAATAGAAAAGGATAAATTTAGGTTATTTGAAGATTTTTTATAATTATTAAGGGTAAAATGGTATTTATAACTCTTATGTCAAAACCTCTAATTTCAAAAAGCTCCTATTTGCAGCTTTTTCAAAATTAGAAGTTTCACCCCAATCTACTATTTATCAAACATATAAATTAACGATTTTGACTAATCAAATCTCTAATTTTAGCTCAAACCACTATTTACTAAACATGGTCATAATATGCTACAAATCGTGTCTATTTTCATGGAGAAAAACTTCAATCTCATCAGGCGGATTTTGGAAGTAGTAGCCGAAATAATAACTCCTTCATTAGTAAATCAAAATAATTTTGATTCGCGCGTGGTATCGTTTATGTGTGTTTTGAGTGCGAGATTTTGTGTAAGTAAAACATTTTTGCAGGAGACTTACCGCTAAAATCAGATGTATGACGCGGGTAAATCTAGATTAATCAAGGCAAAGCTTTGGGGAACCTGAGGGCAACCAAGAAATAATTTTAAAATATAGAGTTCGTTTAAAATATAAATTTTGATCTATAAGAAAATATGGTTAAATACTTAATCTTTAAGCTCTATTAAGATGCCCACATTCGTTCGTAACTGTCATTTTAATTTGACGTTTAATGAAAATTTTTTTGATAAAAAAATTATTTCTTAAATCTAATTAAAAGAAAATAGTACACGTAATAATAAAAAAAACAAATTACAAGCAGTTCACATCAAAACAATTGTCTATACAACAAAACCAGTTTATAAAAACGATAAAATCTCATCTGGTGACTATAAAAAGCGATATAATAAATCTTCTTTTCGAACAATCTTAGTCATATCGTTCGCTACTTAGTTACTTTCCCGGAGAACATGCACAATCTTTACCTTTCACTCTTATTTTATCAAGAGCATAACATGAGAAAGTAAGGAAGAGACCTTACAATTACCCTCGGCACTACCAATTAACCAAATTGTATCGAGGCTGTCTGACTACAAGATTCATTTCTTGATATCTACGGACCAAGCACATAGCATCCCCTCATACATGCCCCACAGTTTCGACTCCAAAACTGAACACACACCTAGCTGTCGTGTAAACCCAATCAGCCAACAACCATTCTCAACGCCACCACAAGATGTAATACCAGTGATCGAATCTCTCGCTCCATCAACATTTTAGCCCAATTTTGCGGCGGTGCTTCCTACCGGACCAAGGAATGGTGGACTCTCTGCACTATGGATTGCCTCTGTAGGGTTCCTGCTTTCACCCCCTAAACTCAACCAACATCTTCCGACTCTGAACCACCGTCGGTTCCTGCCCAACTGCACTAGGATTGAAAATCAACAGGTTTCTCTTTAATCATATATTCTAAACTAAACTCCCAAAGAAAATGTCTCAATCCAAATCTTTACGAAACACCCTTTCGTGATACTTATATGAAAAAATTCGACCATTTTGTCACGATGAACCAGATCTGTCCATATAAGAATGACCAACGGACTTTGTGGCAAGATGTGATCAATATCTTCCATAGCAACACCACATGCACCACAGCTACTACCTTATGCAAGGTGTTTTCGGGCACGTTCCATATTCAACATCACCCTTTTATGCAAACTAATCATAAAAATAACTGCACATTGGGTAAACCTCTAATTTGACAATGGCACGCCAAATTGTTTCACCGAAATTAATCAACTCCTTGCAAACACCATAAGCCCAGCGGACGGAAAATTTATTGTTAGCATACGCTTTCGAAATCGCATAATCAACAGCTAACATACCGTATATAATCGGAAATTAATCGTTACAAATTATAATCAGAATGTTCATAGAACACCCATATAATTATATAAAATGAAAGATTTAAAACCTTAGTCTTTACTAACTTTACCGGAACTTCATTATTAAATAGTATATATTAAAATTTTAAATAAAAAGGTTTTAAGATATACTATATAAGATGAAATATTAATGACCTCGACAAAATCATTGAAACTATATGAATTTATGGGATCGAAAAAGAGTAAAATATTAGTAAAATAATACATGTTGCGATTAGAATAGATCTACCTATCTCTTTATAACACAATTGCACCATATGGCGACATTATATGTTTTTTATATACGTTAATAGATCTGTGGTAGGTGGGATAAGGAATATGTGTACGTTATCGTTTAATTTATTTCTTTTTCACACTTCAACATATTTTTATAATATGGTTAATGTTTGATTAATTTTTTAACATTATGGTGTAATTATAAAAAATATTTATTTATTAACACTATTTTTTAATAATATATATATACCGTATAATTTTTTTTATTAGACTCACTTATTGATTTCTAATTAATTATTTTTAAATTTCTTTATTCTACGCAGTGAATTCTTCAAATTAATCTAATAATAAACATCCGGTAGTGAATTCTTCTCAACTTTTGAGCCTGGGATGGGGCAAAATTTTTTCTATATTGATATAAAAAATATATTGAAATCTATACCTAACAGATTTGGGAAGACGTGCATATAGTGGAATTTAAGTTAAAAAATTATATGTAATGTGATTCGAATTTGTTTTTAAAATTCCTTTCTATTAAATTAAAATTTTATTAGAGAGTCACCCACAATAAATTATTAGGGAGTTCAAATTTAGGTGTTATAAATGGAACAATTGAATTGAAAAGATTGTCTCATTATGTGTCTCTACAATATGAAATAATTGGGTTGGGAGAGTTGCTCTATAATAACTCATTTATAATAATAGAAAAAAAAATCTTGGTGTTTTAAACAAATTGATTTTACGAGAGTGAGCACAGACTATAGACTACAACTTGAATTTACAAAGTAGGTAATTGTACCACGCATTAGTGGGGATTTTTTTTCACAAGTATTTTAGTTTTAGGATTTAGAGATTCAATTAATGGTTTAGGGGTTTAAAATTTCGAAATTTTAATTAAAATTTAAGATTTAAGGATAGAATTAGTGTCTACATGTTAAAACCTAAATCCCTAACATATTATCCTACAACCTAAACATTAATATCTAAACCCTAAAATTTAACCACAATCTCTAAATTCTAAACTTTTAAACCATAAACAAAATTACAAAACACTAAAATAAGGACACATGTGAAAACAAAAAATTTAAACCATACATAGAATATTTTTCCTACAAGTTACTGGCACATGCTTCCCACCACCAACACTAATAATTAAAACAACGTTTCCATCACGTGAAATCCCTTAAATATTTCGAGTATTTTTTTACTATGTTCATCAATTGAGAATAAAAAAATTAGATGCACGTTAGTAATTGTAAAGGATCCAACCCCATTAATTTGGCTATAAATCCCATGCTAGTTTCGATCGTTTTCACACAACCAATCAAGATAGTTGGCAATGGCTTCCACTGTCAGTTCCCCACCAACCCCCGTCACTCTTCCCAGTTCCACCATTCAAACTTCATTCTTTCCCAAAACATCTCAATTCTCCGTATTCAAGAGGAAAAAGGCTTTCAACTTTGTCTCCAAGAAACAAGTGTCATGCAAAGCCAGCAATGAACACTCTTCTTCTCCCAATACGTTCGACAGAAGGGATGTCCTTCTCGGCCTAGGTGGTCTCTATGGTGCAACCAACCTTGTCAACGACCCATTTGCATTGGCAGCACCGGTTGCCGCACCTGACCTTGACCTCTGTGAGAAATCGACCGTGACATCAAAAAGTGCAGGGACCATAAACGTCGCCTGCTGCCCACCGAAACTAAAAGACGCCGTAGATTTCAAACCACCCAAGTTTTCCAAGATACGGTATCGGCCGGCTGCACATTTAGTTGATCGTCACTACTTGGATAAGTTTAATAGGGCCATGGAGCTGATGAAAGGTCTTCCCGAGGATGATCCACGTAACTTCATGCAACAAGCCAATGTGCATTGTGCTTATTGCAATGGGGCTTACGATAACTCGGGTGTGGGGCTCCCCAATCAGGAACTTCAAGTTCACTTTTCATGGCTGTTTTTCCCATTCCATAGGCTCTATCTCTACTTCTACGAGAGGATCTTGGGGAAGCTGACCGGTGATCCAGATTTCGCGATGCCGTTTTGGAACTGGGATTCTCCCGACGGAATGGTTATCCCGGAGATATATGTAGACCCGAACTCCCCGCTCTACGACGAAAAGCGCAATGTGAACCACCAGCCGCCGAAAATGCTTGATCTTGATTTCGCTGGCGAAGAGGAAGAATTGTCAAAGAGTGATCTTATAAAGAGTAATCTGTCTGTGATGTATAGGCAAATGGTACGCAATAGGACTGCTACTCTTTTCCATGGATCTGCGTACCGCGCGGGTGACAAACCCAGTCCCGGACAGGGTGCCATTGAGAACAACCCTCACACCGCCATTCATCGGTGGGTTGGAGACCAGCGGCAACCTTATAAGGAGGACATGGGGAACTTTTATTCTGCAGGTAGAGACCCATTGTTCTACGCTCATCATTCAAACATTGACCGATTGTGGAACATTTGGAAGTCATTACCAGGGAAGAAGCGGTGCGATTTCCCAGACACGGATTGGCTCGATTCCTCCTTCCTTTTCTACGATGAGAATGCAGATTTGGTTCGAGTTAAGGTTCGTGATGCCCTTGACACAACCACTTTGGGGTACGATTATCAAAGAGTTGATCTTCCATGGCTTAGATACAAGCCAACTCCGAGAACTAGGCCTGGTCGTGGTCGCGGTCACAGTCACGGGCATGGTCATGATCATGGTCGTGGTCGTGCAGTGGCGGCTGAAACAAACAATACGGCCACTATCCGTAACGTCTACCCTATTGTTTTAGACAAGCTGGTTCGCATTGAGGTTCCAAGGCCGAAGAAATACAGGACTAGGCTCGAAAAAGAAGAGGAAGAAGAAGTATTGGTTTTCCAAAACATTCAGTTAAACCGAGATGTGTCCGTTAAATTCGATGTGTACATTAACGACGAAGATGACGAGACACCAACCAAACCGGAAGATTCGGAGTTTGCCGGGAGTTTTACGAATCTACCACATAACCATCACAACCCCGGGGTGAAGCTTGACACTAACATGACATTGCCAATATCGGATTTGTTGGAGGATTTGGACGTCGAAGGCGATGATAACATCGTGGTGACTTTGGTGCCTAAAGAAGGGAAGGGTCTGGTTTCGATCGGTAACATTAAGATCGACTACATTCGAGATTGATGATCGGTTAATCCTTTGACTCTTCCGCCGCTTTGTGTTGTTTGATCGGTTTGATGGGTTAATGTACTTGTTTCTCCTGCGTTATGTGTGTGCATTTGGCTTTGAGTTATGAATAAGGGACCATCAAGTCTATGACCATAGAATCCTTTGTATGGTATGTTGGGCAGGAGATGGTTATTTTTCGTGTTTAATTATGAGCAAGGAATTTGAAAGCTTGTGATTTTCTTCCATTTTACTTTTTAAAAGAATCAATATCTTAAAGTTGGGTGAGGGGAAGAAGAATGATCTTTGCATGTGGCGTGGGGAAAGAAGCGTCGCTTTTGCATGTGTTTGGTTTTGGTTTCAACTTTTTATGCGGGGATTACATCTTTGCTTTTGGGTTTAGGTGTTGGAGTCTGCATTATTGCTAACGGTTTATTTTTAATGGTTGCAGCATGTGGATCATAGTATTAGTGGTAGACACTAATCAATTTGATTCTAATAAAGTTGTTTTTGACTGAATAATAAAAATAGAGTTAATATTTGATTATTTACAGAGGGTGATATTAATGATCGGTTGATCTAGCGGAATGACACGTTAGGTTTTTTTTAAGTAAGATTAGAAGTTTGAATCTTAGTATTGTGCATAGAGAAAATTGAGTTGAGAGGGCCTTCTCTGTTAAACCTAAGCCTTCAGTGTTAAACTTTGAGAAGCCTTGAGGATGCAATCGTTAGTTGCAACTGCATGCATACGTGTACTCCATGCAGTTTCCTGGATAACAGTTTCAGTTCAATCCGTTTCTCTTAACTGGTGTTGTAAGTTTGGATAATCATAGGTTAACTCTACGTTAACTCTTGTGTATAAATAGGATCCTCTCTTCATTGTATATCTCAATGCAAGATCAATAAAGATTTCTCTCGTTTCTTCTTCTATCTTTTTCTAGTTGCTTAACGGTCTCCATATTAAACTTATACAAAACTTGATCTGGATTAGTCGGCCAATGAATCGAATGTCGGTAGTTAAACTAAAAGAAATATGATATGATGATATATTATTATAAATTAATTTATATAAAATTTGTTTTAAAATCTTATGGCACACATTATCGCCAACAATACATAGGACTATACATTATCAGTGTATAAAATATTAATAATAAAATTATATTAATAATTTATTATAGTAAATTAATTATAAAATTGATATTAAATAGTCAATACTTTTAGCTCCACACACACATATATAGATTATTCTTGGCAACACAAACAATTTATAAAATAAATTAGAGAAAAAATTTTATGCACTGATAGTGATTTTTTCATAAATAAAGGTTTAAAATTATATTGTATCATATTTAAGGTTTAGAGGTTAGAATTAGATTTTAGGATAATATTTTAGAGTTTAAAACAACCGAATAAAACATGTGACATAATTAAAATTATATTTGCGAAGAAAAAGAATTACCACCAATAAAATAATTATTCAATAAAGAGTTTATTGCACCACACGTCCCCAAACTATGGTCTTCATTTTAAATTGGTCCCTAAACATTTAAGCATGCCAATTTTATTCTTAAATTATGGCTCTTATTTTAAATTTGTTCCTAAACTTTTCAATATTTCAGTTTCATCCCCAAAATATGACCCTCGTTTTAAATTGCCCCCCCAACTTTTAAAAGTTCTAATTTCATCCACAAATTATCGTTTATGCCACATCATATTATTACATAATACACATAAATGTTTACATGACAATTAACAATTTTTATAACAGTTTTATTAACATGGGATACAATTAGCATATATTGATAATTTGAGAATAAAATTAAAATTTTTAAAAATTTAGGGACCCAATCAGCTTAAAAGTCAAAGTTTGAGGATGAAATTGAAATGTTGTGTCATGCAATTAACTCCTCGATAAATAATTATACGAAAGTAAACTTTTACATTTCATTACTATTATAATCTTTTAAATTGTGGAAGATAACCGGACTCCACCTAGTTTGGACTTGGCCCAATTTGTCCCAAGGAGTCTTGTTCAAGTTTTATGTTGGGATCGGAAAATGAACGAGTGATGAATACTAACTTCTCGTGTTTAATAATGATTATTGAAAAAATATGATCACGTTTTTTTCTTGTTCATAGTTTTATTCTATTGTTTTAGTTGAAGTTTGGTATGTAAAGTTAATCTTTATAGAAGTCTTGAAAGCATGAGAACTTTGAAGTATCGGGTTTGATATAATACATGATTTTTAGCTCATGTATTATTTGAAGGAAAATTTTTGATATACGGCTGTGTAAACTTTAGTTTACACGTGCCTTTTAGTTTTATGGTAAAAAATCAAAAAATGCCCTCAACGTTTGATTGAATATTTACTTTGGCCCTTATTTTTCTTTTGGAGCAATTAAACCCTCAATATTTTATTTTGAGTCGAAATTGTCCTTATGCGAATGAAAACTATCAGTCAACTGACGATAAATGGCTTAAAATGACGTAACAAACCTATATGGCAATATCATTTAGACAAATGTGTTTACTTGAAAAAAAGTTACATCAATCAAAAAATAATTTTATAAAATTATATAAAATATAAAATATTTTTTTATTGACTTATCATTCTGTCAAGTCATTTCAAACTGTTTACCGCCAGTTTTCTAACAATTTTCATCCATAGAGGGGCAACTTTGACCCAAAATGAAAAGTTGATGGTTGAATTGTTCCAAAAAATTGTGGACAAAATGACTATTCAGTCAAATATTGGGGGTATTTTTTGATTTTATGCCTAGTTTTATGGGTTAGAGTTTTAGTTTAGGGGTTAAGGTTGTAGGATTTAGAATTTAAGGTTAGTGTTTAGAATTTAGGGTATAGGGTTTAAGATTTAGGATTTAATTTTTTAGGGTTAAGATTAGGAATTTAAGATTTGGGTTTTATAGTATAAATATTCAGACTTGTGTAAAATTAGTTTTACACAGGTTGTGTATCAAAATTTTACCCTTATTTTAATACAAAATAAGTCGTAAGTAAGTCATATCTAAATTTATTCTGTTTTACATTATAATATATTTTTATCATCAATTTTTTAAGTGGTTCAATATCCATTAACAACAAATTTTCTCTCTCTTTAAATATAGAAATTGTTCAAAAAATTTGTTATTTCTAATAATGTTTATTCATATGTGTATTATGTATAGCAATTGTGAATGTATTTATAATTATTTCTAAAATCAAGTTAATTTCATATCGATTGTAACCAAATTAATTTGAAGAGCTTGAAAGTATTCATTGATTAGTGTAATGAAAAAATGTAACAATACATTTTTAATTTTTTTAACGAGAACAAGAAATTGAATTTTATTAAAAAAATAACATACAATACATTTGAATTATAGAAAGAACGTCGGAGATTAGGTCCATCAAAAAAACTCTTAAAGAAGGAAATAACTTGTTTTATTCAAGCCACCCTACTCGCTTTAAAATCTGAATTACTACTATCATTTTGTTTTATTCAATGGAATCATATATCCCCTTGAAAAGTCTAACCCCTCATTCACATCCACAACATTATTATCTTCAATTCAACTTGTTTGAAATCAAGCTAGGCAGTAATGGCATCCACCGTCAGCGCTCTTCCCAATTCCCCCATCCGAACACCATTTCTTCCCAAAACACATCAACTTTCCAGATTCAACTTTGTCTCCAAGAAACCAGTGTCGTGCAAAGCAAGCAATGGGAACCAAAACAACCAACACTCTTCTTCTCCCCATAGGTTCGACAGAAGGGATGTCCTTCTCGGCCTAGGAAGTGTTTATGGTGCAACCAACCTTGTGAGCGACCCATTTGCATCGGCGGCCCCGATAGCCTTCCCTGATATTGACCTTTGCGAGAAATCGACTGTAACATCGGAAAGTGCAGGCACCATTAAAGTGGCTTGCTGCCCGCCGAAATCAGCAAAAATTTTAGATTTCAAACCACCAAAGTTTTCTAAGATACGCTACAGACCGGCGGCTCAGTTAGTTGGTCCTGAGTACTTGGATAAATTTACAAAGGCGATGGAGCTGATGAAAGCACTTCCGGAGGACGATCCACGTAGTTTCATGCAACAAGCCAATGTTCATTGTGCATATTGCAACGGGGGTTACGATCAAGTGGGGTTTCCCGACCAAGAACTTCAGATTCACTTCTCATGGCTGTTTTTCCCATTCCATAGGCTGTATCTCTATTTTTATGAGCGGATATTGGGAAAATTGATTGATGATCCGAATTTCGCGATGCCATTTTGGAACTGGGATTCCCCTGCTGGATTGGCTATCCCTGCAATATATGTAGACCCTAACTCTCCACTCTACAACGAAAAGCGCAATGTGAACCACCAGCCGCCCGAATTGCTCGATCTTGATTACGCCGGCGAGGAGGAAGAATTGTCGAAGAGAGATCTTATAAAGAGTAATCTCAGTGTGATGTATAGGCAGATGGTGTCCAACAAGACGGCTTCTCTTTTCCATGGAGCCGCGTACCGTGCCGGAGATGATCCCAGTCCGGGAATGGGTTCCATTGAGAACAACCCTCACACTGCCGTTCACCGATGGGTTGGTGACAAGCGACAACCTTTTTCCGAAGACATGGGGAACTTCTACTCTGCAGGTAGAGACCCAGTGTTCTACGCTCATCACTCCAATGTAGATCGATTGTGGAACATTTGGAAGTCGTTGCCGGGGAAGAAGCGACGTGATTTCACTAGCACAGATTGGCTCGATGCCTCGTTTGTTTTCTACGACGAGAATGCTAATCTGGTTCGAGCCAAGGTTCGGGATTGCCTTGACACAAGGACATTGGGGTACGATTATCAAAGAGTTGATATTCCATGGCTTAGAAACAAACCGGCTCCTCGAAAGCCTCGTCAGGGTGGTCGGGGTCAAGCAATGGCGGCCAAAACAAGCAAGACCACTGTTATCCGCAATGCCTTCCCTGTAGTTTTAGAAAAACTAGTGCGCATTGAGGTTCCAAGGCCAAAGAAATCGAGGACTAAGCTCGAAAAGGAAGATGAAGAAGAAGTATTGGTTCTACAAAACATCAAGCTGGATCGAGATGTGGCCGTGAAATTCGATGTGTACATTAATGACGAAGATGACGAGACACCGACTGGACCGGAAGATTCTGAGTTTGCCGGGAGCTTTACAAATCTGCCGCATAGCCAAAACAACCGTGGGATGAAGCTTGACACTAACTTGACATTGCCAATATCGGATTTGTTGGAGGATTTGGAGGTTGAAGGTGATGATAGTATTCTGGTGACCTTGGTGCCTAAAGCAGGGAAGGGTCTAGTTTCGATTGGTAACATTAAGATTGACTACATTCGAGACTAAGGTTTAGTTCTGTAGCTTTTTTCAGGTCGTCTTTGTCAGCACGGCCCCGTCGGTATCAACGACCGCCAAAGGCTTTTCATTTGGTAGACCGATTGGTGGTCTAGATATACGACGTCGCTTCATCTCTTTTGATGTCCTATGTTGCTCGTTTAGGATTTCTTCTTTGCTTAGTTCGTCGGCTTTCTGTTTTGGGCTTGTATGTGCCTATTTTCTATGGGCCTGTGTTTCCCTTTGTATGTTGATCTTTTCATTTGGATGAATCTCTTTTATGGTAAAAAAGAATTCAAAACTCAACCACTAATTGGTTTAGAGGGATGATACGCTATATTTCTTAAGATTAAAATTTTAAATAATGACATTAAAAATAGATTAAGCTAGATTATGAGAATTATTCATTAATCAACTTTTATGATATCTGATTTATATTAACTAACCAATGAATCATATACCGATAATTATAAAAAATTAAAATTTTGTAAAGTTCACATATTTTAGTTATTTCAAGTTCCAGAGAAATCAAAGTTTAATGTGATGAATTTTTTTCGAAATAGTCTTGGCTCGGTTTCTATTAGTATTTACTCCGATCTTTGACAAATTTCCATAATAAGACCTATTTAGCCCAGCCCGAATGACAAATTTCCATAATAAGACCTATTTAGCCCAGCCCGAATGACAAATTAATAATTAAGGTATATTATTATACTACTTTTTCTATCTATAGAATTATTGTATGTATAAATTAAAATATAATTAATATTTTTACTGTTATATCTCATATAATTAAATTATAATAATTTATAAAATACAATTATAATAATTTAAATAATCTAGTTTATATAATAGAATTTAATAAGACATAATAAACGAATATTATATGTTTAAAAAATGTACTATAAAATTTGAATTCAATACAGTTAAAAAATTGATTGATTTTTATACATTCATTAATATAAATATAATTCTTCCTTAAAATGATGACCATAACATTCTACCCTATAAATTTAAAATGTTACCATACAAATATAATTCATTCTGGAAATATATCAAATTAAATAATTTTAGAGATTTAAAAAAATAGCTGATAATTAATAATAGGGCCTGCATGTTACATGTCAATTGATTAGGGTGACCACTTGTTAAAGTTTTTACGACATTATATATAATTGTTTTATCTTGAATATTCTTAATATAATTTAATGAAAATATCTATTTTATTTTTAGTTGTTGATAAAATTCATGCACACTATACTTATAAACAAAATTTAATTCAGTGTATAAAAATATATTAATAAAAAGTTTTTTTAATAAAAAGACAAAGAAGAAAAAGATGCTTTCACATGGAAACAGTGAAAATAAAAATCTCAAAGTATTATATAAATCACAAGAATTACTTTGATATTTTACACAAGTTTTTCAATTTTAGGGTTTAAAAATTAAGTTGTGCTTCATGGTTTAGGACTTTAGGTTATAGGATGTAGAATTTAAGGTTTATGGTTAGAATTTAAAGTTTTTAATTTAGGTTTTTAGAGTGTTAAGGCTAGTGATTTAGGTTTTAGATTTTATAGCTTAAATATGAAAGGTTGTAAATTTTTTTACACATGCATCTTGTGTATCAAAATATAACACTATATATATTACTTAAACTTTATTTTATTTTCTAATTAAAAATTAATATAATTATTTTTATTTTAAAAAGAAAAATATAACTAATTTAGGTTTTAAAAGCCGATAAAATTAGTTTACAATATTTCTTAGTACCTACAAACACGTACCGCCACGTGCCGAAACCAGAATGAGCAAGACTACAGACGATGTGGCACATGGGACATCTGACGATGAGCATAACAACGCACGCGGACCGCTACACATAGAATCACCCGCGAACTGTGCGGTACCCTTCGCGATATGTGGCGAATAGATAAGACTACTCGCAACATTGCGTCTTATCCAGTGGCCACGTGAACGCGCGTGCCCGCTACGAGTAACAAGGGGGACATATGACGTCAAGTCATAGCCAGTCCAATTAACGCGCCACGACAATCTATCATGACACATGTTCGAGTAGTATAAAACTAGACATGCAACAAGAGAGAACCGAGGGTATCCATTTCCAAACACCATTGTCACCCAAAACAATAGCAACATGCAAGCTCCGACCAGAAACAACCGTCTCAACCACCGTCGAGCCACTATCTCCGGTCTCTGACTATTTTGACAATCAACAAGATTCTATTTAAATGATAAAATAAAATAGATTCTATAGATGACATTTAGTAAATTTTTAAGTTGTTGTCAAGTCAAAATCTAATATCATCGACGTAAGGTTCTATTATATATATGAGTTAGGATTCGTTGACTCAATCTCAAACTCAAGAGTTTATTTTTTTGGATCGTTGGATTAGTAAAATCAATAATTGAAAGGAACCATAGGTAATGAGAATATTTCTAAAGGAAAAAAAAGAATTATCTTTAATTTAAAATTTTGAATCTCAGCCACTAAAATCAGTTAATCTAACGATCCAAAAAATATATGTATATATATAATTTCCTAACCCAATGTGTAAATAAAATTTTCCTTTAAAACATTTATTGAAGATATTTCCATATCTTCCCTTAAAAGAGAAAACATTTTTCACATAAAATAAATTACATTCATATTTTTTAAAATTATTATTAGCTAAATGGAATGAAAAATCTAAACATTAGATATTATGTGAAAATAAACAAAAATATGAATGGAAATATTGTTATTGGGGATCACAAATTCACAAATCACAATATCCTACTGTGACTAGAAAATCGAAACAAATATTACTGTGACAAAAGATGAAGTAGTTGTTGAATACATTGGCATAGGATTCTTGTAGGATATTTACACTTTTAAATTAAATATGTTACGATTGTTTTTTATATAAAAAAAACATTTTACTTACCGTTAATCAAAACTATCGATTTTTATAAATATAACATTTTAAAACACACGTAAAATTCTTAAATTTTACACAATATAAACATGTCTTAACTATTTACACTTTTTAATTATATGCAGATATTATGCAGATAAATTGCTCCAACTCATATCACCTAAAAAGAATTACAACATTTTTTACTAAAATTAGAGTTAGAAAACAAAGCCCCGCTATAGATGAGTTGTGGTCCACTTATATCATGTCAAACTTGTTATTTTAACTCTTTTTTGGACTTAAATCATTTATTTATCATTATCTAACGTTTTGAAAAGGTATAAAACTTAAAATTTTATATAGCGTAAGATTCTACCTCTCTATATATGATCATGCTTACATACAAATTTTATACAATTCATACAATCATAATTATTACATATAATAAACATTTCCAATTATAATATATAAAATATCTATATTATAATAAAACATTATTATAAAGTTTTTTAAAATTTTTATGAGACGAATATATATCATGTTATAGCTATGTAAAAGTCAAAATAATTATTACATAAAATAAAAAATATTTAATATTTTTAAAACACCAAAGCTTTCTGAATTCGTCTAAATTTGTCTGACTCGAATTAATTCGAATTCAAAATATCTTCGACTTAAAAAAAACCTAAAATTTGCACTTGAGTTCGAAAAGCGAGCCCATATGGACATACTTGTTTTGTCGCGTATACTGAATTATTGTTGCATCGTACGATTTACCCAACAAAATAAGCTGGCACTTCTACACATGTGAAATTTTTTTTGCGTACGACAAAAGTGTTGTCACCTAACTTTATTAATTCAAAATAAAAAACAAGCCCAATAGTACAATCGAAAACTCATTCTAAAATAGTGTGTATTTAATCAGTTGATTAAGTTATTTTATTTTTATTTTTTTATATTTTTATAGGTCATTTGTTCTAAATACATTAAGAACATCACATTCTTTTTTCTTAAATTTTTTTCCTCATCTCTGAGTAAAATTATGATTAAAATTGAAATTTGTAAAAAAAAATGTATAAACCTATCGCGTAGATCATTCCCATAACCACTTTTTGATAAATTCGTGCAGTTGAGAACATTAAACTAATGGGTAAACGTCAACATTGTTCACTAAGCTATTCTCGCCTTTCTAGTTTAGTCACTAAATTATTTTCGTTTTTTCTCGTGAGTTTTTTAACAACAGATAACTGAAATAAAAAAATGTAACATTTGTGACTATTTTACCAAAAATAATAATTTAATTACCAAAGCAGGACAGCAAAAATAACTTAACGACCAATGATAATATTTACCTTAAATTAATTTATAACCTATGTGAAGGAAAAAATTGACATTTTTGTTTCCAAACTCTGATTTTAGTGGAGAAAAAACGTTGTAATTCTTCTTAAATGACATGAAATAAAATAATTTATGTACATGACGTGTGCTTACGGCATATCTACATCCTTTAACGCCACTTGATTTGTGCGCCAACTTTTACACTATATCAACCTAATTTCAGTGGTCTAGTTTGAATTTTCAATACGACTGAAATTCAATTGGCTCTCCGCTACCTAAGGCACACATGCTAGAAACGGGAAAGTAAAAGATTCCTTTGTCTGAGATATGGACGGGACAATATATATATATTTTTAACTTAGAGGGAACAATAATTGTGTAGGGTCGTTTCCCACTAGCAATAACATTGTAGAGTTAAAATCAGATAAGATTAATAGTATCTTTGAGAATATCGATGTTTCAGCTTCATGCCTCGTTCAAAATAGAGAAAATAACGTATAAACTTTTGTTTATACAAATTTTTTAGTTTTAGAAATTAAAAGTTTAATTTAGAGTTTAGAATTTAGAAATTTAAATTATAAAGTTTAATTTAAGGTTAGTATTTAAAATTTAAAGTTTAAAATTTAATTTTTTAAAAAATTTAATT
Source organism: Hibiscus mutabilis (assembly GCA_019671005.1). Classification (NCBI taxonomy): domain Eukaryota; kingdom Viridiplantae; phylum Streptophyta; class Magnoliopsida; order Malvales; family Malvaceae; genus Hibiscus; species Hibiscus mutabilis. The sequence goes on from CM033738.1 coordinate 964,895, forward strand.
TTAATTTATAATATAAATAAATTTTATAGAACTTATGTATTAAATTTAAACCTTTCAAAATATGAATTATTTACTGTGTATTTAAATACAATTCGAATTTGCAACAATTCATTTCATTTGGAGTAGAATTATTCAAAAGCATTTCCTTACCAACCAACAACCTAATAATACAAGTCACATCCATCGGACCCACCTACCATGAAATTCTGACTTTACTATAAAGCCAAGGAAGAAATTCAAATTCAACTTTAGCACGTGCTTTACTCGGGTAATAATTTCACTTTCACTATCCTTCTCACTTTTGTCTGAAAACAGTGGAGCACCTTGCACGTTGCAATTTATCCAGAATCACTCCATAAAAGTAGGGCTGCCAAAATTAAAAAACCGAAAATCAAACCGAACTAAAGAGTTTAGACAGTTCATATTTTATAAATTCTAAAATTATAGTTAATCGCATTGAAACGAGGTTAAAATTTTACTTAATTTATAATTACTTTTAAATACTTTATAGTATAAAATAAGTGCTTTGTACTTAAAATAGTGAAGTAGCTTAAAATATTATATATTAATTATTAATTATTTTTATGTATTTAATAATTTGTTCTTTAAAAAATATTTAAAACTTTATCAAATATTATTTAAAAGTTAATAAATAAAGTTATTCTGGACAAAATAAAATATAAAATTTTAACTCCAAGATTGATGTGAAAAAATTGATAATAGAAGTTAACCGAACAAAAAATAAGTGAGTTATTTAAATTTTTTATTAAATCTAATTGAACCGAACCGATCAGTATATATTCCTAAACAAAAATCACTCTATTTTTCAAACGAAATGACTATTATATTCCATCAATGTCACTGAGAAGAGACGGCCAAGTTCATTGGGTGGAAAATAATTGTACTAGTAATTACTGTTAAATTTTTTCAATTTATTGGCTCTCTTTAACTTTTATATTATACCACGTGTTAATAATTTATATTTTAGGTTAGCATTGGTATATCACTTTAGTTTAGTTTGATTAATATATGTCGTCCTACTTTTAACAGTGAGATAAATATAATGAATTTTTGAATCCAACGAATAGTTTTAATAAAAAAACGTATAATGTTCATCTTAAGAGATTATTATAATTAAATTTAGACTATACAAAAACATATATAATGGACAATTTACTTTTTAGAAAATTAGTTAAGGTTCGTTCACCATGACTTATTAAAGGCACTTTTGAGGCCAAAAAGCACTTTTATAACTATAAGTAATGCCAAATAAATAATTTTTGAAGAAAAAATTGTGTTTGGAAAGTAGTTTTCAACCCAGACACAAAAGCTGAAATTTCTAGCTTTTGTGGTTGGAAAAGTTCTTTTAAGAGCCAAATTACAATTTTAACATTCATTTGTTATTGTGTGTATTTATAATTTATAAACTTATAGTTTTTTTGAAAACATTATTATATGAATAGTAAATTATTTTTAATTTTTTTATATTTTCATGGAACATGTACAATTGTTAAAAAATATTTTTTATATTTTTATAATAATTTAAGTTGATATATTCTACTATTAAAAAAAGTTTATATATTCCATATATTATAACATTAAAGAATTTGTATATCATTTAAATATTTTTTCTATTCAATATATATATATATATATATATTAACTTGCAGTATCATATTTAAAATAGTCATTTACCTTATGAAAAGTACATTTTAACAGTAATATTAAACATTTGAATTTCAAATTCAAAAATTTAAAAGCACTTTTAAAAAATACTTTTTAAATGCACTTTTTCACCATGCTTTTAAAAAGTAAAGCTGAACTAGGCCTTAATTTTAAATATTTTTTGTTTCTTTTGATTTCTATTTTTTTATCAAGTTGATCCATTTATTAGAAAAAAGTATTATACTTATTTTATATTGTCAATCCTAATGTATATTATTTTATCTTTTGTATAAAAAAAAGTTTTGAAAAAGTACATTTTAACAATAATATTAAACATTTGAATTTCAAATTCAAAAATCTAAAGGTACTTTTAAAAAATACTTTTTAAATGCACTTTTTCACCGTACTTTCCAAAAGTAAAGCTTAACTAGGCCTTAATTTTAAATATTTTTCGTTTCTTTTGATTTCTATTTTTATCAAGTTGATCCATTTATTAGAAAAAAGTATTCTAACTTATTTTATTTTGTCAATCCTAATGTATATTATTTTATCTTTTGTATAAAAAATAGTTTTGAAAAATAATAATAAAATATTCTTATTATTTTATGTCAAACCAAAAAAAAAAAAAAACTAACGATCTTATCACCTTATCTATCAATTGATTCAATTTGATAAATTATTAAAAGTAATTTTCTAATTTAATTTTTAACGGTGTCACTTTACTTTTTCCTATTGGTTTTCTTCTTAAAAAAATCAAGTCAATTTTATAAAATAAAATTTTCATACTAACTTACTTTTATTTATAATATTTATAATTTAATTCTATTATTAATTAAAATATTTGAAATAACTTTTTATTAAATTTTCCTGAAATCATCCAAATCAAATATTGAATAGTAAATTTTAAGTTTATATCACAAATAAGTACATAAAGCATACCACATTTTGCATCTAAGTACCTAAAGTATTTTATTTTCAAAGTAAACACTTAAAGTTACTTTTATCTAGATATTTAAAATATTTTTTGTCAAATAGGTACTATATGTATATTATTTTTTTCATCTCGGTTTTTAAAAGTTAACAAATGCCGTTGATTAAAAAATCCTTTAGGTACTTTGATGAAAAAAATAATATATTTAAGATGCTTATTTTGGTCAAAAGTATTTTAGATACCAGATGAAAAATATAATAATTTTATGTACTTATTTTAATTAACTAAATAAAAAGTTGATATACTTTAAGTAATTATTTATGTTATAAATTGGGGTACCTAATAGGGATCAGCAGGGACACACACCCCAAAAAAATTAAAAATTGAATTTTTTTTTAAGTTTGGATACTAGTAAAATTATATTTTAGCCCCCTAAAAGCATATATTTTATATTGTTAGCCTCCCTAAATTTAAATACCTTTAAATAGTCTTCCTCAATAAATAACGTTAAATTCTACCATTAGTTATAAATATAAATTTTAATTTCTTAAAAAAGTTGCGGTAGAATTCCGTAAATTTCAGAGTCTAGTTACAAATTTCAATTACATAAAAGGGGATAAATTTCTTTGGATATTTTTGTTAAAAATATTTTTAGATCTATTACACTTTTTATAGTAAAAAGTAAAGTCGACCGACTACATATCGACTTTAAGAAAATAAAGAGAAAGTAATTGTATCAATTACTATTATTAATTTTGTCGTCAAATTTTTATAATTATTATTATTGTTGTTGTTTAAGATATAAGTTTGTCAATGAAGTAAACTCAAATTAGTAATGTAATCCTTATTTTCTAATTACATTAATTTTACCCTCGAAGTTAGTTAATTGCATCAAATTCTCCCTCGAAGTAATTTATTTTACCCTCGGAGTCAAGTAATTGTATCAAATTCTCCTTCAAAGTAATTTAATTGAATCAATTTTGTCCTTGAAGTAAACTCAAATCACCAAATTAAATGACTTTGAAGGTAAAATTGATGCAACTAATGACTTTGATCAAAGGTAAGAAAAAAATTGAACAATTTCTACCTAAGGGAGAGGAGAGGGAATTTGCTCATAATGGGTTTGAACCCACAACCTAGGGAAGAGGAGAGGGTGTCAACTAAGAACTTTAACCACTTGCTATAGAGATTGTTGGTTTGAGTTTACTTCAATGAAACACTTACCCTTAAGCCTATTATTATTTTCTAATCACATCAATTTACCATCAAAGCCAATTAATTGCATCAAATTCTCCCTCCAAGTAATTTAATTGAATCATGTTGCAACCCATTTTTGTCCGGGCCAAACCCGACCAGGCCCAAATCCAATAAACCCAACCCTTATTTATTATAACCTAAATTTACAAACCTTTAACCCATTAAAATACCCAATACCATTCCATACCCAATAGCCCAGACCCAAATTAAATACCCATATCCCAAATTACAAAATACCAAATACCCACAACTCTAAACAAATAATAAACCCTAGCCCTGCAATTGGAGCAGCTGTTGCTGCCCATTAGTAACCCTTCACCTTCGCGCGCAGGCCATTTCTTGGCCGTGCGGTGCACGCGCACTCTTGCCGCACTCCCCATGCCTTCCACCGCCCAAGCCTTGTCAGACGTGCAAAAAAGAGAAATTATTAGATCTAAAATAAACAGACAAGCGGGCAACTTGTTTCATTTTTATTTTGAAGAATGTAATTCGAACGGGTATAAAAACCCATGTCTTGCAATGTTTAGGGGGAATTCTTGGAGAGATTTTCGAAATAAAAAACAAAAAGAAAAGAACAGTTTGAAACCATTCGAGCCATATTTTCAGTCTTCAATCTGATCAAGCAAACCAAAAAGTAAAACAATCAAGTTTTCTTTTTTTTTATTTTTCCTTGTTTCGAAAATAAAATTAAAATAACATTAGATCTACACATATAGAGAAAGATTAAAAAAAAACAATACCAAATAAGGGATCAGGGTTTAAAAAGATACCTTTTGCGTGTTTTTTGTATCTCCATAGGCCGGTGACGGCGGGGCTCCGTCGCCGAACCACCGTGGCTCGAGGCCGGCAACTGCCCTACACTCTGGCCAGCCAGGGGAGTGTTGAGAGGATTTGAGGGGCTGTGATTTTATGAAATCTGATTAAAATGATTTTTGGGTATAAAAAACATATATATAAGGGTACGAAACGACGTCATTTTGGGGCGTCTGAGTTCGGCCCAAAACAAAGTCGTTTCGGCCATTATCCAGATTTTGAAACCGACCCGCCTCAAGACCCGCGTACAAAATTTAAGGGGATAACTCGATTTTGGCCATTCCCCTTGGAAAAATTCGTTTCACAGTCCCTGGAAGTTTTTAAAGCTTTACAATCTCGTCCTTAAATCAGATTTAATCATCTTTTAAATGGTAAAATTACTCACTAAGTCCCTCAGCTCTTAGCGTGTTTTTGTTTCTGCCTTGCCGCATGGTAAAATTCCTCTTTCAATCCCTGGTAGTTTTAATAGCTTTATAATTTGGTCCTAAAATCAGTTTTGATCATGCTAAATGGAATAATTCGAATCTGATCCTTGGACTTTGTAAATAATTTAATTTCAGCCCCTTATTCCTTTTGCATTTTTTTTGTATTTGCTTTCATTTCTGCCATTATATATATATATATATATATATATATATATGTTTGTTTTTTTATGTGTACATGTTGTATATGTTTATGTATATATGATAAATCTAATGTATATATATATGTATATATTTATATATAAAGCGTGATATACCTAAGATATAACTTAAATTACATGACATTTCTATAATATGTATATATTATGTTTAAGTGTACATAAAATATGAATATAATATTATATACTTATAACTAATATTTATATATAAGTATTAATATATGTATATTATGTATTAAATGTTTTATTTTATTTGCCTATTATTTATTTATTTATTTACCCTAAACTGTATTATCTATATTAACTTTATAATATTTAATATTTCCTTAAAATATCGAATATAGTATTTTGCCCCATTATTCGATATTTCTATTGGGAGTGTCATCCCGGCCCTCAGGGTGACATCTCCTCTGAATGTCGTGAATACAAAGGCCATGTTTGGATTTATCACACAGATTTAAATATTTATATCTTTTTTTAACTTTTCATTCATTATTTATTTTTTATTTATTTTCTTTTAATGATTTTCGTTCTGCCTCATTATTTCGATATTTCTGCTAGGAGTGTCATCCCGGCCTCCTGGTGTCATCTCCTTTGAGTGTCGTGAATACCAAAGCAGATTTAAACTGTTATTCATTTTGGGAAATTAATTTTTAAAGTAAATTGAATTTTTATTTTCCTTAAATAAATATAATGCGAGCTTTTTGGGTACCAATTTTGGGCGTAGTGGGGGTGTTAACCCTTCCCTAGTGTAATCGGGGTGAACCTAACCTGGTTTATCTTTTTAGTGTCCGGCCTAAAAGTGGCGGTGGTGACTCAACTTTTGTTCAAATATTTAACGGTAGTCTATTGGGAGTGTCATCTCGGTTTCCGGGTGTCATCTCCTTTGATGCCACAAAACATTTCAAACCTTAATCTTTAAAAAAGAAGAAGGGTCGCAACAGCTTGGTGACTCCGCTGGGGATTTAAATTTTGTTTTCAAAAGCAAAAAAGGAGTTAGGCCTTAGTTAGGGTTCGCATTGTAATTATTAAGAAAAATTATTTAATTTAATTTTTAATTTTATTGTTTTGTTTGATATGAACTCTCATTATATATTAGTGATAGAACCCTTATAAGTGGGAGAGATTACTTCGCTTTGTGGGGTTTTCACCTCCGTATAGTGTTGTATCTCGATCCTAGAGTACTGGTCCTTATATTTCGTGGGGTTTTCACCTCCTGTATGGTATAAGGGTCGTATTCACCCGAATCGATGTCCTAGTGACAGTTCGGGTACCCTTACTCTAGAACCAAACCGCATATAATGAGCCGTAGTATCCCACCCTTTGATCATGTCGTTACTCTGCCCACTTAGGAATGACCCATTTTTAGGTTTTTCTTTGTTTGTTTATATTCCTTGTATATTTAACCGTTTATTTTCTTCATTTTTCATCATTTAATTTATTTTATTATTCGATTATTCTATTACGCTATCGTTTTCTATGTTTTCCCTTTTTCTACATGCACATCATATCATATCATAAGTGTTGATTTGAGAATAATCCATTTTAGAAGGTGTACCCAGATAGGAGAGAAGTCTATGATACAAAAGCGATAATATATACAGTATCGGGTCAGGGTGAATAAAGACCAATGAAAAGATGACTCGACTGTGAGATACGAAGCAAACAAGAGACGACGCAGCTTAGGGACGCTATTCAAAACCTGACTTATTGGCATCCAGGTCTACAAAAGAAGAGACCTTTGCATGCATTCTTCATGTATAGGCTAGCCATATGTCACAAAAAAACTGAAGTGTGTAGATTACGCTGCCATAAGACTTTTGAACAATAGAAGAAGAAAATGACGATACTATTTCGCAAACCGAGGACAATGCTAATATGTAGAATGCGAATCATACTTTACAAAATCAAAATATCAAGACAAGAAGCTACCCATTATTTGTAGTTAATTTCAGCTTCTTGACAGACATCTTTTCCTAGAGTAAGCCTTTCTAAGGATTATTTGCGAATCAGTACTGCATTTGCATTCATTTTTGCATTACATACTTGCAAACACATTTCTTAGGACCCAATGGAGTAATCCGGGAATCAACCAAAGTTCTTTCGTAGATAAATAATAAAAATCAAAGGTCGAGACTTGAGCAAGTATTACAACAGTTGAAGTATTGAAAGGATAACAATATATGAATTTCTGTTTAGGACAGACTAAAGTTCTGCTTTTTGTCTTATCCATGTATTGACCACGGCTTGAAGTAATGCATCGAATCAACTTTGCTATCCTTGGCCCGAGTGTAGCAAAGATCTTTTTGTAAAGGGCATATGTCATGTTTGGTGATTTTCATTCCAACGAAGAATGTATTTTGCTTAACATACAATGGCCTTGAAAGAATGTATATGTATATCTCTTCTTCCCTTTGTAGGTATCTAGATATCAATTGCAAAATGCGACATTGAGATCAATTGAATATTGTGATAACGATAAGGTCTAATTTCTCCCCTAATAGACTATGGTCAGCAAAGCAAGATTACTACTCCTTTGATGAAGTTCGATGATGAAAAAACTCCAAAGTTAACCATGTAGAGTTGCTTGAAATTGAAATTCTAAGCGTAGTCTTCTATGAGCTAAAGGATCAAAATATAAAGAGATAATGAAAAGAAGAAAAAAAACCCACTCATATGCTCGAAAGCCTGGTAATAGGCATAATTGAAGCCTGGTAATAGGCATAATTAAAGCATGGTAATAGGCATGTTTAAAGCTGTTAATAGGCATGTTCAAAGCTTGTTAATAGGCGTGGTCATAAAGAAAATACATGAAGCACACACATGCATCTAGAATTCTATTCTTATAATGATATTTTTGCACTCTAATGGTTAAACAAGTCTATTTTCTTGGATGAAAAAAAATGAGAATTGAGAATGAGTAGTCTTCAGTAGCAACGCGGTAATCATGAGGTTGAACCGAGTCATTTAAGGGAATTTTACAACTTTGAATCGCCATAATATTCAAAGTCTTCACAGATACAAGCTATGCTTGGAATGATCACCGAAAGGTTAAATGTGGGACGCTTTGGCACTTGATATTCAGAGTTCCTATTCTATTTCTTATATTTTGATTTTGGTTTCAAGGTCCTGTATGCTAATCCAAAAGAACACCCTTCATTGGGACAACAATCAGCAAAATTGACATTTTAAACAAAAACAGATTTTCTTGTATTACCTCAAGAGTAAGCTTCAGGATACAAGGTTGTGGATAATGATCCACCTAACATAGAGGAATAACCAGTCAATAATTACAGTGAGAGAGATGACAAGAGTACATATGCCAGACAGTTTGGAGATTTAAGAAAAGTTTTACCCATTCAGAGAAATGAAGAATGAACCATTGAAGGGAATAATATGTTCAAGCACAAAGAAAGTTTACAAATCGGAGGCATTCGCTCACCAGAAGGTTGAAGAAGACTCTATGTGATGGGTCAGTGCTGACAAATCAATCGTGCCCAAGACTGAATATGGAGAAGTACCAAAGAGGTAATGAGAGTGCATAATAAGAAAATAGTTGAGCCCAAGATCGAATGGGGCAATGATGAGCAAAAGAGTGGTACGTGTCCCTACAATAGTACATGGACTAAAAGAGAATGTTCATAGAAATAAGAAACGACTCTAGATTAAAGTGTGTTGTGGGACGTATTTGAGATAAACACCCAACTGATAAGAAGAAGATTGAAGAGCATGCAGCAAGGAAATGAAGTGAATAAGAAATCCGAGGACGACCTTTCAAGGACCAAGAAAAAGAAAACGACCATGAAAATGTTCCATATTATTCATCATATAGAAAGGCATCCCTAAGATTAGGAGCATGCTAACTCTCATTATTCAAGTTTCTTTTCTGTTTTCTTGACAAATGTTCAAGAATTAGAGGAATATCGGATTTTTATGCTTCGTAGCAGAAGAAACAACTCTCAACAAAGATTCAGGAATTTTTCGTACTCAAACGTTTGTGATTTGATGCCTATGACGGTCAGAAACTGGGCATCCTTTCATACTTTTCAAGCGTCATCTTTCATGGAAGCGAAAAAACTTTTCGGCAATCTTGTGACCTGATACCATTTCATGCCTATGACGATAAAAAATTGGGATATGAACTTTCAGTCTTCGGCTTTCATGGAAGCAGTGAAAATCATGTGGTAGTTTCAAAACAAGTTACACTTTGATGTCAAGATGGTCAGAACCCGGGGCATCATTTCAATTTGTCAGTCTTCAACTTTCACGGGAACAGCGAATATTTTCTAATTGTCTCACAGCGAGATGTTATTTTGATGTCAAGACGGTCAGAACCCGGGGCATCCTTTTGATTTTCTTGTCTTTGGATTTTGGGGAAGCAGGGAAGTCATGTGGCAATCTCAAAGTGGGTTACTCTTTTGTGCCTATGACTGTCAGAAACCGGGGCACACCATCTAGAGATTTTGCAAGCTTTGGATTTTGGGGAAGTAGAAGAAATCTTCTAGTCGTCTTGTGACAAGTTACTCTTTTGTGCCTATGAAGGTAAAAAACCGGGGCACACCACCTAGAGATTTTGCAAGCTTTGGCTTTTAGGGAAGTAACATAAATCTTATAGTCATCTTGTGACAAGATAATCGTTTGTGCCTATGATGGTCAAAAACCGGGGTACACCATTTAGGGATTTTGCAAGCTTTAGCTTTCGGGGAAGTAGCAAAAATCTTATAGTCGCCTTGCAACAAGATACCATTTCATGCCTATGACAATCAGAAATCGGGGTATGATCTTTCAATTTTCCTGTCTTCAGCTTTCATTGGAAGCAGCGAAAACCTTCCGGTAGTCTTGTAGTAAAATACCCTTTCATACCTATGACGATCAGAAATCGGGGTATGACTTTTAAAATTTTCAGTCTTCAGCTTCTTAGGAAGTAAGGGAAACCCGTACTTCTGGTACTAAACTACTCGGGAATAAGAATAAACTGTCACCTTTTCGAAACTTCAAGACGAAGAATTATATATAAGAATGACTCCCAACTCGAAGATTTCACCTGTAAAAGGTTCTATATAGGAGGAACGTAGAGTTTCAAGACGCGAACATGAAAAGTTCTATATAAAAAAGACTGGCGACCTGAAGATCTCTCCAAAAACTTACAAGATTTGAGACAGAGGAAGAGAAAATAGTTTTATATAAGAAAAGATTGTGACCTCGAACTCCCAACTCAAATATTTTGTAGAGCACTCCAGTTTGAAGATTTTGCCTCCAGAAGTGGTCAAGTGGATCAACTGAAGAGAACGGGCGGTGGTCAGAGAATAACCCTTAGCCTACCCGGACCAAAATGGTCACTATTTTGTCTTTGCTCTATCCCTGTTACACAGCTATGAGCAAATAGGGACAGCTGTTGCAGCCTATTTTTGTCCGAGCCAAACCAGACCAGGCTTAAATCCAATAAACACAACCCTTATTTATTATAACCTAAATTTACAAACCCTTGACCCATTAAAATGCCCAATACCCATTCCATACCCAATAGCCCAGACCTAAATTATATACCCAAATACCCATATCCCAAATTACAAAACACCAAATACCCACAACCCTAAACAAATAATAAACCCTAGCCCTGCAATTGGAGCAGTTGCCGCCGCCCATGAGTAACCCTTCACCTTCGGCGCGTACGATCATTTCTTGGCCGTGCGGTGCACGTGCACCCTTGCCGCACTCCCCATGCCTTCCAACGCCCATATCTGACACCAGTCGCTTCCACCGCCCAAGCCTCGTCAGACCTGCAAAAAAAGAGAAATTATTATATCTGAAATAAACAGAGAAGTGGACACCTTGTTTCGTTTTTATTTTGAAGAATGTAATTTGAACGGGTATAAAAACCCATGGCATGTAATGTTTAGGGGGAATTTTTGGAGAGATTTTCGAAATAAAAAACAAAAATAAAAGAATAGTTTGAAACCATTCGGGCCATATTTTCAGTCTTCAATCCGATCAAGCAAACCAAAAGGTAAAACGGTTCAGTTTTCTTTTTGTTTTTCCTTGTTTCGAAAATAAAATTAAAATAACCCTAGATCTACCTATATAGAGAAATATTTAAAAAAACCAATACCAAATAAGGGATCAAGGTTAAAAAAGCTACCTTTTGCGTGTTTCTTTTGTATCTTCGGGCGTCGGCGATGGTGGCGCTATGCCGTCGGACCACCGTGGCTCGAGGCCGGCGACTGCCCTGTACTCTGGCCCGTCAAGGGAAAGTTGAGAGGATTTGGGGGCTGTGATTTTATAAATTCCGATTAAATAATTTTTTGGGTATAAAAAACATATATATAAGGGTACGAAACGACGTCATTTTGGGGCGTCTGAGTTCGGCCCAAAATGACGACGTTTTGGCCATTATCTGGATTTTGAAACCGATCCGCGTACAAAATTTAAGGGGATAATTCGGTTTTGGCCAATCCCCTTGGGAAAATTCGTTCTGCAGTCCTTGGAAGTTTTTAAAGCTTTGCAATCTCGTCCTTAAATCAGATTTAATCATCTTTTAAATGGTAAAATTACTCACTAGGTCCCTCAGCTCTTAGCGTGTTTTTGTTTCTGCCTTGCCGCATGGTAAAATTCCTCTTTCAATCCCTGGTAGTTTTAATAGCTTTATAATTTGCTCCTAAAATCATTTTTGATCATGCTAAATGGAATAATTCGAATCTGGTCTCTGGTCTTTGTAAATAATTTAATTTCAGCCCCTTATTCCTTTTGCACTTTTTTTGTATTTGCTTTCATTTCTGCCATTATTTATATATATATATATATATATATATGTTTTTTATGTGTATATGTTGTATATGTTTATGTATATATGATAAATTTAATGTATATATATGTATATATTTATATATAATGCGTGATATACCTAAGATATATAACTTAAATTACATGACATTTCTATAATATGTATATATTATGTTTAAGTGTGCATAAAATATGAATATAATATAATATTATATACTTATAACTAATATTTATTTATAAGTATTAATATATGTATATTATGTATTAAATGTTTTATTTACTTATTTTATTTGCCTATTTTTTATTTATTTACCCTAAACTGTATTATCTATATTAACTCTATAATATTTAATATTCTTAAAATATCGAAAATAGTATTTTGCCCCATTATTCCGATATTTTTATTTAGGAGTGTCATCCCGGACTACGGGTGACATCTCCTCTGAATGCCGTGGATACAAAGGCCAGTTTTGGATTTATCACACAGATTTAACTATTTTTTATCTTTTTTACTTTTTACTCCTTTTTATTTATTTATTTATTTATCTTTAATAATTATCGTGTTCTGCCTCATTATTCCGATATTTCTGCTAGGAGTGTCATCCTGGCCTCCGGGTGGCATCTCCTTTTAATCTCGTGAATACCAAGGTTGATTTAAACTATTGTTCATTTTTTTGAAATTAATTATTGAATTAAATTGAATTTTTGTTTTCCTTAAATAAATATAATGCGAACTTTTAGGTACCAATTTTGGGCGTAGTGGGGGTGCTAACCCTTCCCCACTCGTAACCAACTCCCGAACCTATCTCTGGTTATCTTTTCAGTGTCCGGCTTACCAAAAGTGGCCGGTGGTGACTCCACCTTTCGTTTTAAAATTTAACGATAATCTATTGGGAGTGTCATCCCGGTTTTTGGGTGTCATCTCCTTTGGCGCCGCAAAACATTTCAAACAATAATCTTTAATACCTATAAAAGGGGTCGCAACAAATCAATTTTGTCCTTAAAGTAAACTCAAATCACAAAAATTAAAATGAATTTGAAGGTAAAATTGATGCAATTAAATGGACTTTGATTGAATGTGGTAAAATTGATGCAATTAAATGACTTTGATCGAAGACAAAAAATTTTGGAACAATTTCTACCTAGGAGGAAGGGAAATTTGCTCCTAATGGGTTTTTAACTCACAACTTGGGGGCCGGAGAGAGGACCGTGTCAACTAAAAACTTTAACCATTTGCTCTAGAGATTGTTGATTTGAGTTTACTTCAATGAGAAAACTACCCTTAAGCCTATTATCATTAGGGTAATTATTCCACGCACAAGCGCTTGCAGAAACTTTGTTTACACAAATACCTTAGTTATAGGGTTTATAGATTCTATTTTAAGGTTTATTGATTCTATTTTAGGGTTCATGATTTAGGGGTTTAAGTGTAGTATTTTTGAATTTAGGGACTACTGATAGAAGTTTGGGTTTAAAGTTAAAATTTAGGGTTTATAGGTTAAAACGTAAATCACTAATCATATTATCTGGAAACCTAAACCCTAAATTATAACCTTAAACCCAAATTTTAACCATAAGCCATAAATTCTAAACTCCTACATTAAAACCCTTACACTCTAGATTCTAAACCATAAAATTAAGGCGCTTATAGAAACAAAATGTTTACACCGCCTAGGATAATAATCCTTCGTATTATAGTTCATCCTATCATCGTCGTCGCTTTTGAATTTGAGATGCGTTTCCCATTACCAGTTTAATATCATTAGTAGATCGGGAATTAATGTCAGTGAAAAAAATAGTTTTTAATATAAATAATAATTATTAAAAATAAAAGGTAGAGGAAAAATAATTATAATAAAAAATAAATAGTAAAAAACAATCTAACCCTATGGTATTTTTAGAAGCCATTTAGATTACTCTTAAATTTTTTTTATATCTATTTGATGTCTAAATTATTCGCCGGTTAATTGTAATTTGGGTACTGCAATAATCAATTATGGGACACTCTTCTAAACCAACTTATTTTATTCAAAAAATTCAGACTCGAGCCTTAAACTTTGTTTAGAGGACCTAATTCTTTATTTCATTAAATTAATAGTTGATAAATTGATTTTTTTTAATTATAGTCCATCCTACCATCGCTATCGCGTTTGAATGAAGTACATAGCCTGTCACTAGTTCAATATTATTACTAGACCTTGAGTAATAATGTGAGTGAAAATTGTAGATGCTTGTTTTTTACAGCAACATTATTTGGAAACAACGTATTGAAAGTGACGTGGATAAAATAATGAACACGACGTGTTTAAAGTTATGAATAATTTTGGACACGATGAGTGTTGTGGATAAAATTTTAGACATGACTCATTGAATACATTTGATAAAATATTAAATACAACACATCGAAAATGTCATAGACAAAGCATTAAACACAGTTTTCAAATTGAAAACAAAAAATTGTAAAGCCAACGTTGGGAATGACTTTTAATTAGGGAGATATGGAGCTAAACTTAAGTAGTTTGACCGGATTCTTTAAAAAAAATTCTTCCAATTTTTGGGATGTCTTAGAGATCATGGCTTGGTGGCTCAAACTAAAAAAATTGTTAAGAAGTTTCTCTTAATCTTTTCTTGGAGTACAAGTGTTTTTCCGTTAACTATACATTGCTATAAAATAACTAACCTTAATCACGTTTATGTGATTCTCTCTCACTCCTATTATCTAATGATTGAACAAAAATTATTTACCTTTTTTAATCTTTGTATATATCACAATATTGAAAAACTAAATCTTGCACTCTAGTCATAAATTTTAAATTTTAAATCATAAATTCTAAAAACTAAACTTTACACCTTGCACCTTAAATTTAATTTTTGAGTATTAAAACATATATAAAAACAACTAATAGGGTCTAGAATTTTCTATTCCTAATGATTACCCCATCTTCTCCCACTTTTCTTATGTTAGATAATTTCACTCAATTTTTTTTGGGGTAAAATACTTAATTAATCACCTAATTATAAGATTAGTTTTGAAATAACCGTTATATTTTTAATTTTGTCAATAAAATCACGTAATTATTTAAGTGAAGGATCACTGCCGCCTTCACCACCTTCCATCATCTGCTATAAAGTTTCGAGTAACATGTTGTCAGGAGAAATCACACCAATCTTTCTTCCATCATCTCCTATAAAGTTTTGAGATGGCTTGATAACTGGTTAAGAATTAAATGTCTATTGAAAATTTACTCAAACTACAACATAAATGTCTCGCTTGGCTCAGTGGTATGGTTGCCCCACACAACCCACCTTCACTGGGGATTCGAACCTTGTTGCAACCCAAGTTTTTTATTTTACTTTCCTCCTCTAATTAAATGGTAACATGTGTCATCACTTAATGTATAAGTAACGAAGACCAAATGTATAATTATATAAATTTATGTTAACTATCACGTCACCACGTTCGTTATATTTTAACGATAAATAACTTAATTGACACCACTTAAATAATTATATAATCATATTGATAAAATTAAAAATATAATAATCATTTCAGAATCAACCCTATTTATTTAAATAGTTTACCATATATTTTTATGGTGGTTATTAACCAATTGCCTTTCTCTTAGCAGGCTATTCCCTTTCTGGTTTTTAAGGAAAAATTAAAAACCCATACCCAATCAACAAATTATATTTTTTTATAATAACTAATATGTCTTGTAAATGTAAAGGGTTGAATTAACAGAATCTGTAAATATGATTTTTTTTAGAATTAATATCAAATTGAACCTTGTGCAACCTAAGTTTTTTTATTTTATTTTCCTCTTCTAATTAGATGGTAACATGTGCCACCACCTAATGTATAAGTAACGAAGACCAAATGTGTAATTATACATATTTATGTTAACTACCACGTCACCATGTTCGTTATATTTTAACGGTAAGTGGCTTAATTGACACTATTAAATAGTTATGTAGTCATATTGACAAAATAAAAAATATAGTGATCATTTCGAAACTAAACTTATAATTAATTGGTTATTTAAATAGTTTACCCTATTTTTTTATGGTGGTTATTAACCAATTGCCTTTCTCTTAGCAGGCTATTAAATATGGATATTTTTTTTGAATATCTTCATGCAAGATCCCTTTCTGGTTTTTAAGGGAAATTAAAAACCCATACCCAATCAACAAATTATATTTTTTATTATAACTAACATGTCTTGTAAATGAAAAGGGTTAAATTAACAGAATCTATAAATATGATTTTTTAAAATTAAAATCAAATTGAAAAAGTTTGTAAATGTCAAAAACTAAATATATAATTATATCAATTAAAAACCCGACTTACGTTGTTATCGATTAACGAATATTGAAACTTAAAGTTTAACATTAGTGGCTAAATTTTCAAGATTTTTAGTTTGGTAACCAAAATAAACAACCCAATATTTTGTGACTAATGGAGTAATTTACTCAAAGAAAAAAATCTCAATCATCTCAAGTCTTTTCATGATATCTTGAAGCATTGCACATTTGCATGAAGAAGGAAAAATAAATTTAATGCTCATTAATGGTGAAAAAAAGGTCTATCATTATCGAACTCAGAGACAGAGTCGGGATTTAAAATTTGAGATTTAAAATATAAATATTTAAAAATAAAGAATAAATTTATAGATAAACTAACCTTTTAAAAAAATATATATATAAAAGTACAAATGTGAAAAAAATAAAAAATTCTTAGAGGTGAGTGCAACTCCGTCACTGATCAAATCCCATCGATCGCTATAAATCCCACGCCTTCTTTTAACATCTTCACACAAACATATCAACCAAGGCGGAAATGGACTCTACCGTCCATTCCCGATCAACCCCCATCGTTCTTCCCAAATCCTCCGTTCAAACTCCATTCCTTCCCAAACCATCTCAGCTTTCCATATTCAAGAAGAAAAAGCCTTTCAACTTTACCTCCAAGAAAGTAGTGTCGTGCAAAGCCAGTAATGGGAACCGAAACAATGAACACTCTTCTTCTCCCAATAGGTTCGACAGAAGGGATGTCCTTCTCGGCCTGGGAAGTGTTTATGGTGCAACCAACCTCGTGACCGACCCGTTTGCATTGGCAGCCCCGGTTTCCTCCCCTGATCTCGACATTTGTGAGAAAGCAACCGTGAGCTCGACAAGTGCAGGCGAAATAAAAGTGGCTTGTTGCCCACCGAAATCAGCAAAAATTATAGATTTCAAGCCGCCAAAGTTTTCCAAGATACGGTACAGGCCGGCGGCACATTTAGTCGATCGTGAGTACTTGGATAAATTTACGAAGGCCATGGAGCTGATGAAAGCTCTTCCCGACGACGATCCACGTAGTTTCATGCAACAAGCCAATGTTCATTGCGCATATTGCAACTATGCTTACGATAATGGAGACCCCAACCATCAACTTCAGGTTCACTTCTCATGGCTGTTTTTCCCGTTCCACAGGCTGTATCTCTATTTCTACGAGAGGATCTTGGGGAATCTGATCGGTGATCCGAATTTCGCAATGCCGTTTTGGAACTGGGATGCTCTACCTGGAATGGTTATCCCTGAGATATACGTGGACCCCAACTCGCCGCTCTACGACGAGAAACGCAACGTGGACCACCAGCCGCCGAAAATGCTCGATCTTGATTACGCTGGCGAAGAGGAGGATTTGTCGAAGAGGGATCTTATAAAGAGTAATCTCACTGTGATGTATAGGCAGATGGTACCCAACAAGACGGCTTCCCTTTTCCATGGATCGGCGTACCGTGCCGGAGAAAAACCCAGTCCGGGAATGGGTTCAATTGAGAACAACCCTCACACCGCTATTCACCGGTGGGTTGGCGACCAGCGGCAACCGTATAAGGAAGACATGGGGAACTTCTATTCTGCAGGTAGAGACCCATTGTTCTACGCACATCATTGCAACGTTGATCGATTGTGGAACATCTGGAAGTCATTACCAGGGAAGAAGCGACGTGATTTCACCGACACAGACTGGCTTGATTCCTCGTTTCTTTTCTACGACGAGAATGCGAACCTGGTTCGAGCCAAAGTCCGCGATGCCCTTGACACAAGGGTTTTAGGGTACGATTACCAAAAAGTTAACATCCCATGGCTTAAAAACAAGCCAACTCCACGAAGGCCTGGTCAGGCCAGCGGTAAAGGTCAAGCAAAGGCGGCCGAAACAAACAATACCACCACCGTCATCCGTAACGTCTTCCCTATCGTTCTAGACAAGCTGGTCCGCGTTCAGGTTCCAAGGCCAAAGAAATCAAGGACTAAGCTTGAGAAAGAAGATGAAGAAGAAGTATTGGTTCTTCAAAACATTCAACTAGAACGAGATGTGGGTGTGAAATTCAATGTGTACGTTAACGACGAAGACGACGAGACACCGACCGGACCGGAAGATTCCGAGTTTGCAGGGAGCTTTTCGAATATACCGCATAGCCAGCACAAAGCCGGAGAGAAGCTTGACACTAGCTTGACATTGCCAATATCGGATTTGTTGGAGGATTTGGATGTTGAAGGTGATGACAACATTGTGGTGACTCTGGTGCCTAAAGAAGGGAAGGGTCTGGTTTCGATCGGTAACATTAAGATCGACTACATCAGAGATTGATTATCGTCGATCTGTTTCTGCTGTGTTTTAAGTTATAAATAAGGCCATCTCTCGTCCATGGCCATAGAATCCTTTGTTGAGGACATCAGGTGAAGCAGAGTGAAAATGGTTCGGTCCTTACCAGCCAGATCTTAGATAAATGTTTAGTAGCTAATTATCTTTCTACTTTTAACTTAATCTTCTGTTTGGTTCCGGTTTGTGCTTCGAATTTAATCTTCAGTTTGGTTCCAGTTTTTCATTTGTCTTATTAGTTCTTGTCTATCACTTTTTGAATTGGGTTATCCTTAAAAAGAAATCATGTGATCTAATTAGACCAATTACTGTTAAAAAAACGGTAACAAGAGCAAGTATATTTGGTCGGTTGGTCAAATTTTTTATCTTTGTTTCCTCATTTTCCTTCGGTCATGGGTTTTAGATCCACAAGGATCACCTCATTCCTTTCCCTAGAGTCTCCTCTTCCCTTCCTCTCTAGGTAAGAATAGGATTAGAATTAAATTTTGTCAAAAAAAAAAACGATCAACTTAAAATATTATCAAAACGTATAACATTTTAGCTTTTGTGTGGCATAAGATTTTAAGTTGCAATTGAAATGTTAACCTAAAATATTGTCAGAACATATACTCTATTTTAAGTTGTGTGGGTAATATTTTAGGTTATTGTGTATTTTTAACATTTCATATTATAATCTGAAATATTACCTTAACTAACCTAAAATATTATATGTTTTGATAAAATTTTAGGCTAGCTATTTTTTGGGTTGCCGCACAGCAAACTTACTCAATTAGACCATACCATATACAATAAAGCTAAAAAAACAATCTCAAAAATATATGATTTAAAAACAAATTTTAAAAAGTTAAAATCTCTAATTTTAAAATTTTATGTTTTAAATTATAATTAGGTTTTATTTATTTTAAAATTTTTATAAATTCATAAAAATTGGGGAAAATAGAAAATTCTAATAAATGAGTTATTTAAAATAAAATTTGGATTTTAAGGATTTATAATATTATTTGATTTTTTAAAAAATAATTTTAAAATTTTCATGACACATAACATGTTATGAGTAGGAAGTTATGATTCTTTTAACATCAATGGAAATGATATGTCAAAATTATATTATAATTTATAAGAAGTATTTGATTCACAAATTTTTTTTTGGGTAATAATAGATTCTGAAATCATATTCTTATATTTTGTTTTAAGTGATTCCACCATGAAAAAAATCATTACCAATAATAAATTTTTTTCTTTATTCAGATCATTTGTTACATATTCCTTTTACCTAATTATAATTTTCAGGTATTTGTTAATTTCAGACAAAATGGACAACATTACCCCTGTGCCCTGAAATAATAGATTTTCTCTATTCAGATCATTTGTTACATATTTTTTTACCTAAATATCAAATTATTTTGAGTGTAAATTTATTAAATATATACTTTATAATATTTTAATATTGAAGTGTTACACATATATAAACAATTGTTAATATTTAATATATTTGTATTAGTATTTAATAAAAGTACAGTGTTTAATATTTAATATATTTGAACTAGTGTTTTTTTTTGGGACTACTTATTGAGTTTATATCTACCTTTTATTTTAAAAGTATGCCCACCATTCTTGTAACACCCTAAAACGGTACGGACGATCTGACCCAAAGCGTCACATTTGAGTCACAAGAGCGATCAGCAAATACACATACGGTTAATTTAAAGTTTTTGAATAAACCAATGCAATTTAAAATCGAGTTCAAAAATCGAAATAGAACTCAAACTTAAACCGACATACAAACAAAGTATAGTGACCGCCTAGATACACAAGTATCGTACTCCATAATTAATGCTGGTAGAACTCCTTGAACTGATGTCAATATCTATAACACTTCTTAACCTGCTGACCTGCGAAGATTAATAATTTTAATGAGCTTGGGAGCCCAGTAATACATAAATACCCAAATGACTAAATACAAAATAGGCCAGTATAATTTACATAAAAATAAATGGAGCATAAATGCAGTGCAGAATAATTAAATTAACTGAAACAAAAAAGGCATAACCAAACTTGAGTCCCTCAACTTGAAATCCTAAACATACATAATATCAAAATGTAACACATACCTGAATCGTAGTTATAATTACAAAATGCCCAATACGAAGACTAGTCCCAGAATGCCTGAACCGCTGTTCTATATAATAAGTGCTAAATGTTCATGAGCCATCATCGATATACCAGAATATAATATATATAAGCCAGCGTCATTGCGTTGGCATCAAAACGAATAGCGTGCGTACATACGACATTAACTAAAATACAAAAATACTGAATAACAAGATTATACACTCATAACTAGAATGATTAATCAAAGGTAATTTAGAATCATAAACCTCACAAGAGTAATTTAGAAATTTAGTAGACTAGCGGTAATTTAGCCGCTCAGATCAAAATGTTATTTTGGTAATTGGCACTTAGAAGGGTATTTTGGACAATTGCAAACAAAAGACGTTTTGGTCGTTATAAAGGTTATTTTAGTCATTTTAAAGAAAAAAGGTCATTTTATCATTTCGCTCAATTACGAAGGCTTCGGGCTAAAAAGGAATTTATTTAATTTAAGAGATTTTAAAAGGGCGGATATGAATTATCAGCTTAGCCTAAAAATTACAAAAGTATTTGGTTGGTTAGAAGGTCCTAACTATCAAAATAGGTCACAACTAATTATTTCAATATTTTGAGACTCGTCCCTGAATATTGAATTTCCATACAAGTATCGAATCCGAACTAACCCAAAAGCCCAAAAATTGATTATATTTGAAGGTTTCAAGGTATCAAAACCTTCTCATGAGCATTTCGATTTGTTTTGGAAAAAAGATATTCTAAATCAAATTCCCAAATCTTAAAACATAATACCGACCTCAAATCAGAGGTACGACAGCCATTTATCGAACAAATTAACTTAATTATCCATACAGAGATATCATGCATCAATTTATAATCTAATCCATCATACAAACCATATTTATACGAATTCAAAGAGGTATTTAAGTGTTACTTTATTTCCAAGCAATTAATAATATTTTTCGAGTAAATTTCTCCGAGCTTCCAACATGCCATGTTCATTTCGTGCATTATCTGGTACCAATGGGACCTCAAACAATTATGAGAATAGATTAAAATATTACCAAACCAATACATGAACAAACAATGTAAACGCGAGCTAAAACTCACATTCCCGATGACACAAAGTTCAGAAGAAAATTTTAACCGACCACCATTAAAATTTTCATGCCATTTAATTGTTGTTCAAAAATTATCTCGAACGAACCACGGATAAATCTCTGATCAAAGTTCGATCAAATCTATCCAAAGCTTAAAACTATTTTTTTTTCCTCCGCCCGAACGCTCTGCCTCTCCCCCATCTCTCTATTTCGTTTCTCCATCCCAAATCCTCCAAAGCAAGGCTTTTATAAGTCAATTAAAAATTTAATAAATATATTAAAGTAAAACAAAGAATTGATGGATTGATGGGGTAGGTAGTGTCAGCCAAACCCTCATCTCACGGCAATATATATATATAATATAAAAATATTTATTTAAAACAATTTAATAAAAAAATTGGTTCGAATATAAATAAATTTTGAATTTGAAGAAAATTTAGGTCGTTACAACTCTTTTATTTAGATATAATTATCTTGTATATAATTTTTTATCAGTTTTCTCTCAATTATAACCGCTTTTTTTTTTGTTTCATTGGCAGAGACACTAATCTTTGCATTGATTGTTGACCACCTGTAATTCATATTTCATTTATTTTTGTTTATTTGTCTCTTTTTTTTTGCATATTTTGTTGTATTTTCCTCTGCCTCTAAGGTACGTTTTTTTTTATTTTTATGGCACGCTTCTATGGTTACTTTTACAGGTTTTTGGTGTTCGTATGGTGACCCCCACATCGCTTGTCTCTGATTTATGTTTGTCGGTGGTCACGTAGAGTTTAATCCCTTTTTGGGTTGTTTGTTGATGTAATCTATAACGAATCGTCGTTTTTTTAGAATAGGCGTGAAAGGTTGTTGCCAATTTTGGGGATTTCTTCTAGTTCGTGTTTTGACAATTTTCCATGGACCCTTCCTATAATGGACCACATAAATTTTCTTTGGTGCAAAGAGGAAGTGTCTAATCTGCCTGGTACAACGCTTATCTTTTCTTTTTAGATTTATGATTTTTTTGTTGTTCTTTTGGATGTTCTAAAACCTCTATTATGTTTATGTTCTAGTTTAATTTTAGGGTAAACTACATCAGTAGTCACCGAACTATAGTTTATTTCCTATTTTGGTCACTGAACGATTTTTTAGCAAAAACATCACTAAGTTATGCTTCCTTCCTATTTTGGTCACCGAACTATTTTTTTTGGCAAAAACATCACTAACGTTATGTTTCCTTCCTATTTTGGTCACCGACTGTTAAAAACTTAACTGTTCTGCTGACGTAGAATTTTATTCTATTTTTTTTTTAATTTTCCATGTCATTTATTCTCTCTCCTCGTAAGCAATATATGTTATTTTATAATATTTATATTCAAACTAACAGGATGGTGACACGTGTCACTGCCTATTAGTGGAATAAAATGAATGAAAAATCAAGCCCCTTATGTAGCTAGAGAGATTCGACTAATAGGCAGTTACACGTGTCACCATCCTATTAGGCAGTTACACGTGTCACCATCTCTCTGGCTGCATAAGGGGCTTGATTTTTCATTCATTTTATTCCACTAATAGGTAGTGATACGTATCACCATCATGTTAGTTTGAATACAAATATTATAAAATAACATATATTGCTTAAGAGGATAGAGAAGAAATGACATGGAAAATTAAAAAAATAAAATAAATTCCACGTCAGCAAAACCGTTAAGTTTTTAACGGCCGATGACCAAAAATAGGAAGGAAACATAACGTTAGTGGTGTTTTTGCCCAAAAAAAATAGTTCGGTGACCAAAATAGGAAATAAACCATAATTCGGTGACTACTGATGTAGTTTACTCTTTATTTTATTTATCAATAAAATTGTCTAGTTAATGTGTCAAAAAAAAGTATTCCCACCATTTTGAAAGTATAATTTAAAATAAAATAGCTAAATTCGTATTTTTTCATAAAAAATACAAATTCCTAATCCTTGTTTTCAAACTTGCTTTAGATTTCGACATTCATTTACGATAGTTTATGTATCTATAGTGAGTTCTAAACATGTTTTTATATATAAAAAAATACAATATGTAGTTTTAAAAGGATTTGTGTAAGTAACTCAGTTTTTTTTAAGGCTTAATGTTCTTTTTTGCTCCTAAAATTTATCACTTTTCTCAACTTAGTACTTAAAGTTTTTTTTGGCCTTTTGTACCCTTAGTATTTGTACTGTTACCCGTTTTGTCCCATATCATTATTCTTGTCATTTAAAAAAAATTCAGCCAATAATATCACGCTATGCCATCTTCTCCTTGACTAAGTTAACTCGACTGTTTTATTTAAAGGGTAAATGACATGTCAAGTCTGTCGGTTTTTTTGTTCAATTTAATTACTAAAAAATTTACTTTTACTTAAAATTGACCTCTATTTATTTCTAAATTTTATAATTTAGTCTAATATTTGTTAATAATAATAATATTATTTTATTTAAATGTTAATATTTAATAAAAATCAAGAAAAATAAAATATTTTAATATTATATTATTATTTTTGGATAAATTAAATTACCAAAAATTGACCCCAACAATTACTTATTCGATTTATATTTTTAAGCAAAATTTGAATTATATTATTTTTAGCAAAATTTGAATTATATTCGAATTATATTATCATTATATTCGAATTATATTATTTTTTGAGAAAATTGTGAATTATATTGGAATCATATTCCAATTATATTCGAATTTTGCTAAATTCAAATTGTATTTTTTGAGCAAAATTTGAATTATATTCGAATTATATTCCAATTATATTCGAATTTTACTATATTCGAAATATATTTTTTTGAGAAAAATTCAAATTATAATCAAATCATATTCGTATTATATTCGAATCATGTTTGTATTATATTTGAATCATATTCGTATTATATTCAAATCATGTTCGTATTGTATTCGAATCATAGTTAAATTATATTCGAATCATATTCCAATTATATTCAAATTTTGCTATATTCGAGAAATATTTTTTAGCAAAATTCAAAATATATTCGAATCATATTCAAATTATATTTGAACCATATTCGTATTATATTCAAATCATGTTCGCATTATATTCGAATCATATTCCAATTATATTCAAATTAATAATTCAAATTTTGCTAAAAATAATATAATTAGAATTTAACAAAATTATAATCAATAATTCAAATTTTGCTAAAAACGAATATAATTCAAATTCAGCAAAATGTGAATTAATAATTCTAATATAACTGAAATAAGATTTGAATGTGGTTCAAAACTAATTCAAATTTTGCTCAAAAATATAATTTAGATATATGTGAAGCATGATAAAAATTTTGCTAAAAAATATAATTCAAATTTAGCAAAATTTGAATGTAATTGGAACATAATTCGAATTTCGCTAAAAATATAATTCAAATTTAACAAAATTCGAATATAATTGGGATATAATTAGAATATAACTCAAATTTTGCTCAAAAAGAATATAATTCAAATTTTGCTCAAAAAAATATAATTTGAATAAGTAATATTTGATATCAATTTTAGATAATTTAATTTATCTAAACAAACTGCTAATTTAATATTAAAATTTTTTAATTTATTTTATTTTTATTAAATATTAACATTTAAATAAAATAAAATAACCAAATAATATTAAACGGCATCCAGGGATTTTGTTGTGTTTGAGCGTGCAATTGATAATGTTCGATTTTGTAATCGTATGGATATGGTGCACTTTTTTCCTTCAACTAAGTTTAAGAAAGTTTTTTAACGAGGTTCATATATTTGTCTTGTATTGTATGATTTCTTTTTATAAAATCGTACAATCTCTACCTTTAAAAAACCAAATATTAGACTAAATTATAAAAATTAAAAACAAATGAGGGTCAATTTTAGGTAAAAATAGGTTTTTCAGTAACTAAATTAAACAAAAAACAAACACGACAGACTTGACATGTCATTTACCCTTTAAATAAAACCATGCGGGTTGACTTAGTCAATGAGTAGATGGCGTGGCGTGATGTGATTGGCTAAAAAAAATTTAACGTCAAGGGTAACGGAATGGTAAAACGGGTAACGGTGCAAACGTTAGGGCACAAGAGTCCAAAAAAACTTTAGCTATTAAGTTGAAAAAAACAATAAAAATTAGGGGTAAAAAGTGCATTAAACTTTTTTTTACAAGAACAAGTAATTAAATATTAAAAGCAGAAGAATTACAAAACACAATATACCTAAAACATTGAATGATTAAATAACAAAAAATAAATACAATAAATTTCAACAACGTAAAAGAGAGGAAGGGTATGTAACTCATTACTTTATTAAAAAATTTGTACTTTTCATCAATTAAAAATTTAATAATTATCTACTTTGGTCCAATCGCTTTTATAAAATATACAATTATCTCGCTGCTAGTTTTTGGCGTAACACATGATAGAATCAAAAACATAATAGACCACTTAGCCTTTCTAATTAAATCGTTTAGACCACTGAACCTCTCTAATTAAATCGTTTATCGTTACTTGTTAGATAAAGTCGAATTGGAAGGAATTTTGCTGTTGTTGTTGAAAGACGAATCGGAAGGAAAAACGTGGAGAAGGGGTAGGTACGTGATATAGCGGCCAAAATTGAAGGAATGGTCAACTATTACCAAGGATCGGTAAATTACCTACCAAGCCCTCCATTTTCATCCCATTCTCAAAGGTGCTCTTCACTAGCCACCCTAAGCCCAAATTTATCTAAAAGGTCCAAAAGTCCAAAGTACTAACAAACTTAAGACTCAGGTCGACGCCCGATATTGACTTGGAAGTTTGAGCCGTTATAAAAACGAATATTTTTATTTGAATTTAATTATTTGATATTTAAATATTAATAAAAATATGTTTCATATTATTTAATACTACTAATAGTGAATGTTAAACTTGTTAAAAAAATATATAAATTTGCTTTCAAGTAATTCCGAACAAACATTTTAGTTTTACATTTATGTAGAATAATCAAACAATGTAACATAATATTTTGTGAATCCTATTATCAGAAGTAATCTTACGTTTCGTAAACCAAATGTACCTTAAATGTAGTAAGTAAAAATCCAAACTAAGAATTAAGGTAAAGCACAAAATGTAATTAGCTATTAAGTCTTGTCAAAATAAGATCACTCTAGTCCTACTCGGATTACAAATTAAAAATAAAATATACTATTATGTCAAGTTCAATTATAAAAATATATATTAATATGAAAGTGAATTAAAAAAGAAAACTCAAAGTATTATACAATCCCAAGCAGGGTAATTTTGGTGGTTTTTTAAGAACGTTGTTTTAAAATTCTGAAGCAGTTTTCAGGTTCCCAGTCCATCAAAAGCACGACTCAAACAAAAACAGCTTTAATTTACGGAGAAATTGAATTCCTCAAAGTTTCTTATGCTATATAAATATATATAACGCTATATACTACACCTTACATACATAGGTGTTACAATTAGTGATGTTCAGGGTCAATCTCGATTTCTTGAGCCAGTTCTCGGGTCAGCCTATCGGCACGATCGTCGTGTCCTCCGGCGAATGTATAAACCCAGAAAGCAAACTGGAAAGCCCTCCACAGTATTTTAGTGCACACTTTCTTTGGTGCATCACCTTTGCTTTTGGGCACTTCATTTGCTGCCAACTTTGATTCTCTTCTCTCCTAAATTAACCCCAAGAAAGAGGAAAATCCAATTATTACGTGCTATGCAAGTAAAAAATAGTTAAGAATCGAGAAACAGAGTTATACTGATGACATTATCTCTGGGGTCGAGTTACCTTGAGTACCAACTCCATGCAGTTGGAGGAAGCATCAACCATTGCTTCTTTGATCCGTACAATAATTTGGAAGTCAAATTCGATGTTGTGGCCCTTTAATTTCTTGGCTTCATCATCCTTGGTTCGCTCCAGGGAGTCTATGTCTTTCTTTAACCGTTTTAAGTAAGAATTGGGATTAATGAGAATTGTATTACATTCTTGTATGTCAAGTCAAGAGCCAAATGATACCTTGTCGAAGAAACGTTCGGACTTCTCAAGAAGCTGAGTCAAAGGAGGCTCAATCTTCATGCTGTGTAACTCGGTCACCATTGATTCTAACTTCAAGTAAAGAGCCGCTGATGTCCTTATTGCTTCCAGCTTTTTCCCGGGGAAGCCTTCGAACTTTGCGAGAACCTGCAAAGTTCAAACATTTGGAGTTCGGCCAATGATTCACGAGGCAATAGATTCATTGGTGTATAGGACGATAAAACTATAGACAGAAGTGAAAATTTACCTGGCTTTCATCTGTTAAGTTTTCGAGAATGCATTCTACATAGTTGTGGAACTTAATTAGCTCAGACATGTCACTTGTTTTGAATGTACTGATGGAAGTTTTGAGCTCTTTGATTGATCGTTCATATTTCTTAACATCTTCTTCGATTTGTATGAAGTATGTTGATCTGAGCCCAAAATGAACTGAGCAAAAAAAAAAATCACTTATTTTTAATACAGTATTGGCATAACTTATTGGATTTTGATGTAAGAGACATGCATACCTCTTTGTCATCTCCGCTAATGCATCAGCCATTCCTTTTTTCCCATTGCCCACGCTTGCAGCGCCTCCTCCTCCACCCTTTCTTCCATTAGATGCAGAGGAGGTTCGCTTTGGAAATCCCTCTAATTTGCCCTTGAGATTTCGATATAGATTACCCATGTGACTTGATCTCTTCAATTTAGTATTTACTTTCTTGAAGAGAAAGGCACCAGCACCAGGTGCAGGAGGTGGCGGAGCATCTCCATTAGCCGGTGACGCCCCTGGTGGTGGTGGTGGCGCTGGTCCTGATCCTTTTAAAACCATCATGGGTGGTGGTGGTTGTGTAACTTGTGCTACTATTTCCACTACTGGAGGTGGTGGTGGAGGGAGTGCTTGTGTTACCTCTATATTTGTCTCTGTTGATGCTGATGGTGGTGGTGGTTGAGGGAGTGCTGCTGTTACCTTTATATTTGTCTCTATTGGTGCTGATGGTGGTGGAGGTGGAGGGAGTGCTGCTGTTACCTCTATATTTGTCTCTGTTGGTGCTGATGGTGGTGGTGGTGGTGGTGGGAGTGCTACTGTTACCTCTGTATCTGGCTCTGTTAGCGCTGATGGTGGTGGTGGTGGTGGTGGCGGTGGAGGTGCTGCTGCTGCTGTTACCCCTATATTTGGCTTTGATGGAGTTGGCGGTGGTGGTGGCGGAGGTGGCGGGGATGGTACTCCAGTTGCTGCTGATTCTTCCAATGCTGTACCCGGTGAGGGTGACTCTGGTTCTTTTGCTGTTACCCCTATATTTGACTTTAATGGAGCTGGCGGTGGTGGTGGCGGAGGTGGCACTCCATTTGCTGCTGTTTCTTCCAATGCTGTACCCGGTGAGGGTGACTCTGGTTCTTTTGCTTCTGAAGTTGGTTTTCCAGCTTCTGCATTTGGTTGGGGTGGTGGTAGTTGTGGTGGAGGAGGAATTTCCCATAAAACTTCTGCTAGTGTTGCTGGTGGTGGTGATGCTGATCCATCTTCAGCATCTTCATCCACTTCTTCATCTCCCAACAACTCGGGAGGTGGTGTCACCTCCAGTGGCAGTGTTAACAGCGGTGTTATTGGTGCAGCATCACATACATTTATCGTTGTATCACCGGATGCACCGTCTGAATCAGAAACCGCATCCTCTACTGTCTCGTTTTGAGAGTTCGGATCCCCGGTTTCATCAACAACTTCACCAATTTCCTCTGCATCTTGTTCCTCAATCATAACATTGTTCTGCTTTAAAAAACCGGGAACTTCATCTCTATAATCAGGAAGCATATGTAGTTTAAGTCGCTTCACATCCATGGGGCTCAGTTTCCCCACTGCTTGAACATTGACAGACAACAAAAGAGGTGAGGCATAAGGAGGTTTTAATGGAACGTTCGACAACTCAGGCAGCACCGAAGTCGGCGAAGGGCAGCAATAGCTATTTTCTTTGCAAGGATCAACCTTTGACAAAAGCCCTTTTCATTCTCTTCGTCTTCATCAAACATATCACATTTCTCTCTTGCTATCTTAATCAACCCCTTGAGTGTTGCCACAGTTATTTCAACTGCCAAAAATGTGAAAAAAAAGGGGGGGAATCTATATCAATTTCAATCAAACACAGGCAAGTTCAGAAGGCAACTAGACTCGTTTTCGAACCGAAAACACAAACGAAATGCGCCCAAAAGTTCTAGCAAGTGCTACCATTAATCTCATTTTTCTTTGCAGTTTATCAGATTCAAACGAAGATACATATAACAACAGGTAACATCTCTGAGAAAATTTACTTGCATACCAAGTTTTTCAACAGTTTTAGGCTCTGCATTGTAATTCATGTCCAGTTTGCATTTGTCTATCCCTTCACCGCTCATATTCGAAACGTCTGCAAGATCTTGCAATGCCTCGCAAAAGTAGACCAGTTTCTGTTTATAGGCAATTTCAGGTAGATTGCTAGCATTGGGATCAATCTTGAAGTCATGCTAGAATTTAAAACAGACAGTTCTACGCAAAAGTTTCAAACCTTATCAAGAGGTATTCTTTTCAACTTCGATCTACAGAACCGGGGTATGCTTTCAGGGTAGTATTTATGGAGATCTTGCATTGTCCCTAATATCATCTGCAGAAATCAAGGCATATAGGAAGATTAAAACTACTGAAAAAAACTTAACCAAAGATATTCCGGCCCACGTTACTTCGATTTTTCATTTTTCTTACAATACCTGATCTGTGGATAAAGTGGTACTACAAGGTGGTAGGTCAATGATGTCTCTAAATGTTATAATTTTCTTCCTAAGCTCCATCATCAGAATGAAACTGCATTGTACTTGAGGTGAATTGTCCTGCTTGGCGCCCTCCCTTCTCTTTCGACGCCTTGAAAGAGAGGTTTTTCCCTGCATATATATACATATACATACATATATAAGATCAAAATTTTAATTTGAGGATATCTAACAACAAAAAATAAATTAACAAACATAATGCATGATTTATGAAGTATCATATAACAACCAGGATTTTAATCAAACATGTCTCAGACATGTGGATACAACACAATCCATACCAAGGTTCTGCAAATTTGCAGGTTCCACTTTAGGCCTTCCAAAAGGGAATGACTCATGTAATCATTCAACAGAAGCAAAAAATGTGTAGAAAATGGAACATTTATTGAAATTTAACCATACAGAAATCATTTAAAAAAATTCAGGAAAAACCATAAAATGGGAGTGGGGAAATGCATTAAAAATGTCATCTTCAACAAGTAAATCTGTTCTTCACATTGCCAACAATGGTGGGTTAGAGACAGAATTTTAACAACCACCCTTGATTTCTGCAGATTGAAGAACTATACATACACACGCACACACAAAGAAAATAAAATATCCAAGAGAGAAAATTGAAAATACTTACCTGGACAAGTTTGATTGTTTTGGAACCAAAGAAGGCTGGTGTCAAACCACAGCATATTGCACGCATGATCACCTAAAACGTCGATCAGAATTTAATATAAAGAAGAAGAAGAAACCTTCAATGGAACAATGGGTTAAATCTTAATAAAAAAATATGAGAATAACCAAACGAGAACAATCAAAAAGAAAAAGAAACTTGATTTCGTGCAGCGCATTAGATAGCTTCTCAGGGTTTTGTGGCCTGAAACTCAAACCCAAAAAGAAAAAAGAAAATGAAAATGAAAGAAAACAAAACCTTAAAATGATGAAGACGAATGGTTGTTTTAACATCGTTTGGAACTTTCTATAAAATGTTTCGAATTCAACAATAGAGAATTGCTTATTATGGACTGCACTCCCATGTTGTCTTTGTTTAAGGTTTAGTGTACGTGCTTTTACAAGAAGTTAGTTTCTCACTCTCCTGCAAAAAATGGGTTGACCTTGTAAGTTAGGTACTATATCTAGGGTGGTACACTGACTCCACTCGGTTTTATTCGAGATAGTATTATTAAAATCGAGTTCATAACAATTTATATTAGGCTTTAACTAAAATTTTCAAGATCGAAACGGAGATGATTTTAAACCAAATCCTTTTGATCTTGAAATATTCACTTCAAAATTTCTTAAACTGATGTGTGTGTGTTTTTTCTTCAATTTAATCATTTTTTATGAGTCTTTTTGAATATCAAGGAACAAGAAAACTACTAACGTGTGAGTTATGGTTAAGTTAAATATAGGAAATTATGAAGTTGGGAAGGTTTGTAATCCAATAAATCATGGAATTACGACCTGTGATTTATTTCTCTTTTGGTTAACATTTTCTAACTTGAGAATATGTTTTCCAAACTGTAAAACAAATTAAGCTAACTAATTGCAAGTTTTTTAGGTGAACTATTTAGGTTCTTGAATTCCAGCTGAACCCCTTTTATGGTAAGTAGATTATGTAATACTATATTATGTTACATTTCTTGCCGACAAATATAATGGCTAGTTGAAAAGTACGGTGAAAAGTGTTTAACATTACTTTTAAAAAAGTGTATTTGAGAAGATAAATGACCATTTAAATATGATATTGTAAATAAAAAAATCAGACTTTTTAGTTCAACTTGGCTTACAACTCAACCTTTTGCAATAATAAAGTTGATCATCAATGGTGATCCTCAAACTTCTATTTTAGTAAACCGGGGGGGGGGTATCAATGCTTTTTTTTTTTGTAGAGAAAGGCTTGTTAATATAAAAGTTTCTTCTGGCTGTTATCGACTTTTTCTACCAAATCTTTTATAAATTTTTCATGAATATTTATGTTAAAGTCGAGTTAAATGATGTCACTGACAAAATTTCTACATTAAAGTAAATGAGGAAATTCATGAGTCTTGACAAAACGGTAAGCTGCTAAGAAATACAAAAGTATCCTTAAAAAGATAATTTCTTCTATTCTTCTCCTCCTAAATGAAGTATAAATTATTAGGGCATTACAATTTAACCTTTTAGATATGATATTGTAAGTTTAAAAAATTAAACTTTTTAGGAGAAAATTCAATACACAAGTTGTGTAAACTATGCACAGAGCTTTTTAATTTTAGGGATTAGGGGTTTAGTTTAGTGTTTAGAGTTTAGGGGTTTGGGTTGTAGGGTTTAGAATTTAAGGTTAGTATTTAGAGTTTAATGTTTAGAGTTTAGGGTTTAATTTTTTAGGGTTTAGGTTTAATAATTTTTATTTAGATTTATAGTGTAAATATGCAAGCTTATGTAAAATAAATTTTACACAGCATGTGTATCAAAATTAAACCCAACTTTTTAGTCCTACTTGGCTTACAACTCAACCTTTTGCAATAGTAAAGTTGATCATCAATGGTGATCCTCAAACTTCTATCTTAGTAAACAAGCGGGGGTAATATCAATGCTTTTTTTTTTTTTTGTAGAGAAAGGCTTGCTAATATAAATGTTTCTTCTTGCTGTTATCAGTTTTTTCTACCAAATCTTTTATAAATTTTTCATGAATGTTTATGTTAAAGCCGAGTTAAATAATGTCACTGTCAAAATTGTTACATTAAAATAAGTAAAAAAATTCATGTCTTGACAAAACAGTAAGTTGCTACAGAAATACAAAAGTATACTTTAAAAAGATAATTCATTCTATTCTTCTCCTCCTAAATGAAGTAAAAATTATTAGTACATTATGTTCTCATCGTGTGTAGAACCCAAGATCTTCTGCTTACTAAACAAGTGTTCTAACCAACTGAGCAACAAGAGTTATGGAGTTGGTTGTTGGTTTTGTGGATTAGTATTTGATACACTTTTAGTAAGATATATTAATTGTTTAAATACATCTACGTGTCTTTTTTTTTTTTTGGAAATAAAATAGATTATATTCAAAGTGAATATTACAAAAGTATCACACCGCAAACATAAAAAAATCAATGCGTAAAAGTAAATAAAATAAAATTTTAAGGGTGTGAAAGACATTAACATATAAAACCTACCACTTTCAGAAGGACTTGAATAATCTTTTGAATGAAATCCGACAACACCTACTTTGATCAAAGTGCTATATGAAGAAGGTAAATTCTTCCATTATTTGCTCTTGGCATATCGGCACAACCACAAAAAGGGAATTATAAGCATATACAGATCGGCTTCTTTCGCTGACAAAAATGCTCGTTGATACTCGTCACCCGAACGCTAAAATGTCAAAAGTCAGGCAACTGTCACAAAGACAAACTATAATTGTTATAAAAGCAAACGAAAGAATTGTCATAAAAGCAGATGTGATAAGAATCTGACAAAGAAAAAAAACAAGAAAAAACGTAAAAATAAAATATTCATCAGCAAAGATAGTTTATTTATATACAAAACCAGCAAAATAGTCAAATGGCGATGTCGGCGAAAAAGAAATACAATGAAGAATAATACATAAGTATACATCTTTCTTTATAAACAAATAGTAACTTCAGATTTTCAGTAGAATTAGGGATGGGCATTTTACCGGGACCCGACGAGTTCTGATCAAATCTGGTTTGATTATATCATTTTTTTAAGTCAAGTCGGGTTCGGGTTTAGGGTAAAAAAAATTAACCAGACCCAGGACTAATAGTATAATTTTCTCCTAATATTTTTAGGGATATTTGTAATAATACCCTCTCTTTATATTTTTTATAATTAGGTTTTTAAATTTTAAATTTTATTTACAATTTAGTCCTTAAAATTATTACTTTTACAATTAAGTCTCCTAAAATTATTTTTTACAATTAGGTCCCTAAAATTAATTTTTTTTCTATAGGTCGGGTCAGGTTCGTTTTAGGATATTTATTTTTGGGTCGGGTTTTTAAAAGAATAAGGTCGGGTCGAATTCGGTTTTAAGATAATTATTTTCAGGTCGAGTTCGGATGGGCAAAAAACCCGACCCGACCCGTGTCCATCATTAAATAGAATCGCACGATTAATTGAGGTAATTAGGCTATACGTACATTTTTCAATTAAACAGTCACCTTAATTAAGGCGCATTTATATATAATATTAATGCTAACGTTATGATACATCAATATTGATACGCGTTACGCATATAATATTTATATATATATTCCGGCCTAAAACACTCGACAGAAAATCACGATAACTTTCAAAATGGTGCGACCATCGACCGATGCAACGTCCGGAAAATTTTCAATTATCAAAAGTAAACCTCTGTTTTGTTTACGAAAATCAAATCTCTGGGTATTTTCAGTCTCCTCTTCCATTGTCTCGAAGAATGTAATTTTTTTTAATTATCTTAATGTAATTATAAGATAATATCTGTTTATATTTTTTTAGTTCTTTGTAAGTATAAAAATCTTGAATACAAAGCTGCTCGAACTCGGGTCTTATAAAATGAACATTATCCTATTTTAAACTGGTACTATTGGTTGGGTTCGAAAAAATATGTAAATTAAAAGAGAAACCTGCACATTTATTGAATCTTAAACATATTACAAAAGAATAATTTTTTTCTATCCTAATGTATGGTCAAGGTTTCTGCATTTTACCTATCGTTTGCTTATTGTCAATCACGGGAGAT
This sequence comes from Hibiscus mutabilis, assembly GCA_019671005.1. Classification (NCBI taxonomy): domain Eukaryota; kingdom Viridiplantae; phylum Streptophyta; class Magnoliopsida; order Malvales; family Malvaceae; genus Hibiscus; species Hibiscus mutabilis. The sequence continues at coordinate 1,000,354 of CM033738.1, forward strand.
CTCTAAAATAAATCAAAGATGAATGATTTTACAACTTTTTGGAGATCTAACCTTTCTGGTTTCTCTTACCAAAACATGAGGAATCAAATAAAAAACGGGGTTAAAGACATCGAGTTATGCCTTGAGAAATGCGTGTTTAAATCTTCATATACGTATATTATTCACGGCCATGCAGAATACATATACTTTTCTTGCTTGAATTCTGGGCTTCCAACTCCACCAAGTTCTTAATAACGGCTTCAGTTGCAGAATTCAAGAACTCTGACCAGTCCCTACAAACCCAAAAATGAAAACCAGGTAAGACAAAACTAGAATTCTAGTACTGAAAAAATAAAACAACGTTACAAAATGTACCCTTTTAAAGTGTCGAATGTAAGTCCAACGGTGTATTTGGCCTCCTCCAGTGCCCAGTTAAACCTTTGCAATTGTTTGGCAGGACGTATCTCGTAATCCATAACCTGAAGCTGAGAAGGTTTCACGTCGCAGAATATCGGGATAACCCTTTTCTTGTTCTCCATCAAAATGGCAAGCTCTTGCATGCAGAAGTACGAATCGCAATAATGGGGCGAAAATATGGCCACGCCGAGTTTACACCCCCGGATAGCCGGGTTTATTTTCCCGAACAACCGATCACCGGGCTTCATACTCCGACTGTCCAAGAAAGGCCTTAAACCCAATCTGAACAAATGGTCATGCAGCAAACCGGCAATTGTTCTTTTCGTGTCGATCCCTCGGTGGTTGATAAAGATGTCACAGACGGGTCGAGTCATTGCAGTCACCTTGTTTGGGGTTCGAGGTGGGACTTGGACGAGTTTTCGATACAAGTTCAGGGCAACTGACGAGCAACGCTGCTGCATTATTGAAGAAGCTGAAAGGAAGGATTGTATATTTGTTGAGTTCGAATCTGTGCAATCAGGTTTTCGATCTTGGGTTTCGATGTTGGTCGTTTGGTGAGAGATTTCTGAGCGGGAGAAAGACGGGGGAGATGAGGTATTTAAAGGAGTAAAAAACAGGAATTTGATATTCAAGGGGAAGAATAGTATGAATTATTGGGCGGTTAGTTTGACATCATGTACTGAAAATGAAAAGTAAAAGTGACAAATACAAAAATCATTTTGAATGGCTTGACCTCCCGACTATTTTCTTCTGATTTTTGTACCTTCAAACGCGTTTATTTATACTTCTTCTTTTATTATGTTCTTCGGTTTATTGACGTGGTCTCTCTTATTGAGTTTGTAAATGTAAGGGTTAATGTATCTTTTGCCCCTGACTTTAGCTTTTATTACAATTTGATCTCTAACTTTTTTTTATGTAATTTGGTCTCTGACTTTGGTTTTGAGTTTTTAATTTGGCCCCTAACAATTTTTACTACAATTTGACCCCCTGACTTAATTTTAGGTTTTAACTTTGGCTTTGAGCTGCAATTTGATCTCTGATTTTTTTATTGTAATTTGGCCACTGACTATTTTTTATACAATTTTAAAATAACGATTAGTTTTTTATTTATAAATTTAAAATTATCTAAAGTGTTAATATTTGTATTTAAAATTTTAATTTAATACAAATTAAAATGATTAATTAAGGATGAATTTATATTAAAAAATTAGGGCTCAAATTACATACGAAAGCCGAAGTCAAGGGCCAAATGCATCTAACAAAAGTTAGGGACCAAACCAAATTACAATCCAAAGACAAACCCGGGTCAAATTGTATAAAAAGAGTCGGGGGCCAAATTGTAGATTGAAGTCAAAATCAGGGGTCATAAAAGGAATACTAAAAGATCAGAGGACTATACGTTTTTTCTGGGGTCATAGAAATAACGTTATGTAGGGTAAAGACTATTGTGACCGCCTCTATCTTTCTTTTCCTCCAATTAAATCCAATTTTTGGTAGTGAAAAATGTGATCAAATCAAATAATAATGATGATGAATATACCTTTAATTTTCCATTAATAACAAAGTAATGATCAATGAAGGAAATATTAAAGTAAAACAGACCTAAGTTAAACCATGAAAATTGGATAGGTTTACGGTACAACATCTTAATTTACGGCTAAAAAGCGATAAGTTTTAAAACTTGTTCAAACAACCTAAAATATTATACTTTTTGATATATTTTAAGTTAATTTTTTTTCAACAAACCAAAAAAACCAACCTAAAATGTTATATAAAAAGAATAACATCTTAGGTTGCTTGGACAATTTTCTAAACTTAATCAGTAAATTAAGATGTCGTTTTTTAGACTCATGAAAATTTGTTTGGGTGGCCTTTTATTCATTGATCTAATAAAATAATAAATGATTATAATCGGAGTAATAAGAGATTTATATATGAATTTATTAGTTTTAAATTTGATTCTAATATCTTTTATTTTATTTAAAGATTATATAAAAATATAAGATAATAAAATTATCATTTTTTATGAATATTTATCTATGTGAATGTCTATCATGATAAAAACTTTATCAAGGAGATTTGATTTATTTTATCATTAGATATATTATCTTTATTAATTAGAGCTTAATGTGTTATGTACTTCTTATGCCTATAAATAAATGATTTGATGAAGGCATTGTATACACTTGAATATTGAGAATAATACAAATCTCCATTTTTCTCTCATCTCTTTATTCTTTCATTCATGATGTTTGTTCTTGTTATTGTTCTTCTTTATTTTATTCACAACACGTTATCAGTACGATCTCGCTCAATTACCGTAGCTCTTGTTCGCAATTCCCATAAAAAATTTCAACATTATATTGGTGACTACATCGCTATATATTCAATTTAGCTTGGAAATTCTTGTATGTTTTATTTATTTATTTATTTATATGTTGAAATATGATTGGTCAAACACTCTTAATTTAAGGTCAGTATATTTTAATCTGTTGTTTTCTTATTATTTTGATCTAATACTATATGACATTCATTGGACCAAATTTATATATTTAACCTTCAGCAAAACCTTCAAGTAAATTTTGAGCAGGTTGTTGACTCGATGCAGAATGAACGACAACTAAAGTGTTGCATGCCAAGCATCTTGTACGAGAATTTGGTGACTTCACAGTAGGAAAAGGAAAGCTTAGAGTATCGTCCATCTAATTTCTAGGCCAATCAATGGGCGTTTACCGATCGAAAATATGATCTTTTATTACATGACCCCATGATCGATATTTTGGTCAAAGATCTTTTATTCAAGTAATGGGTGTTTATCAATTTTAATTAATTAATAAATAAACAATATAATAATAATAAATCGATTATATGTTTTGTTCTTTTAACACTTAAAACATGTTTTATTATAAAAGGTTTTGTTATATTAATTTAACACCTAAAGGATGTTCTTTAATTAGTTAATATGTTCTCTATTCTGTTGGTTTAATCCAAGTATATTGGTTGGACATTCCGTTCTGCGAGGCTATTGGTCTCAAAGGAGGTTTTTAAAGGACATTGTGAACTGGTTTAAAATCTGTGTTATTTGTTGGTTTGTATATATATATATATATAAAGATATTGACATGACGTAAAAAAATTTGGACAGATTCATTATTATATTAACTTATATTTGATCTAATTTGTTTGTTTGTCTTTTATAGTACATCAATGTTGAATCTTGCAAAAATTGAGTTTGTGGCACTTGATATTTTCGGAAAGAACTATTTATCCTCGATCTTAGATGCCGAAATACATCTAGATACAGATGATCTAGGAAACACTATTAAGGAGGGGAATGCAGAATCTGTTCAGAATAAGGCTAAAGCCATGATATTTTTTCGCCCTCACCTCAATGAGGGGTTGAAATATGAATATTCAACGGTGAAAGATCATCTTATTCTTTGGAATAGTCTAAAGGAAAGATATGACCACTAGAAAATTGTTATTCTCCCTAAAGCTCGATATGATTGATTGCATTTGAAATTGCAAGATTTCAAATCAGTTAGTGAGTATAACCCGGTTACGTTTCGAATTACTTCACAATTGAAGTTATGTGGTCAAAATATTATTAATGAGGATATGTTAGAAAAAAAAACATACTCAATTTTTCACGTAAATAATGTTTTATCGCAGACAAAATATCGTGAAAAAAGGTTTTAGAGGCCCTATGACTCCACTTTATTTCCTGAAGTGAATGTAAGATTATATAATGGAAAGAATAAATGTCAAATTAGTAGTAATGGTCGCGATTAATGTCATAAACAATATGATTATTTTAAAAATGCTTATACTCGTCAAAAGTGGGGTTATAAGGATGTCAACATAAGGGTTGCACCATTTTTTTGTCGTGTTTCGCCAAGTTTGACAATAATTGAAAGTTCGACATTTAATAGAGAAGTAAAAATTTTAAGGGCAAAAATTACAAGATTTGTAAGTTTTAAAGGCCAAATACATAATTATACATCTTTCTTTATAAACAATGAATTAAACAAATCTCTTTAACCACCACATCTCCTTGTCATCGTCCCTGAATAAAAAAATCCCATATATTAAACATAAACAGACGCGCGCTCGTGCTCATAACATATTAACTTCATATTTTCAGTAAATTAGGAATGTATATTTCACCCGGACTCGATAGGTTTTGACTCGACTCGGTTTAATTAGATTAAATTTTTTTAAAAAGTAAGTCGGTCGAGTTTAGGTTTAAAGTAAAAATAATTCAACACGACTCGAGACTAATAATGTTTTTTTAAAATATTTTTAGGTATATTTGTAATAATATCTCATATTTATATTTTCTTTATAATTAGGTTCTTAAAGTTAAATTTTTATTTATAATTTATTTCTTAAAATTATTATTTTTATAATTAAGACTCCTAAAATTATTTTTTTATGATTAGATCCCTAAAATTAATTTTTTATATAAGTCGGGTCGGAGTTTAGTTTAGGATATTTATTTTTGGGTCGGATCGAGTCGGATTTTTTAAAAAATGAGGTCGAGTCAAATTCGATTTTAGGATAATTATTTTTAAATCAAATTCGGGTGGGCCAAAAACCCGACCCGACCCGTGCCCATTCCTAAATAGAATGGCACGATTAATTGAGGTAATTAGGCTATACATACACTTTTCAATTAAGCAACCACCTTAATTAAGGTGCATTTATATATAATATTAATGCTAACGTTATCATACACCAATATTCATACGCGTTACGCATATAATATTTATATATATTCCGGCCTAAAACACTCAACAGAAATTCACGATAACTTTCAAAATGGTGCGACCATCGACCTATGCAACGTCCGAGAAATTTTCAATTATCAAAGTAAACTTCTGTTTTGTTTACGAAAATCAAATCTCAGGGTATTTCCCAGATTCATCCTTGAAACTTCAGCCTCTTCTTCCATTGTCTCGAAGAATGTAATTTTTTTAATTGTCTTAATATAATTATAAGGTATTATCTGTTCATATTTTTTCTTAATTATTTGTAAGCACAAGCACCTTGAATACAAAATTGCTCGAACTCGGGTCTTCTATAATGAACATCATCATTTTTTAAAAAATATATGTAAATTAAAAGAGAAACCTGCACATTTATTGAATCTTGAACATATTACAAAAGAATATTTTTTTTCTATCCTAATGTATGTTACAAGGTTTCTGCATTTTACTTATCGTTTTGCTTATTGTCAATCACGGGAGATCTCTAAAAATAAATCAAAGATGAATGATTTTACAACTTTTTGGAGATCTAGCCTTACTGGTTTCTCTTACCAAAACATGATGAATCAAATAAAAAAAAGGGGTTAAAGACATCGAGTTATGCCTTGAGAAATGCGTGTCTAAATCTTCACATACATATATTATTCACGGCCATGCAGAATATATATACTTTTCTTGCTTGAATTCTGGGCTTCTAATTCCACCAAGTTCTTAATGACGGTTTCAGTTGCAGAATTCAAGAATTCTGACCAGTCCCTACAAACCCAAAAATGAAAATCAGGTAAGACAATACTAGAATCTTAGTACTGAAAAAATAAAACAACACTACAAGATGTACCCTTTTAAAGTGTCGAATGTAAGTCCAACGGTGTATTTGGTCTTCTCCAGTGCCCAGTTAAACCTTTGCAATTGTTTGGCAGGAAGTATCCCGTAATCCATAACCTGAAGTTGAGAAGGTTTCACGTCGCAGAATATCGGGATAACCCTTTTTTTGTTCTCCATCAAAAGGGCAAGCTCTTGCATGCAGAAGTACGAATCGCAATAATTGGGCGAAAATATGGCCACGCCGAGTTTACACCCACGGATAGCCGGGTTTATTTTCCCGAACAACCGATCACCGGGCTTCATACTCCGACTGTCCAAGAAAGGCCTTAAACCCAACCTGAGCAAATGGTCATGCAGCAAACCGGCAATTGTTCTTTTCCCTTGGTGGCTGATAAAGATGTCGCAGACGGGTCGACTCATTGCAGTCACCTTGTTTGGGGTTTGAGGTGGGACTTGGACGAGTTTACGACACAAGTTCAGGGCAACTGATGAGCAACGCTGCTGCATTATTGAAGAAGCTGAAAGGAAGGATTGTATATTTGTTGAGTTCGAATCTGTGCAATCAGGTTTTCGATCTTGGGTTTCGATGTTGGTCGTTTAGTGAGAGATTTCTGAGCGGGAGAAAGACGGGGGAGATGAGGTATTTAAAGGAGTAAAAAACAGGAATTTGATATTCAAGGGGAAGAATAGTATGAATTATTGGGGGGTTAGTTTGACATCATGTACTGAAAATGAAAAGTAAAAGTGACAAATACAAAAAGCATTTTGAATGGCTTGACCTCCCGACGATTTTCTTCTAATATAGTATTAAACAAAAACTGACGCGCGCGCTCTAAAACATAGTAACTTCAGATTTTCAGTAGAATTAGGGATGGATATTTCACCGGACGGATTTCGACTTAATCCGGTTTGATTAAGTTAGATTTTTTTTTGAAAAAGTTAGGTCAAATTTGAGTTTATGATAAAAATAATCTGACCTGATTAATAGTTTAATTTTTTAGTATTTTTAGAGATATTTGTAATAATATCTTATCTTTATTTTTTTATAATTAGGTCCTTAAAGTTAAATTTTTATTTACAATTTATTTCTTAAAATTATTGTTTTTATAATTAAGTCTCATAAAATTATTTTTTTTAAAATTAAGTCCTTAAAATTGATTTTTTTTATAAGTCGAGTAGGGGTCGAGTTTAAGATATTTATTTTTAAGTCTGATCGAGTTAAATTTTTTAAAGAATGAGGTCGGGTCGAGTTCACTTTTAGAATAATTATTTTTGAGTCGGGTTTGGGTGGGCAAAAAACTCGACCCGTGCCCATGACATGATTAATTGAGGTAATTAGGCTATACATACACTTTTCAATTAAGCAACCACCTTAATTAAGGCGCATTTATATATAATATTAATGCTAGCGTTATCATACACCAATATTCATACGCGTTACGCATATAATATTTATATATATTTTGGCCTTAAACACTCAACAGAAATTCACGATAACTTTCAAAATGGTGCGACCATCGACCGATGCAACGTCCAGGAAATTTTCAATTATCAAAGTAAACCTCTGTTTTGTTTACGAAAATCAAATCTCTGGGTATTTCCCATATTCATCCTTGAAACTTCAGCCTCTTCTTCCATTGTCTTGAAGAATGTAATTTTTTTAATTGTCTTAACGTAATTATAAGGTAGTATATGTTCATATTTTTTTCTTAATTCTTTGTAACTGTAAGCACATGCACCTTGAATACAAAACTGCTCGAACTCGAGTCTTTTAAAATAAACACCATCCTCTTTTAAGTTTGTACCACTAGTTGGGTTCAAAAAATATGTAAATTAAAAGAGAAACTTGCACATTTATTGAATCTTGAACATGTTACAAAAGAATTTTTTTTCTATCCTAATGCATGTTACAAGGTTATAAAAATTATAAAAATAGTAAAAAAAATTTAAAAATGGAAAATATACAAAAAAAATTAAAAAGGTTATAAAAATAACAAAAAAGTTGGAAAACGTACGATTTTATAAGAAAATATAATGTTTGTGCATGTTTACAATTTTTTTATCTTTTCTATTTTTCATATGTTTTCCATTTTTTAATTTTTTTATTTTTTAAAAAAATCTTAATTTTAATCATAGTCCTACCTAGAGATGGGCACGGGTCAGGTCGGGTTTTTGGCCCACCCGAAAATAAATACCCTAAACCCGCACCCCACCCGAACCTATTCTCTAAAAAATCCGACCCGAAAAATAAATATACTAAACCGACCCCGATCCGACCTATATAAAAAATAATTTTAGGGACCTAATTGTAAAAAAATAATTTTAGGGGACTTAATTGTAAAAAATTATAATTTGAATGACTGAATTTTAAATAAAATTTAATTTTAGAGACCTAATTATAAATATATATATGGGGTATTATTATAAATATCCCTAAAAAATTAGGAAAAATACATAATTAGTCCCGGGTTGGATATTTTTCACCATAAATCCGCATCGACTCGAATTTCTTGCATATTCCACCCAACCCAACCCGAACCCGATTTTTTTAAAAAAAATCCAACCCTATCGGATCGGGTCGGGTCGGGTCAGAACCCGTCAGATTCAGGTTCCATGCCCATCCTTAATCCTACCTAGAGTGGAGGAGAAAGGGGGATCTCAGGGAAGGAAGGGGATGTTCCTAGTGGGCCTAGAACTCATGCCTAAGGGCATATGAGGGAACAAAGATCAGCAGTTTGGCCAACTAACCAAATGTGTTTGCTCAAGATTTTTACTTTTTCAAATATATACTAATATTTTTACAATTATTATAAAATTTTATGATAATTTTTATACATTTTAAAAAATTTTATTATATTTTATATTTTCCATTGATAATATATTTTTTAGTTTTTAAATTTTTTATTTGTTTTATTGGTTATGTGTAATGATTTTTATACATTTTTAATATTTTATATATTTTATTACTTTTAGCATGCTTTCCAATTTTTAGAAATTTACATTTTATTGTTTTACACTTTCTATAATATTGTACATATTTTTACATTTTCAAAATAATTTTAAATTTTTTATAAATTTCCATATGTTTCCTCCTTTCTAATAATTTTAGATTTTAAATATTATTTTATAAATTTATAAATTTTCATATTATTTTTTATAATTTTGAAATATTTTTTTTACAATTTTTCAACAAAATAATTGATACTAGTACTGATAAAAAGACAGAATAGATGATGTCAACATAAGGGTTGCACCATTTTTTTCGTCGTGTTTAACAAAGTTTGACAATAATTGAAAGTTCGACATTTAATACAGAAGTAAAAATTCTGAGGGCCAAAATTACAAAATTTGTGTTTTAAAGGCCAAATACAGAATTATACATCTTTCTTTATAAACAATGAATTAAACAAATCTCTTTAACCACCGCATCTCCTTGTCATCGTCCCTGAATAAAAAAAATCCAATATATTCAACATAAACAGACGCGTGCGCGCGTGCTCTATAACATAGTAACTTCAGATTTTCAGTAGAATTAGGGATGAACATTCTATTCGGACCCGACAGGTTTTAACTCGACTCAATTTGATTGCGTTAGATTTTTTAAAAAAAAGTTAGGTTTGGCTCGAATTTAGGGTGAAAAATCTAACCCGACTCAGGATTAATAGTGTAATTTTTTTTAAAATATTTTTAGGGATATTTGTAATAATATCTCATCTTTATATTTTTTATAATTAGGTTCTTAAAATTGAATTTTTATAAATAATTTAGTCTTTAAAATTATTATTTTTACAATTAAGTCTCTTAATTTTTTTTTTACAATTAGGTCCCTAAAATTGATTTTTTTTCTATAAATCGGGTCGGGGTCAAGTTTAGGATATTTATTTTTGAGTCCGATCGAGTCAGATTTTTTAAAGAATGAGGTCGAGTCGGGTTCAATTTTAGGATAACTATTTTTTAGTCGGGCTCGGGTGGGCCAAAAACCCGACCCGTTCCCATCCCTAAATAGAATCGCACGATTAATTGAGGTAATCGGGCTATACATACACTTTTCAATTAAGCAACCATCTTAGATTAAGGCGCATTTATATATAATATTAATGCTAAAGTTATCATACACCAATATTCATACGCGTTACCATATAATATTTATATATATTCTGGCCTAAAACACTCGACAGAAAATCACGATGACTTTCAAAATGGTGCGACCATCGACCGATGCAACGTCCGGGAATTTTTCAATTTTGTTTACGAAAACCAAATCTCTGGGTATTTCCCAGATTCATCCATGAAACTTCAGCCTCTCATTCCATTGTCTCGAAGAATGTAATTTTTTTTTAATTATTTTAATGTAATTATAAGATAGTATCTGTTTATATTTTTTCTTAATCTTTTGTAAGTACTCACACGTTGAATACAAAGCCGCTCGAATACGGGTCTTCTAGAATGAACATCATCCTCTTTTAAAATGGTACCACTGGTTGAGTTCGAAAAAAATATGTAAATTAAAAGAGAAACCTGCACATTTATTGAATCTTGAACATATTACAAAAGAATCTTTTTAAGCCAATGTGAATATAAATTTTAGTAATTGAAAAATCAGTTGTAAACTCTAAAAGAGCTATATATTGCTATCAAAAGAATAATTTTCATTGAAAGCTCCGGAAGAGTTAAATATATTCTTATGCAAAGGAACAATTTTTTGTGTACAATGTATCATCGAGTTTCAAAGAAACTCGTATTTCAAAATTTGCACTACACATGTACACGTGAGATTGAATCACATGTTATGGTAAATCAGAAGTTTACAAATTCAGAGATATATGTATACACATATATATAGTTGGCATGATCGATTCGACCATATTACAAAAAAATATGTAAATTAAAAGAGAAACCTGACCATTTCTTTGAAGCCTGCACATGAAATGAGCCAATGTGAATATAAGTTTTGGTAACTGAAAAATCAGTTGAAAGCTCTAAAAGAGCTATATATTGCTACCAAAAGAATAATTTTCATTGAAAGCTCCGGAAGAGCTAAATATATTCCTATTCAAAGGAACAATTTTTGGTGTAGAATATATCAAGTTCCAAAGAAACTTGTATTTCAAAATTTGTACTACACATGCATATGTACACGTGAGATTGAATCACATGTTATAGTAAATCAGAAGTTTACAAATTCAGAGATATATGCATATACATATATATAGTTAGCATGATAAGTTCGACCATCATGATCAATAATGATGTAGAAAATTATTGAGATTTATATGCATGTATATTTCTTGTGGTTCTTGTTCTCAAAGGAATTGATTAAATTCCACTTATTAAAAGAACATGAAGTTTTTGTGTTGCTTGTTCTCAAAAGAATTTATTAAGATCCTACCTAGTACCTACCAAAAGAACTTAAAGTTCTTGTGCTAAAGTTGATATTGTATGTCTTGCATATCTGAATGAAATAAGGGCCCATATATCCACAAATGTGGAAAGTTATTATATGAATTTAGTAGATGCATCTACATATGCTTTATCAACTTACAACAAGAAGTTTGTGAGATTGATTAGAAAATGATTCAGATTATGCAATTAGACTATTCGTCTTGCAAAAACTAGTGGGTTTATATTTTAGGCTATACCAGTTGAAATAATTATTACCAAGCCTATTGATTATGAACAAAATAATTTAGCAAAATTTTGATTGGATGCCTCATCTTTAATAGCTAAACTATGAGAACAAAACATTTATATGGTATTTCCATATAGCAACACTTATACGCATCAAGCCAATGAGTTATAATAAACTCCCCATTATGATTGGTTTTTGGTCAGAAGCCATATATTTCCAATTTTTTGAATTTTTGAATGTGCGATATATAGTTGAATTGCTCCACCACAACGCACAAAATGAGTATATAAAAAAGGGTTGAGAATATATATTGAGCATGAGTCTCCTTTTATGTTTAAATTCTTAAACATTAATTGGAGAATCATTTATGACATAATTTTTCTCAACATCAATGGGAGATAATAATCAGCTGAATAAAAGAAAATGAATTATCGTTATCTTGATCCTCGTATATGAACTAGAAGTTCATAAGATAATTCATGTTATTATATGTCAACTGTCAGACATATTTATTGACCTAATGAGAGTAATCAAGTCTCGTATACCAGCTAAAAATGCTCTAAATTTGAATTACATGTTAGAGCGAATGGATGTAAATCATGTTTGAAGCATGATGGTTGAAATTGGTTCCAATGATCAAAATTCTCGTAAATAGAAAGTAATATGAGATAGTCATAAATATTGGAGGAGGATGCTCCTCAAGAGACCCAAGACATAACTAATAATAAAACTCTAAAAGAGTCTCACGTACCTGAAATAAAGATTGAAAAGAGATCTCGATTAGTTATGTCAATACGAGAAATAATGGAAACAGAAAAAAAAGTTGTCGACAACAATTTTACATAGAATACTTCTATAGAGGTAAAGAAAGAAAATGAGTATTGTATATAGAAATTTATCCAAAAGTATAGATATTGAATTGACCAATATAGAAAGACGCTTTGAACTTTCAAAAGGGAAGTTTTTGGACCAGTAGTCCAAACACCTAAAGGTCTAATGCAAGTGGAGTACAAATAAATAGTCGTAATAGTTGAATTGTGATTTATGAAGAATTTTAATTGCTTCATGGTGGATGCAATTACTTTGGTTGTTATGAAATATTTTATATGCGTCTAATTATTTCATGGATCCCTATTTATCCTTGAATGATTTAAAATGCTAGAAGCATTTAGAAATTTCTGAGGAAATTTATTTAGATATATCCCTTTGAATATGTATATTTTGGTGCATTTGATATAATCGTCTTAGTGAGTACTTATTGAGGAAATACTATGAGAATGATCATATTTTCTTATGTATTCTATAAAGGAGTTTGAATCAATATTCATTATGATAATTTGAATATAATTAGAGCTCCTGAAGAGATTCAAATTATAAACTCCTGAAGAGCTTTCAAATCATTGATTACTTAATAAAAGTATTTGAGAAAAAGAATCATGAGATAGGTTTTGTCTCGACCTAAAGATCGAGCACTTAAATATGTGTTTTTGTCTATGAATGGGCTTAAGCTAAAAGAATCTTAGAGAATATTCAATATGGATAAAGCATATCTATTTAGTACCCTAATGATTGTATGTTTGTTGGATGTGAATAAATTTATCTTCGAAAGAAAGATAAATGAATCATTGGTCTGGAAGCACCATATATTAGTTGGTCTAGAAATATCACCTAAATGTTACAAAGATCATTACCTTTAGATCTTCAAACATTAATGGATGTCTCCTCAAATCGCGTGGAAATCGTTATTATGCATGAGGTAAGCAAAAAATGTGTTTGACTAAGACTATTGATCCAACATATTCAGAAGATATGTGATTTACTTTCACAAGATAAGATACAAGCTATCTTATGTGAAGATAATGCAAATTTATATCTCAATTGAAATGTGGATAAATCAAATATGGCAAAGTAAAATATATTACTCCAAATTTTCATCCCTCACGATCTTCAGAAAAATAGTATTCAATATTGAATTATGAAGATTCAAAGATCTTATGTGATGTTTTCATGAGGGGGAGTAAATACGCGTTGCACTCTTTTCCCCTTAACCAAGGTTTTGTCCCAATAGGTTTTCCTGGTAAGGTTTTTAACGAGTCAACATGTTATGCATATCAAAGATGTGTGCACTCTTTTCTCTCACTTAGAATATTTTTTCCCACTAGATTTTTATCTTAGTAAGGTTTTAACGAGACACATTATCTTCATAGACATCCAAGAGGGAGTGTTATGAACATTTATCTATGTGGATGTCTATCATGATAAGAACTTTATCAAGGAGATTTTATTTACTTTATCATTAGAGATATTATCTTTATTAATTAGAGTTTAATGTACTATGTACTTCTTATGCCTATAAATAGATGATTTGATGAAGACATTGTATACACTCGAATATTGAGAATAATACAAATCTCCCTCTTTCTCTCATCTTTCTGTTCTTTCATTCATGTTCTTTGTTCTTGTTATTGTTCTTTTTTATTTTATTCACAACAATTTTAATAATATTAACTATTATTATTAAAGTGGTATATTAATATTTTTTTTAATAGTCTAAAGGTAATTGCATGGTATTGAATGTAGTATCTGTTCATAGATATTCTTAACCATTTGACAAAGCACACCCAGATCTCCTAAAATGAACATCACCCGCTTTTCTACTAGAACCACTTGTTGGATTAACTTGTGACACTAACTCAATATAAAATTTTATAATAAGTATAAATGACGACGATGACGATGATGCTAATAGTAGTGATAGTAGTAGAAAGATTGTTGGGGCTCAAAAATCTGGCTTCATTGATTATCAAAAATATTTTTATTTTTATTTTTTAAAAATTTAAAAATATTTAATAAATAAAATTTTATTTTTAATAATGATTATAAAAAGAGATGTTCGGTTACCCTTTTCTTACAGTAGAATCATGATAAAAAATAAAGAAAATTATTGCATTTGAATGGATTTGAACCATGGCCAACGATTTATTATTTAAAATTTATTGGAAAATATTTCTGTGCTCGTTTAGATTTGAACTCAATTTTTTTCGAAAATATTTTTATTTTCATTATTTATTGTCACTCTTCCGTTAAATGTTTCTCCATTACTGTTAAATAGTTAATTTAGAAGCAATTCAAAAATATATATGTAAAAGTTTAGCAAATATAGTTGTTTATATGCAACAAATTAACAATAAATTGTCGTTTTTTTATCAACAATTAAATTAAGTTATCGATAATCTAGTTATCTATATGTTTAAAAAATATTGAAATGATAATATTTAAGACTTGAAATGTTGATTTTCAAAAGGAATAATCGAATAAAATAGTTAATTGGTAAAGCTTGATCTCCAAGATTTGGAAATTATATACGTGGGTAGTGGACAACCCCGAACGCCGAAATTTCTCCTTTGCTGCGAAAATTGCTAAAGCTTCTTTTGTTGTTAATTATTCCTATCATTTAAAAAAAATCATTTTAGTTTTTTTTACCTTTCTTGATTTTTTATTAAATTGAACTAATTGACAAAAATAATAATAAATTTGTTAGAGTAATACTAGTTGTTTTATCTTTTTATGTAAAGTATTTTAAAATAATAAAATATTAAAAAACGTAAAAAATATAAAAAAATATATATTTACATTATTAAAATTATTAATAAAGTACAATAATTATAAAAATTGATACACAAGATGAAATAGCTTAAGAGTTTTTGTAGCAAAATATTATATGCGATCTCAAACAAATTCCAAAAACTTTATTTTTTTAATAATAAGTTGGACTCATCCATAGTAAGGGGAAATACAATAAAAAAGCATATTCTAATCGTAAAGAAAATTTAGGAATTGCGTCCACCAATACAATTTATAAGGATAGAAAATTAAAACATGTAGATCCTAAAAATGTGAAGAAAAAATATTTTTTTTTGAAAATTTCTTTCATCTTCTATAAAAATTTAGACGTAGAAGTATTGATATAGGAGACGTGATTGAGAAAATCAATATTACAAATTGTTTTATTAAATTATGCTGAAAAATAATTACAAATGAGGACTAACCATCATGATCGTCGACCTCCCCTAATTAGAGGGCATGACATGATGATCGCTACACGAATATTAAAATTATCACAAACGTAAACAAAAAAAGTGCCATAAGACAGACGAACAAGAAAAATAAAGTGTCCACAACAGAAAAACTCAAACACAGAAAATATTTTTGTTTGAAAATATAAACAAAGAAATAAACAAAGAAAAGGAAGAAAAAACTAGTAGGCGACAGAAGAAGAAAATCATAGAAACATTTTGAAGAAAAAGCCTAACAGCTGGAGTTTGTACCAATATTATATAAAAATACTAATTTTTTTTGTTAAATGTATTCAATCAATGCATCCAATATATAATATTAACATATAATAAAAATAAAATGTAAGAAATAATAAAGTCATTAAATTTTGAAAAATAAATTAAAATAACTTCATTTTCAATGACACATCATTGACTATCTAAGATATAAGGATGATATTAGATGTTAAAAATTAATTCAGATGAATCGAAGATCAAATCTTTGTGTTAATATCAATAAATATTGGTTGTAATGACAAGACGTGTTGCTCTCATAAGGAGAGTACTCGTGTTTGAACTTTAAAGAAGACAATATTAAGACTAAAAACCACAAATTCTGAACATAAATTATAAAATAGACATATAATATATAAAAAAAATCAAACCATTGCGTTAATTAGATTTTATTTATCCAGAAAACGTTGTTAAAATAATATGTTTTGATTCAGTCATAGTTAATGGCACTGAATAGTAGTGCTTTGGCCTAACTTTCTTTGTTTCTGGTCATATGAACTGGGACATGTGGAAATCAAATCTAAAACTCGGTTTCATATCAACTTTTATGTTTAGCTTTATTTCTTGACTGCTCTGGTATGGACTGGCTTCTGTACAGACCTCCACTACTAGTATTTTAGAATTTGTCTTCGCATGAAAAATCTTAGGATAAAATTCACTAGAGGTCATTTAGTTATAGATTTAGTAATAAATAGGTCACCCGTCTTTAAAAGTAACAATTCAGTTATTTAATTATAGGTTAGAAATAAACATGTGACTTTTTTTTCTTTCTAAAAGTAATAATTCAATTATTCATTATAAGTTTTGGAACAAATATGTCACTCGATTAAATTTTTTGTTATTCTATCATTAAAATTGAAACAACTTGGTATAACAACAATTTTAGTCTCAAAACTTATGTATTCTATTAAATTTTGTCCTAATTAAAAATAATTCAATAATTAACCCTTCATATTTAAAAATTTTAACATTGTACTATCTTGACAAACCCTCCGACCACTTACCACACTCCATATTATTGTCTATCAGTCCGATAATTAAAAAATGTGATAACTCGACCGACATAGACACTTCAGTACTGCTCAGTTGGCAGACTAAGGGAATAGACTCGTTATGACCTTAATGTCACCTTCTAGTAGACATAGTCACTTCACTAATGGATTTTTTAAATATGAGGGGTTATGTGTATTGAATTGTTTTGAATTATGACCAAATTAATAGAATGTATAAGTTTCAAGGATTAAAATTATTTTTATATCAAACCCTTGTTTCAATTTTTATGACAAAGTAATTTTTTTGTCATAAAATTTTAAGTGAGTGGCTTGTTTTTTTTCTTAAACCTATAATTAAGTGACTGAATTGTTAATTTTAAAAGAAAAGTGACATGTTTATTATTGAACCTATAACTAAGTGGTATGTGCAGTAATTTACTCAAACTCTTATTCCCCAAACATCGGTTTTCACTAGGCAAACTTGACTCGAGACCCAAGAACCGAACCGAGACTCGAAATCGACCCGAACTTAATGACCTGAATTTGACCTGAAACCCAAAATAAACTGAATCAAACCGAAATCGAACCAAATTTTAGTTGAACCGAAAATAGATCCGAACCGATTTTACCCGAACCGAACACAACTCGAAATAAAAATATATTAAAATAAATAAATAAAGATGAGATGCGAATTGTCGCACAACACACCAAAAAGTCAAATATACAGGCTATATAAAGTCATTTATAGGGTGGAAAAACCAACTCGGCCTGAAAACTCGACTAAAATCGATCGATCTCTTATTAACCCGATATTGACTCGACCCAAAATAAATCGACCCTAAAATAACCGAACCAAAAATCAATCGAGCCGAAGTCTCGACCCGATACCCGAACCAAAATTACTATAGACTCAAACTAAACCGAACCAAATATAAACTAAATTTAAATCAAATATAGTCAGATCTGAAATGACCAAAACCGAAACTTTTACTCCAAGTTGGTCACCTCAAACTTTTACTCCAAGTTCGGAGGAAACATCTAAGAGCAAGAGTACTACAAGCAGCAAGGAATCAAAGGCTCAAAATCATTCTACACTTCACCAAGAGGCCTCTCCCTCTTCACAAGATCATGGCTTCCCCTATCTGATCACCCTCCACGTGGCATCATCTTTGGGATTCATAGGTACGGCAATGATATAAGTTGGACTTTCCAGTCCGCATCCATCTTCCTTGCTCTCGAAGGCTTTGCTTGCTTGGCTCTTGACATTGAAGGCCACGGGAGGTCTCAAGGCCTAAGGTGTTATGTCCCCCGTGTCGACTCAGTTGTCCAAGATTGTCTCTCCTTCAACCTCATCAAGCAAGATCCCAACTTTGATGGGTTGCCCTGTTTTCTCTGTGGGGAATCCATGGGCGGTGCCATTGCTTTGTTGGTCCATTTTGCTGATCCCAAGGGGTTCCAAGGTGCTGTTTTGGTAACATCCATGTGTAAAATCTCGGACAAGGTTAGACCCAGATGGCCGATTCCTCAAGTCCTGACTTTTATCTCCAAGTTCTTGCCCACTTTAGCCATTGTACCGACCGAAGATCTTTTGCACAATTCGATCAAAGTGGAAGAAAAGAAGGCTGTTGGAAACAGTAATCCGTTCAGATATATAGGGAAACCCAGACTGGGAACTGTTGTTGAGCTCTTGAGGGTGACCGAGTTACTGAGTCAAAAACTGTGTGATGTGAGTATTCCTTTCTTGGTAGTCCACGGCAGTGCAGATGTTGTTACCGATCGGGAAGTGAGTCGGACGTTGTACAAGGAGGCATCGAGCCGAGACAAGACGTTGAAGATATATGAAGGGATGTGGCATTCGTTGTTGTTCGGTGAACCCGATGAGAACATTGAGATTGTTCGTAGTGATATATTTTCTTGGTTGAAGGACAGATGCAACACAAAGATCTTAATAGGTTTAATTTATGCTGTTTGATTTGTAAGAAGATTAAATAATGAAATAGATCATGTTTTAGGGTTGATTTATTTGGTGTTTGTCAATGTCACGTCTAAAAATGACATTCCAAAAAAGTAGACATATATATGTTTAAGCATTCAATTAAGGGTTAAGAGGAGTAAAAAAATCTAAGTAAAAATTAATACAGGAGTAGAAGGATCAAATTGGCAATAATCATGGTTTGACATTAATGAATGAATACACTGCAGGTCCATATGGTAAATAGTATAACTCGAAATGAAAGCTTTGTATCATTAGAAAAGAATAAGAAAAATAAAAATAGGAGACCTATCATTTACAACGCTAACTAAAAGAATAACCAGTTCCAACTCTATACCATCTTTAGAAGAGACCTAAACCCATATACAATGTCAAAGTGATGAGAGGTTTGAAAACCATCAATGGCCATGGCAAAACCGGAAAAGAAAAAAAGAAAAAAACAGAATTAACTTTCCTTGTGTCCAATGGGAGTATGAGAATTCGCTCCTGTTATGCACAGTGTGTTAAAAAAGCCTTACTCCTTTCCGTCGTTGCATTGGAAGATGGATCACGAACTGGTGTTCGACAGGAAGAAGTGGGAGATCCGGAGAAAGTGTGAACACTGCCGGTTTAAGAATGCAAATTAACAATGTAGCTATAGAAGTGAAATATCATGCCATGAACAAATATTCCAAGTCTTCTACTGTGAGGCGAGTCTGACGCCCGCCGGTTTCATCCTCCCCAAATGCTGACGCAACCATCTTCCTCTTCTTTTGCTGTTAATTCACGAAAACAAAAATAAGCAAAACCGCAGATAAAGTTCTGCGTGAAAGTAAACATACTTAGTTCCATTGAAGCTAGGAACCATTTTACAAGCAATGTTTTTTAACATTAAAATTCCTGGATTTATGATACACTAATTCAAAACACTTCGGTATGCAATTTTAAACTATATTGAATTAGAATTAAGCTAGTTATTAGATAATGAAATAAGCATTCAGATTTCAGGCGGCCAGCCATCCACACAAAGGCTCGAATTTTCTATGCAGCATATGAACAGCTTTATCCATGTTTATAACACTGAAAGTGACTTATCAGACCATTAACACTATCCGATACTTCAAAGCTTTTCTAGGCAGCTAGCAACCATCATCATTAAATACAAAATCATGAATTTGATAAAAGCTAGGGTATTAACCATGAAAGAGAAAAGTAAACGGACATTGTGCCTGCATAGGTGGAGGGAAAGCTTACCTGAAGAGCTAAAATACGATCCTCAACTGTATCTTTCACAGTTAATCGTAAAACGCTTACTGGGCGAGTCTGCCCAATTCGATGTGCTCTATCAATTGCCTGGTCCTCAGTTGTAGGGTTCCACCAGAGATCAAGCAGAAGTACATGGCAAGCAGCAACCATGTTCAGCCCAAGACTGGCAGCTTTCAAAGACATAATCATAACAGATACCTACAGGCAAAGGAATGAATTTCACAACCAAGCAGAATTGCTAAACACCAGAATATTGCAGTCCCTTTGAATTTCACAAAATAATAGGAGTAAAGAAAATAAAGAAGTCATTGAAACCTCTGGTAGGGTGTTGAAATCTTTCACTGCTTTATCTCTAGCAGCAACTGACATAGTTCCATCAAGTCTTCTGTATTCGATGGAAGAACTTTTAAGACAGGCTTCAAATAAATCCAACATCCTTGTCCACTGGGAAAACACTATAGCTTTCTCCCCAGGTACCTTACAGGAATTATTCAAACTTTCACCCATAACCAGATCCTTTTCATCAGGAAGGCCATTTAGTGAATCCCCAGAATGGAGATCAGAGGAACCTTCTGGACAGCCACTAGTCCTCAATCTATGATCTTGAGGTTTAGCTAGTGATTTAAGGACCAGAAGGGCAGCCTTAATTTTGGAAGAATCATACAAATTATCCTCAGAACAAGGACCAAATACCTCAACAACTTTTGAACCAGAACAATCACGAGGTTTATCTTGACCGGGCTGCTCAGAGAGAGAACTGTTTAGAGAGTTATTTGTAAACACAGAAGATGCATTTAGTTGAACCTTGCAATTTTTGGTGGGACATTGTTTGTCATCACCAGTAAGATGTTCAGAGATGCATTGGCTGCAGAAAACATGACCACAAATAGTGACAACAGCATCTTCTGGTGGATCCTACAAAACATGAGCATGGATATCAGAACAGAAGATTAAAAGTTTAAGAATAATTAAAGGAAAAACTAAAACGGAAAAATTATGCCAAAAGAGATGATTCTGGTAATAAGCCATGGAAGGCAAAGCATGCCTCCATTAACTAAAGGAACAAGCCGAAATAACCACATACATTGCAGATGCCACAGAGTTCCAAAGATGATAAACAACTCAGAAGAAAGGTCAGCTTCTCCTGGGGAAGCTTCGTTGCAGTCTCAATTGACGATTTCCATGAAGAGTTTGAATCAAAACCTCTGACCAGAAGAGGATGATCACAGGCTTGGCGAAGGCGCAAAAGCATCAACAAGATATTCACATAGTTCTGTTTGACGGTTCCTGCATCTGCATACTCCTGATAAAGATTTCAAAATTAGCAAAGTAAAAGAGAATGTAATAGAATAATGATAAAGCCACATAACTATTCACAGCATTAGGTATATCCTGCAAAACTAAAAGAAATGCGCAATATCTACAATGAGTATATAAAACTATGATGGACTCAGAAAAAACATACTTTAAACTGAGCACGAGAATCAGCCTCCAGTCTGGTATAGAAGTCACGTTCCTCCTTTGTGAATTCCACCTTTTTCAGTTCTATCACTTTAGGTGGCAAGTTAATAATAGGTTTCCCATCAAGAAGAGTACCTGCAAAAGGACGGAGAAAAATTATAATAAGTGACACTATTTAGTTGCATGCAAATAAAACTCTCAAGGAAACTCTACAACCAACTATATAAATTGGATACGGAACATCACAGTAGAACCAGATTTCACCGCAAGACAAACTAAAACTAAAGAAAAATAGTTAGTACCTTTTGTGCGGCGTAACATTATTGTCTGCAAGATAGCTTGCAATTTTGAATAGCCTTTCGCTGGGTTTCTAGTAATCGGGATCTTTATGGAAGAATGGAATGATTTGTAAGCAGCATATGGGTCATATCTGAGAAATCTGAAATAGCTATAAAGGTCGTCAATGGCATTTTGAATTGGAGTCCCAGACAAGCACCATCTACGTTTAGCACGAAGGCCCCAACAGGCCCTAGCAACTTGAGTTTTATGGTTTTTAATGCTTTGGGCCTCATCCAGTACAATTCTAAACCATCCAACTCTTGCAAGAGGTCGAGAAGCAGAATCAAGAAGCAAATCATCCACCCCCTTCTTGTGTTTCACTCCTTTTTTATTAGAACTAAGCGGGCATTTCCTTTTTCTGCTTGGTGGAAAATCCAGAGATGAAGCCCGGTCAGCTTCCAACTTCCCATTCTCATCATCATCTCCATCAACAGGAGGCTGCTTTGGGACCTCCATGCTAACGATTGAGTATGTAGTAAGGACAACATCATACTTTGCCAACTCAAAAGGATCCTTTGTCCTGTTGGCTCCATGGTACACTAGAAAAGTGAGATTAGCTTTGCTTGTCACCTTATTCTGTAACTCATCTGCCCATTGCCGCAACACACTAGTGGGACATACAATGAGAGTTCCAGCAGCTGGCCTTCCCTTCGCTTGCCCTGGTGGATTAGAGCTTTTATTTGAAGCACCATTTGACATAACTTGATTGTTATCAGAATCTTGCTTCATCTCTTCATCATCATCCAAATTTAGTGTTTCCAGCTCAACCTTTCTCATATCTTGAGATGATGCTTTAGAAGACGAAGGCCTCTCATTAAGAATAAGTGCAATTGTTGACACAGTTTTTCCTAATCCCTGCAATAAAGAATATATATGAAAACATGATTCACTAGTTGTCTAACTAGAGCATGACAAACTCAGAATTTTGGAACTGACCTGGTCATCTGCAAGAATTCCTCCCGAACAGTGTAAGCCAGCTTTCTCCTTCTGGGTCATCCATGACAAAGCAATTCTCTGTCCAAGGATTATGTTCGAAAGGAATTGGAACAGAATCATAACACTCACAATTAAACATGCAAGAGAAAATAGGCACTCACTACTCGAGCATACAGAATCAGAAAAGCAACATGTAAAGAACAATTTACAAAACAGTAACACCATAATTAATAAATAGCACAATATCTTAAATTAAACAAACTAAAAGTACAACTAGCAAAATAAAACAATCTGTCTTTTTTTCTTTGACTGCATCTATGAATGGTGAGGAAATATCTCACACTAAAAGAAAAGAAAAGGAAAGTGCCAAGTCACAAAAATTGATATTGAACCTCTTAAAAAGAGAGGTTAGCAAAAAATCACCACATTAACTACTTCTTTAGTCCAGACTCCAGTTTTATCCAACTTGATCAAGATAAGCATATTTTAGCCACACTCACTTTCTAGCAGAAAGCTCAATTTGGCATTCAAATCCAAAAAAAAGCACAGTTAAGTGTCTTTTAAAATAAAGTTTTCAACTGTAGCCATTTTCACCTTATGCAAATAGCAATTCTCAATCTATGAAGTTCAGAACTTCACAGAAGCTCAACATTCAGAGTAAAATATGGAGAAAATCTATGATATGGAACAATTCAGACCTGATGTCGTAGAAGAGGTACTGCCAAAACACCATCTGGAGGATTAGCTTCAGATTTTGGCTGAAAAAGGCCCTGTGAGACTACCAATTTTATTAATCAGGTAAACATAAAGCCATAAACATTACATGTAAAGCTTATTCTAACAAAAGAGGCCACCAATTTAGCTCAGAAACAAGGAAACATCAACGTGTCCACACAGAAATACCAAAGGAGCCTAAATATCTATCTTGCAAAATATTTTCAACAGGAAATCTATGGTGTGAAACCCAATTTGATGCAGAGTGTTGAATTAAGCTGAGGAATTTTAAAGAATCTAAACTCTTAAAGTTTATAGTCAAAACTTTTCATTACACATTATAATAGTTTATGCAGCAGTATTTCATTCAAAAGCTCCTTTGGCCAAAGGCAAGGCGGCAGTGCTGTTTGAAAGAACAGGAAGCAAAGAGGGTAGAGTGACAGAAACCAAGCAGTGGAAAGTTCATTCTAATTATAAGAAATTGCTTCACTCATGGTCAAGCCTCCTTAAACAGGTTTGATAATGGAATGACCACAATCATCTTTTATCAAGCATTCAATTTCACTCTCTTCCAAAGCATTATTTTGTCTTTTGGGCAAAAAATCAGAAGATACATCAAAGGGAAGATCGCAAAGTTTTGGAACTATTTATCAGAATGTGGTTCCATCAAACTGAGTGGCAAATCATTAACAGCCCTAATATATTTAACCATTATAACAGATAATAATCAACTTCTTTGGCAGTCAGAGACAACAAGTTTTGGAAGTAGAATTCTTTCAAAGAGACCAGTGAAATATTAGGGGCACTATTACATTAAACCACTCCCGAAAGGTAACTCACTTTCTTTTCTTTTTTTTTTTTTTTTTTTTTGGGGGGGGGGGTGAAAGATAATGCACAACTAAATAAAGATATACCACAGAATAAGCGAAGGACAGATTTTTCCCTAGCCAGTTATACAAAGTTCACTTTAACACTGACAAACCCCAGAAATTCAACCAAATTCTATTAATTCAGCAATGCATAAAAGCAAGAAACAGTGCAATCTCAAACAAGGAGCACTAACCTGCAATGCCTCCCGAAAAATTAACTGTTCATCATTTCCCTTGAGCCGGATACCCCCCATTCCTGAGTTATGAGGCTGAGTACCAGATGTAGTATTCGGAAAACTTGAATTCTTCTTCACAAGCACCAAGGATTGGTTTGAGCGGGCAGGTTGACTAATGTCTTCAAGAATGCATATATCAGGGTCATCATCAACATGGGATCTGCAATCTGATGAATTGCTATAAATAGATTCAGGGCTGACTTTAGAAAGACCAAAGCTCCTAGAAGGAATCAACTTATTCTCTCTTTCATCCTGAAAACAACTTAACTGCATCTTGGTTGAAGTAACCGGGTGGGCACTGGAAAAATATTCCTCGGAGGAAGCTAAATTCAAATGTTCATCACCAAAGAAAGATCTACTGCCAGCATTTAGATCAATATCACGATGAGCATCCTTGCCAAAATCCATAAACTCCTGATTAGATATAGAAGAATAAATGTCCGATGACTGCTTTGAGGCTTCATCAAGAGATGACGTGTCAGCAATTCTGTCAGTATACTTTCTCAGGCTTGCTTCATTTAAAGGTTCAGCAGAATGGGTGAAAATGTTGCCAGATGTAATCAATTTATTATATTCATACTTTACATAAGCTGCTTGCTCGTTTTTTGAAATGCAAGGATGAGAATGTGGGAATGGCTGCGCCGATCTTTTGTCATCATAAACTGCTTCATTGTCTTTTGAAGTGCAAGGATGAGAATAAGTGAATGGCTGTACTGATCTTTTGTCATCATAAACTGCTTGATTGTTTTTTGAAATGTAAGGATGAGATTGAGGGAATGGCTGCACCAATCTTTTGTCATCAATGAGTTCATCAGTGGCAATGTAAGAAAATTTCTTATAGGCTGGTAAAACACGCCCATTCCCTTCACCTTCAAAATGTAGTGGCTTTACATCAGAGAAACCAGTCATTGAGAGCTGTGACACAGACCCATTATCAGTTCTTCCATGAGCATACATTGTCCTACTACTTGAGCTAGCACTCTCAGTGGGAAATTCCAGAACTTCACCCTCCTTACTTTCTTCAAACATAAAACTGAAGGAACCAAGCGAGTGTTGCATTGAGGAATCAGCAAAATATGGATCATCTCCATTCATGTAATGAAAATTAACTGAAGGACCACTAACATCACTAACTAAATCAGAACCATGATAGATGGTAGACTTATTAGAAGTAAGATTGTGTGAAGTCATAGCTCCGTCGAAGGAAGAATACTCCACAGACCTAGCTGCCTTAATATCAGGAGCTTCAAGGCTTGCCACTGAATTAGTTAGAAAATCACCATAATGATCAAATGTTATGTTTGTATTCTCATCAGCAGGGCTGTGCAAAGCATCTGAATATTCAGTAATCAAGAATCAGCATTTTCACTAAAAGTTTCAGGGAGAGTGATTTACAGAAATTATAAAATGCAAAACTGAAATACAGTGTTCAGGTTAAAGTAGGAAGTGGGTAACATACTTTTGTAGTCAAACTCCTCTTTAGTATTCATGGACCGTAAGCCAGTTTTTTCATCCACAAGATCAAAACTTAAATTATCTCCGTGATCTAGCACAAGGTTGCCATCTATCTCAGTAAAACTAGATGCTGTACTACAGCTGGGCATCTCAAGCAGAGACATCTCAGTCCTCTCTGTGTAGGATGTCCCTTGAGAAGCAGACCACTCTTTCAAACTTGCAGAGGATGTTTGGACCAGAGAACGATCACATGCAGAGGGTTCTAAATTCCCGTGATAATCAAATGAGCCACCAAAATTAAACCCCGAGGGAGGCGAATCTTCAAATCCCAAGCAAGAGAATCATCAAATTTCATTATATAAAAAAAGAAACTTAGAATAATGTTTACAAAGAAATTTTACCACTCTGAAACTGGATGGATTCGAGAACCAAGTCCCTTTGAGACAAATTTCTAAGTGATGGATCTTCTGGATTACTCTGGATTTAACAGAGAAACAAGGACCAATAAAAAAGCCATGAAATATCAGTTCAACAATCTATAAACCTCGAGACTGAAATTGTGCGTAGTCAATTACAATTTTAGCAACTTAAATTATATGAACTTGAATTCCAGATTCACAAATTAAGCAAAGAAGTACTTGAACTAAATAAATTCCCCAAAAAAAACATAATAGAATACAATAGTTCTCATAAAATCAGTTAAAATTGAGCTGCCATTGACTAGGGTTTTCAATGAAAGAGTGGCGTCGAACTTAACCGCGAAAAAAAGTAACTAACTACCTGCGGAGGATCATCGGACTTCTCCTCAAGAATACGAAACAAGCTGTCGATATCCATGCTCAGACCATCGCCAGAGAAGTCATCATCGAATTTACAATCAGCTAAGCTATCATTATAGTTATCCTCCGCCATCATCAACATCGAACAAAAAAACCGAAAACTCAAATAAAAAACTCTTGTAAAAACCGGTCAATTCACAAAAAAGAAACAATTGATTGGATCCAATCAACACGAATCGCGTCAATTCAACGAAGAAATCACCGCGAAGTTTCTTAGACAGATCACAAATTAGATGCGACTTTTTGTAGAGAAAAAGAACAAAAAATAGACAAGAGAATCGTGAAGAACGCGGTGGCTGGCTTTTTCAAGGATTGGTTTATTGTAGAAAGACTTTGAATTTTCCTCTATTTTTTAAAAGAAAAAAGAGATGTATTAAATAATTCCTTGGTTGAGGGCGGCGGACGGCGACGGAGAAGACAATAAAAAAGGGGGTTAGGTCTTAGTGTCGGACACGGCGTCGTATGAAGGTTGTTTCTACTTTTTACGATGATTCGATGGTGAAATTGCGCAAATCGGTGGAAGTGAGACACGAGTAAAACGCCCATGAACCGGTTTTTTTGGCGCGTGATTTTATTAGAAGGCTGACTTAAGCGTGAGGGAAAAAGATGTCAATTAGCGTTAATTACGTATATATTGATTTCCATAATTGATTGTTATTTATTAAGGTTTCAGCCATTAGATTTGGATAATGCTTTTTTTTTGCTTCTATGATTTATTTTACATAAAAAAATATTTGAAATTATATCAGATATATTGAAGTTGAATCAAATTAAATTATATTGAAAAAGTTTATCTTTTATTTATATAATTTAAATTTAAGATGTTATTTACGTCAAATTCATTGTCATTCGATTTAACAAATGATTAAAACTCTTCTTTATCAATAATGTGGTTTAGAGTGATTATCATAAAAATAAAGGTTAGTGTTTAGTTTTTTTAAGACATTATATTAATTTTATATTGGTTGTTGATCGTTGTTATTTTTTTATAACAATAAAATTTTCTTTGTTTTATTTCTTATTTTCGCACATTTTATGATGTTTTGTTTTGTCTGTCTTTGTGATATGATTTTTTTTCTGTCTTACAGACGTTTTTTGTTTGTCTTATAACATGTTCTCATCTACACTTTGTGATATTTTAGTGCTCGTATAATAGTTATCACGACGTTCTTGATTAATGAAAATTAACAATCTCATATGGTTAGATTCCTTTTATGACAATTTATTGATATTTCGAAACTATTAACGAAGCATACTGTAATATTACTTTTGTTGATCATCTCTACTGCATCAATAATTAAGCGTCCAGTTTAATAGAGACATTGAGATTTATTTGCTAGATTTCTATGGATGATAATGATATAGTCAAGAGAGAGTATGGTTTAATTTTTTCACATAATTTAGGTTTCATATTTTATTTTTTTATTTTTATTCTAGATTTCTTGGTGAATATAGTCAAAATTTTATTTATTTAAACAACGATAGTCTAAATTTTTATGTATTAATATTAATACAAAAATATAAAAGGAAAACAAATGCAATGGCTGTAATAAATACATGCTATAAATTTTGGCTTAAACTGTTATTTATCGGAGAATGCCTATATATTATAAATAAAATAGATTGGATTGAAATAATTATTTTTATAATAGATATTTATATTAATCAATTCAAATCAATTAATTAATAAATTAAATATTAACAGTTATTAAAAAACATATATATTTTTTCTCTCCCCGTAATTATGCGTAAGTTGCTTCGTTATAACTTATAATTTTCCTATGGCTTTAGCGGTGAAAACAAAACAGAACCGTACATCATTGTTGACTTTTTCTAACATTTTATTCTTATAAAGCCAAGACGAACAAACGTTAGAGGAAGTTGCATTTTTAAAATGTTGAATTGCAACATTTTATAAATTTTGTTTACGATAGTGCAACAAAACATAGAACATGTATGTTGAAATACCATTGAAACGATATATCTATTAGTAAAATATAAATTTTTCATATTTTTAACTCAGTTACACTAATTCGTTCTTTTTATAAAGGCTTAAATAAAAAATAGGTGTTTAAAGTATATTTCTTTTAAATTTTAGGTGCCTAAAGTATTATTTTGTAAAAATAGGTGTTTAAAGTTTCAACCGTTATAATTTTAGATACCTAAAGTTTACAATGTTACAATTTTAGGTGCCTGACTATTAAATTGTGTAAAAAAATTGTTAAGCAATCAATACTTGACATGTGGCGTGTTTATTTTTTAAATTAAAAACTTAAAACATGTTTTTATTAAATTATTTTTGAAATTTTCATAAAATCCCAAAAATTTGTAATTTTTACAAAATAGTCTCCAAATCCCTAAAATTTCCCAAACCCAAACCCCAAATCGTCTCCGCTTCCACCGTCGATCGCCGCGCTTGAGCGCATTCATGTGGTCGCCAGACTTAGGCGGTCATCTCCACCAACACGGCGTTGCCGAAAATGCCGAACGTCAATTTCGCGTTCAACGTTTGGCTAGTATGTCGTTCGATATTTCCAACGATGCCATATTGGGGAAATGACAGCCTAGGTCCGCGCGACCACATGGGTGTGCTTTGGCGTGGCGATTGGCGGCAAAAGTGGCTACGATTTAGAGTTTGGGTTTAGAAATTTTAGGGATTTGGGGATTGTTTTGTAAAAATTGCAAATTTTTGGGATTTATGAAAAAAATTAAAATTTTGGGGTTTTTTCCTTAAAAAATAAAATTAGTGTCACGTGGCAAGCATTGATTGGTTGACAAATTTTTTAACACCCCTTAACGGTCAGTCACCTAAAATTATAACTGTTAAAATTTTTTGTACTTATTTTTACAAAAAAAATACTATAAATACCTAAAATTTAAAATTAATATACTTTAGCCATTTATTTTTCATTTAAGTCTTTTATAAAATACAAACTACAATGTTTAAACTAGTCATAACCATCCAAATTTAAAATTAAATTGTAATCGTGTTTAAACGCACTCAAACTTTAATATTTTAAAATATTAAAATAACAACGATATCATCGAATTAGTGCTCAACTGATTACAATAACTCATTCATAAATTTAATACATGAGGCCCATAGATTGAAGACCCAGAGTCAACGCACCGAAACGGATGAAAGATATTGGGCTTAAAAATTCATGCATTTCATATTTCATTGGAATTACTAGCCTAGAACTGTATCTCTCCACTTAGGGATGGCATGGAAAAGTACATGTCCCTGACCCGATTTGATGCGCCCTATCTGATTTCGCCCGTGTTTTTTCTTCTTGAATTTCGAGTTTGTGGCGAGTCGGAATCGGAACAAAATTTTTAAATTTCAGGTTAGGAAAGAGCGAACAAAAACCTGAATGTACTGTCCCTTGCCATCCCCGATTCCACTCAATTTGTCAATTGGATAGATTACTTTTGAAATCAGCTTGAATAGGGTAGATTGGAGTTAAAAGTTCCTTAGTCGTTTCGGTCGAGTCCAAATTATATCAGATTCAGATCATTTCGAGTTGTTCAACCATGTTTATTGACATTATTAACATAAAATGAAGTTGAAAGACGAGATCTGAAAACCTGCCCATAAACATAAATGGATATGCAATTCAATGAATAAAAAGAGCAAATGTTCTCCCTCAAAGTCACAAACTACTCGTCTAAAAGCCATTGCTACGCCCTAAAGTTCCAACTCTTCTGCATTTGCATAACACAATGAACAAATAAATAACATTTTTTTTCTTAAAAAAAGGGGCAAAATATTGATTCAAGATTTGACACAAACAACATAAACCAAAATGATGTTCTTACACTCTCAACATCCCGAAATCAAACAACTCCCACTGTATTTGAAGCTAAACTCGAATGGCAACATCGACCGTCGTCGAAATTGAGAGCATAACTGGAAGGATCATACTGTAACTTCAACCGTTGTTTGCTTCGACTCTTCAACGCTTTCTTCAAACCTGCTTTCACTCTCCAAAACAGGTTTCTGCATCGTTTCTTACCATACTTTCCCATGAAATCCATATGTTTTTTCTCTTGTTTGAAGCAAAATCCAATGACCCTTTAGGCTAAAATGTAAGTCTTTTTATTTCAGTTGCAGTATTCAACGGCAAACACTGGTTTTTATCTGGAATTTTCACATTGGACTGCTAAGATTCTACCCGAAAGTGAGAGAGAAAAGCAAAGGAAAAGGGTTACGGTGGGCAGTAGGGAGTGAGACTTCCCTATTGTCGTAGTATCAACATCAGATACGTTGTTTTCAATCCAGGGCCACTTACAATATCTTTTTAACTGCATAGTCAATTGGGAGGGAAATGCGGGTGAGGCTAAAATACGAGCCTACATAAATTCTTACTTAAGATGTAGTGCAGGTAATAATTTAGGTAGAACTGAAATTCTTACTAACTGGGTACACAAATTCTCATCAACTAGATAAGAATTTATGTTAAATTCTTACCTAGAACTATTACAATTGGGACCATTTGCTAGTTTTATCTGCTACAGGTGCATTACTGAAAAGCCCAACCTTACCTAACGAAATTACATTCTTCTTGGCCCTGTGTACCCATTTTATTTAACAATGTTGGTTAATCAATAGGCCAATAAATTCCTCTTCCTGTCACACAATCTAATCTTTATCCGTTCGGTCGTGTCGTGAAAGAATAATTTAAAATAGTAAATTGTACTTGTCATAAGTAAAATGAAATGGTGGTGATTGCTGGCCCTTAGACGGTTTACCCTTTTGATTTAGATAGAAAAGACAGAAGAAAGAAAAGGAAATCAATGCAGAAGAAGGTGAATGGTGAATCTTCTTTGTTGGTCTTTTGAGTTCACTCATGTGAGTATATATGTTTATGTTTAACTCTTTTCATTGTTTGATGATCTGTGTCAATTTTAATATTGAAGATTATGATGGGTTGACAACAGCCATGTCAAAAGGTGGTCAAATAGACGAGGTTTTTTTTTATGAGTCTTTATGCGGAGAGTTGGAGACAAAGAAATAATTCGTTGAAGGCTCTCTCTTGTGTATGTTCTTAAAAGATGGAGGACATCATAAATATAACAATACTCTTTTAAGTACACACAAGTTTTTCGAGATTTTGACATCCTCAAGTATATTACTTTGTGTGTGATGTTCTAAATAGGGTCGAAGCCAAATTTTATTTTCATAGGCTATAATGATCAGTCCAAATCACAATAATTTTTTTGTTACTCTAGAAGCTTTTGAGGCAATGGGGCAGCTTTAAATAACCCGTGCTTCTCTCCTTTTGTCATCTTTAAAGCCATTTTGCTTTTATACATTCTCAGTAGATTTCCTTTTGTCTCATTTAACAACTCCACCCCTCAATTCAATGCCTTGTACCGTTTCTTAGTTCCTGTGGAAATTGCCGGATGACCCGTCGCTCTTAAGCCAACACTGCATCTTTGTCCCATCGATGTTGGATTTCGAATTAGACCCAACTTAAATAAGTATATAAATTCGTGAATTCTCATTGGATTCATGAATAGGAAAAAGGATATATAGAAATCTTGTGGTCGCTGTATAATATTTCATTTTTTGTCACAATTATTGACATGAAAACTATCGGACTTGCTGTTTCATTGGTATCTTCAACTCGGGAGTTGTGAATATATTGAGGTCAGTGGTAATGAATAATATGAGTATTGGCATGAAAGAGCTTAGAACTAATGGAGGAAGACGACCAGAAGCCATTCTTGTTTCATTCAACTCTGGTTACCGTTTCGATTCGATCATCTCATGACAAATATTCTGGACATAGTTAGGATGAAACTTCTTTATCTTCAAAATTGACAAGGTTTTAGAATTAATTAAATTAGAAAAGTTGGGGGCGAATGCCTAATTTCAATAATTTTAAAATTTTCAGATTCTAAAAAGGTAAAAAAAATACTGGAAAAATTTGAGAGTATAGTTTAATTTTAAAACTAATCGATTAAATTTCATTAATTTCAAAACTATAAAAAAATACAAGTAATCAAATCAGAAATAGTTGTGACTTGTGAAAGACAATAGACATATTCAAGAGTCATATTACTTATGAAAACCCAAAGGTCTGCTCAAAATTTGAGACGGTTTGGGTAAATATATTGGACCAAAAAACAGGTTTGAACAAACGAAATAATTCAGTTTAAAACATGTCAAGTTTGGGTTCTAACTTTAAGGCCCAAATCTGACCTGACTCGCTTTTTAAGTTTATAATAATTGTAGTATTTTATTATGAAATTTATACCACGTAAAAATATATAATTCTATAATGTAAATATTAAAAAAATACATGTTAAGTTACAAATAAAATACTTAATTAAATGTTAAAAAATAATTAATATGAACAAACTAAAAATGAGCTTATGTTGCCATTATAGATAGGGGTGTTCAAAAATATCCGATCTGATTTGGATATCCGATCCGATTATTATTTTTGGATCGGATATTCAATCCAATTTTAAATTTTTTGCATCGGATACGGCTAGCAATATTTTAAGTTTTGAATTATTCGAAAATTCAAAAATTTAAAATTTTATGAATATTAATCTTGTTATATTTAAAAAAAATTTAAAAAATAAAAATTTTATAGATATAATTTTTCTTGAAAACGGAAATATGATTAAAAGCAAAAGAACGAGAGAACCACATAACAATCGGGTAAAATACCCGAGAGTAGCGGGACCAAAAGTCTCAAAAAAAAAAAGGTGGGCCAAAAATAAAACACAAAACAAACAAACCCTAACAAGTAAGGGGAAATACAGCCATAAATGACAAACAACATGAAAAAATAAGGCCGTCACAGCCTTTTTCAGATGTCCAATGTAGCTTGAAGGGCCTGGAGAGAGCTCCTAGATCAGAAACGGTAAAACTCGTTGAGGGAATTGAAAACATCGTTGAGCTTCAGACTTGAACCTGGTAGCAACAAGAATCCTAAAAAAAGAGCAGGGATCAAAAGCCCATAACCAAATGATTAAAATGTGACCAAAGTTCTTAAGGAAATGAAATCACCACCATCAATCTAGCCTTTCTTCTATCAAAGATGATGGGTTGAAAGTAGATCATGGGTGGTGCGGATGACTCTCTTTGGAGTCACCTGCCGAAGTCAATGTGTAAGCATTGTTACACCTTAAGGTCTTTGGACTGTTCTTAAGCATAAGATGAATGGACTTAGCAAAGTCTGCACCTAAAGAACTGATCATGATAATAAAATTTTTAAAGCTTGAGACATAAAAAATCACAAGGTCCTTCCTTTCAAAATCAACTTGATCACGCTTCGCAACTCAGCGACGTGAACACCTTGAGTCTCAATTCCTAGCTTCAAAAATGTCTCAATGGTTGCCATAATAGCTGCCAGTTGCACTTTGTACCATGAGACCGTTCCTATGAACACAAACCTCAACCGTAGCTTGTAGCCCTCAAAATAAAACTTATCAATATGATACAAAAAGAGAAGAAAGTACACCATATACCCAAACATAGGAACAGATAACCCCCCCAATTGAAAGTCAACACTTCTATGAAGAAAACTTTTGCCATTATGACAGGCACAATAGTAGTTTTAGGTTTAGATTGGCATTACTTTTAAAAAATATAATAAAAAATTAATTTTAAAAGTGGGATAAAAAATAATTTTGAAAAGCTGAGTTAGTGTTTGACATTGATGTTAAAAAGTGATTTTGAAAAGACAAAATATCTATTTTAGACATAATATTGTAAAGTAAAATAAGTGAACTTGGGTGATGTTCAAATTCATTAATATTATAATTTATAAAATAAATCAACTTAAATTATAATAAAAAATTTAATTTGAAAATATAAACTATATTTTAGAATTTATACAGACATAACAATTACAAATTCATAATAAATTTAAAATAAAATAATGTTATTCTCAATACAAATACTATAACATATATATTGTTTTATAATTATGTATAAATTAGTTTAACAATTAATTATAATTAAATAATAGAGGGTAAAAAAGTAATTTTATTTTTTAAACTAGCTTTTCCACCACAAAGCCATAAAATTTAGCTTTTTAATTTGGGTGAAAAATCACTTTTAAAAGCAACAAAAAACATCTAAGGGCCCGTTCGGCGCCGCTGTAAAACCTTTCGGTTGGGTTGAGAAGCAGCAGTGGGGAGAAGCTAAAATTTTCAGCTTCTCCAAAAGCTGCGTTTACCTTCAAAAATGGTAGAAAAGCAGAGCGATGAAGACCAAAATTAGTAAAAAAAATTAGGTATTCGGCGGCGTTTCTCCAACAGTTAGGTGGAGAAGTAGCGCCGAACGAAGCTTAATTTTAAGTGAAAGCTCTTAAAATTTTTAGGTTGCTAAAAAATGCCCTTAGTGTACTTTGGACCGAAGGGTAAAAAAAAATTAGATAAGCCACACTCAAATGTAAAAGACTAATAAGCCCTCGCTCCTATGTCTCCTACCTTCATTCTGGTGAGACAACAAATCACATGGAATTTTTGGTGGCCCAAAATTACTTTACTTGGGTGGAACTAAACAATTCTTGTACTTTTGTCCAAGTAAAAAGGGACTCCATTATTGTTTTTAGCGTCAAAACAAGTGACCCTTTGAGTCGGACTTTTCTTCTCATTATAAAAAAGTCTCGCGTCCAACAATGGAGGAGAAAACTTCATGTAGAAAATCCACACGCGATAAGGGTGAAGACTTGAATCGCAGCTGAATCTGATAGAAACCTGGAAATTTCACGGGACCCAAAGTAGGTCGTTGACTTTTTGAGCTGGACCTTCGCCCCACAGTCATTTTATGCCTTTCATTTCCGTTCTTCAGACCAACCACTCGAGAAAATGACGATACCGTTCAAAAGGAGAATTTCACGCCCCCAAACCCACAAGCGAGGTTGTTTTAGTACTGAAAAAAAGGGTTTGAGATACTACGGGAAAGAAGACCAAGCTTTTTGCAGTGGTCCTTCATCGCGGCTTGTATTGACGGTTAAAGTTCGTGGTAATAGTTGATGAGTTTTATTGACGTTAATCTTGTTATATTTAGTAATTTGTTGTTTGTTATATTATAAATTTTAAAATTTTTATAAATACAACTTTCAAATTTAAAAAAATAGTTAAATTAAATTATATTTTGAATAATTAGATATTCGAATATCCATATATTTATTTTTTTTAATCGAATGCGGATCATTATATCGTCAATCTTAAAAATCGAATATTTAAAAAAATTGGATAGAAACGAATCCAATATCCAATAATGAATATCCCTAATTATAAGTATATTTAAAAATAATTTAAGACATATATTGCAAGCCATGCTTTGACAAACATGTATGTATGTATGTATGTGTGTGTATGTATGTATGTATGATTTGAACACACATCCAAGAAGGCATGAACAACGCCCAAAAAGGCCAAGAGATCCTGTTTAATGAAGCGCCATATGGCCTGCAAAGCTCAAAAAAGATGAGCCCAATCTGAAAGCCATACAAAGTGCGGTCAACAATTAAAGAATGTCCAAACGGCCAATGCTTTTGGTGCCCTCAAAGAAGAGAAAAAGGCATGCAGCAGATCCTTTCACGTGAGGGGCTTGCCCAATCTGACACACGCCACCGTACACTCCATGACTTGGGTCAACCCTGCCGCACGTGCGGTGCTACAGTACACGCGGGTGGAGATACCTGTTAACAATGTTTTGACTCATTTTGCCTTGGGGAACAGAAATCGACGGCCAGGATCCAGTAGGATGTGAACAAGTCATTCGGACCGTTGAATCCATCTCAGACATGTTTTAGATGTACACATGGTGGTCAGAGCCGACAGACGAAACCTGACGTGTCGGGTTTACCATAGGAAAATGCTCGAGGCAGGAGAGAAAGTGATTCCAGACCTTGGCCAAATATATACTGAATTAATTATAAGAATAATTTCTATTGAAATTTATTTATCTAAAATTTACTATTTTGACATATAAAATAAAGATACGACTAAAATAATTTAATTAATTATATTATACGATCTTTAAAAGATAGGTTGACGTAATGTTTCTTTATTAAATTTTAAGTAAATCGTCACAATTAAAAGATTAAATTGAATAAAATATAAATTAATAAAAAATTAAACAAATTGTGTCAAAAAATATTTTATTCTTATTGAATAATTGAAGATAATGTATATACATATAGTGCTATTGTTTTCACATGAACGGACATAAAATTTAATGTAGGGGTGCTAATTATCAAGAATATAGAAGATGTAAAATTATCAAAATTTAGGAGTATAAAATTAGATTATCTATAAAAAAATACAAATGATATATATATATATATATATTATAGGATAACTTAAAATTCTTAAAGGGTGTGATTGTCCCAGCACCCTTGTTCCTGCTGCCCGACTCATGTTTGTGATCCAAAAATACTTTTAAAACAAAAAATATAACCTTCATCTTGTAAGATAATCTTGTTGTTTCGTTCATTAATTAAAACTTATGAAATCAAGTTAATATCGAATTTAAATAAAATTTATTAATCCATCTTGTTGCGTTGTCATTCTGTTAACTAGAAACAAATAGTGACAGATCTAGAAATTTTAAAAGAGGGTCTAATAATTTTTCTCTCTAAATGGGTATGAAAATTTCCCTCTTTTTACCACTAAACTAAGCTCTCTTTTTTTTTTAAATAATACACACTAAATTAGACATACTTCCCCAAAAGATGCAGACGCAATAGCAACCTTAAGGGCTCTTTAGATCTGTCCCTAGGGACATATATAATATTTTATGTTATGAAGTACGAATTTTTTATATTTAATAAAATTATACGATCATTTAGAATTTTCAAGAGTGCGAAAATAAATCATCAATATAAATATAAAAAAAAATTATTAAACATATGACAATTTAAAATTTTTAAAAAAATTATGATTGTCTCCTTATCACTTTTGATCCATCCA
Organism: Hibiscus mutabilis; assembly: GCA_019671005.1. Taxonomy (NCBI): domain Eukaryota; kingdom Viridiplantae; phylum Streptophyta; class Magnoliopsida; order Malvales; family Malvaceae; genus Hibiscus; species Hibiscus mutabilis. The sequence continues at coordinate 1,038,348 of CM033738.1, forward strand.
TGACGATAACACGTGCAAAGAAGGAACATGTGGATCCATGGGGGTCATATTCTAAGTTCTAACTTCCAAGCCTCCAATGAAGTTGGGCATAGCCCGGCACGGTGCGTGCGGAGTATTAATGAAAAATTGGGCACTTAAATGGGGTCATGGTCGTGGGACGTTCAAGCTACCCTATTTAGGGACCGGCCCTCCACCCTACAGCCTACCACTCACAGTGCAGTGAAGATGCCACTCCACCTTCCCTCATCGGCAGATTCTCACCTCAGTCCTCACCCAACCCCCTCAACAGTCAAATAATAAGAAATCCGATGTTATCAAATAAGATTTAAGATTTTAATCTTGCTGATGAAAAATAATTTTCTCTATTTAAAAATTCTATCCGATTCGACTTTAAACTTATTGATTAACCAAGGTGGTGCGAACTAATGATGTGAAATGGCAGGTGGACCACAAGAAACTGCAATGTCGGATGCCACATAAAATACCATGGCACAAAGGCTGCAACGTTGGGGGTCCTGAGGGAGTTGCATTAATTCTAATGTTTGCATTAATTTTGTTGCCTTTCTCTTTCTGTCTGTTTCACTGCAATTTCTTTGCTTTGGAATCTAACGTTCTGTTGACATCTTCCATTAAATCCTGCATGCCTTAGCAATGTCCTTTGACAAGGCCTCACTCTTTTAATCTGTCTTAAAAATCTAAAATACCATTTGATGGAATGTTGAGGAGATCAAGTTAATGACTAAATAATGCAAATAAAATGTTAAATGTTTATATTATTTAGATCTCTTTTCACTTGTAAATCGAATCATATTAAACGTTAAGCTATATTTGATCAACCTGATATTAAATATTTAAACATCTCTAATGTGTTTTCTGTATATTGTATGACACTGACTATTATTTTACTCTTTTCTTAACCTACAAAAACTGGAGGCACCCTTCCAAGTGTTGGACCTTGAAAATGGTGATTTACTCGAAGGCAGAAGAAGAAGACACAAGTCAATTCCGACACTTTGATTGACAAGAATCAAAATTTACAAATACCCAGAACATTGTTCGATCTTCTACCTACAGAAATATAAATAAAAATTTACATACAGTTGGGTAAAAATGCAGAAAAATACACATTCCAAATTCCAAAGTAATTATGTTTTTCACCCCATAGTCATCAACCTACATATAAAGATATATAGCCCCACATGCTCCTCCTTGCCTGCTCTCTCGCAAAGTCCCCAACATTAACCGGTTTTAAGTACTCCAAAGAAGCTTTGATTCTGCTGTAAAAACCTCTCCTTTATCTCTCTCAGACCTATGGGGTGAGAATTGAATCAAGGAGCTAAGTTAAATCTAATACTACTTTCTTTTCTTTTTTTTTCACCCTCTGCTGAGAAAAAATGGGACAAGAAGAAAGCTACTTGAATAGTTGGCCACCGGTGGGAGCTCCATTGAACGTGCAAAGAGAGGATCACTGGCGACAATTTGACAACTCTGTTAATGCGGTCTCCTTTGGTTTCGTTGCCACCGCCATTCTCATCTCTATGTTCTTAGTCATGGCCATTTTCGAACGTTTTCTCAGACCCAACTCTTCTTCCCCTCATGGTCCTACCCATGGCGACCTTGAATCTCAACTCGGTTTCAATGGCAAGCAAAGGAACTCATCACCAAAAGTGAGTCACCCCCTTTCGGTTTTTCTACATCTGGGATTTCTTCAGATTTGTTCAGAGCTTGAATTGGATTGTTTGAGTTCGTTTTCCATGAATTTCGTTCATTCTATGCCTTATCAGTAGCTTAAAGTTCCCATCTTTCCTGATATTGCAAATTTGCATCTTTTTGTTCAAAAGTTGGATCTTTTTTGGTGGTGGAGAAGCTTTAGTTGATTGTGTTCTTGTTTTCATCTCTTAACGTGCTCTATTTTAGCTTGGTTATGATAATTGACCTATTGGATTCTGTGGATATGTTTAGATTGGTTATGATAATTGACCCATTGGATTCTGTGATGTACTTTAATTATGGTGGATTAAGGGCATTTAAGATGAACTGCCTCGGTTTAGATTAAACTTTCTCCAATGGCATCCTAGGTGTGGACTTGCATTATGAGAAACATATAGTCTACTATTCTGCATTCCATGGTTAACGATGCAGATGCTCGACCCACCGGCCTACTGTTTCAAACCTCGTTGTTTCAATTTTAAGATTCGATTCCGAGGGATGATCGTTTAGATCTAGCTGATTACGCATGTTAGAATGTCCATGGAATCCTGTTGGTGTTGGATCTAAATCGATTCACACGATATGCCCGTTTTTGTGCTTAAGGATCCATGTTCGCACCCTCGAATCTTTAGACATAATGTCCCGGGTAGTGTTTTTGAGTGACACCTATTTGGGGGACAATGAAATTGTTTAGTTGAGGTTTGGAAGTTCATAGTTTAGTTGCATTTGAGGGCCAAATATGTTGTGAGACTGCCTCTATATCGACAAACAAGATGGATTCTAGTCTATGTAAACGACTTATCCACCTAACGGCACTTTTTCGAAAAAGCATTTGATGCTACAGCAACTGATAATGCCCTTCTATGTTCTTGTAGTCATATGTTTGATGTTGTCCGATACAAATGACTAAAAGTTTGTAGTTCTACTATTGGCTAAGGCAATTAATATATCAACTCTGCATTATTAGTCGTTTGAGTTTCGTCCGCTTGTCATCCAATCTTCTATTTGTTTGTTTTTCCCAACCGAGAGGCAATTTTGCTACATTTAGGTTCTTATCATAACAACTACGTATGTTGTCAGTTTGTGGGTGTAAAGTAGTAAGGTCCATGCTTCTTTTCACCAAGGACTCTTTCTTGGAAACTGTCTAATGGATGGATTTGTTTTAGTGGCCTTAATCCCGGAAAATTTCCATCTTCGGTTCCAGATTTAACCATTTGTCGAACTTTAGAAACTAGGTAGATTTACTCTCTCGTCTTGTAAGGACGGTGCACGGATCAGCTTTGAGCCTCCTCAAGTTTTGACATACAAATATTCCATGTTGCATCCTTGACATCTGTTCTATTGTTTTCAAAGGAGTAGCAGTTACTGCATTACAGTTTCTTTTAATTTCCAAGTAAAACATTCTTAATCTGGACTGGAAGTGCATTTGAACATAAATTTATTTTATGCAGATGACGACATATACCAGCGGAGTTTCGGTACTAATGCCCGGGGACGAGATTCCTACCTACATTGCACATCCAGCTCCAGTCCCCTGCCCCCCAGAGCACCCGTCATTGCCACAGCATCAACACTACACATTCGACGATCATGACTCAAACTCCTCCGGGAACATTCATGCAAGTCCACTAGGTGAAAACTAAGATCAAGACATCGCATTGCACATGCTACCCGAAATAAAGATCATCATTACCCTCCAGCAGGAGGTTTTTATAAGAACAAAACAAGACTGTAAACTCAAGATGAGAGCTGCCCTTTTTCTCGCGTCTCGGCCTTAAGATCGACATATTGTCTGTATATAGTAATAGGTTTTGGCGGAGTTTCTGGCTTTGGCAGAACTTAAATCGCTTTAGCGTTCGATTTTCACCGATCCATGTTTAAATTTTTTTCTGAGATGGTGAGTTAGGACTTTGAAGATGGTTTGAAATGCCATCAATGGATCATTTTAAATGTAAAAATATGAGGTATATTACATATACTTGTTTGAGAGTAGGGGAAGCTGTTTCATGGCAGTTTGTTGCAGATGGATTGAAACCAATAAAGAACAGTGAATTTGAACCTTCATGTGAAGCATTTACCTGTAATAAAAACACGGATAAATCTTCTTACACTATAAATTTTGGCCCAAGGGCTTGAACTTTAAATAAATCAATTAAGTCTTTGAATATATTTTGCACCCAAATAAATTTTTGAACAAAAAAATTTAATCAATCAAGCCCTTTCACCAATTTTGACCATTAAATCTTGACAGTTTTTTTGTGTGGATATTACTGACACATGATATATTATAGTTCTATCAATTCTTTTTAATTTTTTTATAAATTTTATAAGTTTTTAAGATTTTTTAGAACTTTTAAAGAATTTTTAAATATTTTTTTAAAAATATCAAATGAAAACACTTTGACACGACGCACTGTACCAACAGATGAAAAATTATTAAAATTTAATGGTTAAAATTAGTCAAATGACTTAATTGATTAAATTTTTTTGTTTAAAAGCTTAATTGAGAAAAAAAAATTCAGAGGCTTAACTAATTTTTTTTTTAAAAAAATCAAAGACTTTTTATACTAAGCCTAAAATTTTTTAATTTTAATAGACCATATCAGATCTTTTTATGTTCTAAGTAGGCCCAAAACTAAGTAAAATGCAATCTTCTAAGGCTTGAAATTCATCTGAGACCCATCTAACCTATGGCCTATGGATTTTGGTGAAACAATTGCTTCAAATTCTGAAAAAAAAACCCTTAAATTAAAATAAATTTATATTCGAATCAACCCGTAATATTTACATACGAAGAGACTTGAATCTAAACTCTCAGAATTCTCAAATCCTTATGCTTGTTATTAAACTTATTTTTCTAGTCAATAACCTCTAGAGCAAGTAGTTAAAAGCACTCAGTTAACACATTTCTTCTTCTAGGTTATGGGTTCTAAACCTAGTAGGAGTAAATTTCTCCTTCCCCTAGATAGGAATTGTTCGAAAAAGAAACTCATTTTTTCCTGCCAAACTTTTTAAAATCAACATTTTCCTAACAACAATATTGAACTCAGTGTTGCCATAATTGAACAGGATAGATAAGGGTGTTTATCGAGTAAGTTGATCACGAGTTGAATAGTACTCGACTTGACTCGCTATTCAATAAGTTCGATAAAATTTTGCTCAACTCGTACTCGTTTCCGTTGCTCGTTAAACTCGCCATAATTTTTGCCTTATTTTTTTAATATGTAAAAATCTAGTAACAAAAATATCAAAATAGTGTGCGAAGTAATTTAAAAATCTAAACTTCAAATTAACAATCCACAAATATATTAAATTAATATATTATAAAAATATATTAAGATGCTCGCGAACTTATCAAATCGAGATATAATTCAAATCGAATCAATCAAATAAAATATTAATCGAGTTTTGACCAAACTGAACTCAAATTACTCACAAAAATTAGCATTGTTGGATAGATCGTTTGAACTAGTTGAATCAAGGCTGACTATTTTGACTAGTGGCATAAAACAAATACACAGTCAACATCTACGAATTAATAAAAACCAAACAAATCGAAATAAAAATTATCTAAAAACTGGTTGAACCGGTTAAAACCATTTTTTACTTTAAATTTTTTATTTATTGATGAATTAGTGGTTCAACCGATTAAACTAAAAAATGATAATCTGACTGTTAATCCAAATTTGATAATCATGATTAAACTAATCCTTCATATTTGTTTATGTCTACATCTTCCATTAGCGTTCTTTCTATTATAATAGAATATTTAAGGGTGAAAATACATTTTGGTGCATGAACTTCGTTTAAGATTCAGTTTTGTATTTTAGCAAAGTTTTTAGTTCAATTAGATATTTGAACTTGACTTTAAGGTTTAATTTGGCATTTAAAATTTTTTCAGGGCCAATTACGTATTTTTAACTTGACCTTTTTTTTTTCGAATTCGTATTTGAACTTGTTTCCTTTTCAATTGGTGTATACGATAAATTACTTATTTAAGTCAATTTAAACCGTGAAGCCAATTTTAAATACCTATTTAAGTATCAAATTGAATCTTGATGTCATGTTTAGATACTTAAGTGGACTAGAGAAAAGCTTAAACACCAACTTCAAGTATCAAAATATATATATTTACTCGATACTTAAAAGTGAATGTGGAGTCAATCATGGAGCTCTTTCTATGTCTATTTATGAGAAAATTATTTGTTAGATCATCTTCACAAAAATCCACCCACTTCACTCTTTTCCTTCTACTGTTCTACATCATCATTCCACCCAAATTAATTTTTGAACTTTGGGGATGTTCCAAACTTTTGTCTTTGCATATGAAAAAGAGACGACCATAGAAAAAAGGTAAACCAAAATCTGATCTTCTTCTTCCCCCATCATTCCATTTTGTAATCCAACAACGTATTCCATAAGCTAATTAAATATTATAAATATTGGACCACTCCTGCTGTCTTTACCCAAACGGCTACAAATATAGATTTCCCTCTCAAATTTCTTCAAAAGTTTCAATTTTCACCTGCATCTTTCTTTCAGAATATTCCAGTTGTGTTCTTTTTAGGATTATAGACTATTTTAATGGTGGGTGGCCAAGCAAGCATGGAGCTCTTTCTTTGTTTTTTTTTAATTATCTTTTATGTACATTTTACCCTGTTCTTTTTTAAAATCCATTATTATTTTCCTTTTAAAAAACCATTATTATTTTTTAGGGTAAATGTATAAATTGAAATTCAAACTCAATTATACTATTTGGATGATTAATAGTTCACACATTTTAAAAATCATGATTATCTAAATGGAATTAAAGTTTATTTTTTATCTAATTTATAATTATTTTCAGATTTTATACTATTGAGTTTCAACTCTTTCAAATTTAGGGTTTAGTGATTTAGATGTTTAATTTAGAGTTTACGGGTCTAGGTTGTATGTATTAAAATGTAAAGATTATGACTTAGGATTTAAGGTCTTACGGTTAGGGTATTTACGTTTTATATTGTATAGTTTAAATATGAATGATTGTGTAAATTTTTGTACACATATTGTGTATCAAAATATAACATTAATATTATTATTTAATTATTTTAGAAATGTTAAAAAAAAAAGACTTTGAACTCTCTTTTTTAACAAAATTTGAACTTTTATTAAGTAATTTCAAAAACCATAAAACAAATTGCTTCGTCAAAAATAAAGTAGTAAAAAAAATTCAAAACTTAAAATTAATATGAAAAATCGAGAATCAAATTAAATTGGACGATTCATAAAATTGAAAAAAATATAATTGAACCGAACGGATTGTCTTCAAAGTTGAAAGTATTTATTTTTGGCAAATGGGTAGTTAGCAGCATGGGAACCAAAGCATTTTCCTCATGGTATGGTATAGGCCACCAAAATTGTTAATAGCCAGCTTGAGATCCCACTTTCAAATACGTAATTATGTTTCACGGATCCTTGGTGAGTTGTGTTGCGATACATTCGATGTGTTTTAAGTAAAATTTTATATTCAGATTTTATGAATGAAGAAAATAATTTTATGAGAACCCTCTATTTAAATATATAATCTAAATAATTTCCGTTAAAATTAAAACCCAATGTCTAAAGATTGAACTTTTCTTCTTAACCAAACCAAAAACCAAATCCAAGCCTTTTAAGTTTTTGGATAAAGAAAGAGTGAAAAGGAGCAATGATTTTGCACCAAATTTAATCTCTTTTTTTTCCCCAGAAAACTCAGATATTTTTTCCACAGCAGCATTCTAGTAATCCAAATTCCAAATACTACAAACTTGGAAACCAAAATCTCCCATTGCAATCCACATTAAGCTTTGAATCGAATCAATATTCACAAACAAAACAAAAACAGGAAGAGAAAGAGAAAATCACAGTGCATGAACTCTCCAAGGTACATTTTTGTTCATGTTTAAAGAAATATGAAGCATTCAAGGGAGACCAGAGGATTATCAAGTGTTTCATTTGGAGCACTTGTGGTAGCCCCATTATTATTATTATTGCTGCTTGCCCATTTCCCTTCCATGGTAGTCGTCATGGCACCATGTTGTTGTTGTTGCTCTCCCGGGTCACGTCGGACCCTACCAGGAGAATGATTGGCGACCCTTCTTCCAGACGGGCGCCGACCCATTACAGCTGGTGACCTTGACCCCCTCCCTGTAGCCTCATCCGGATCCTTCCTTGGTGGGTCTGGTTTTGACCCACGTCTCACTTGGGGTTCCCTGCTTTGAACCAACCTCGCCGATGATCCCCCATTCACAACCCCATTTCTTCTCTTCGGAGACATACCCACGACCCGGTTCCTTGACCCGGATCTCGCCGGAGATCTCAACACTTTAGGCTGCCTCACTTCATCCTCTTCATCTCTAGTTACAGTCGAAAGGCTTTCACTTAAACTGACGCTGCAAATCTCGGAAACTTCTTCTGAAGCTGAGTACTCTTCAGTGGCGGGTGATTTTGGTTCAGACTTGACGTTAAAATCAAGGGTTTCTTTTGGTTGGATCTTTACGAAGGCCGGTTTCTCAATCTGGGTTTTACTTTTCTCGCTCTCTTCTTGTTGTGGCACAAAGATGTGAGCTTCGGGAGCTTTGGGTTTTGGGGTTTCGGATAAAACTTCTTTCACGGTTTCTTCTTCGGCCGAAGCTTTGTTTTCGAGACTCACTTGTGCATGCGATTCCTTTGCAGGAGAGGGACCTCTGTTCGTGCTTACACAGCAACCCATTTCAGGAAATGGAAGCTATGATTTGACTCAGAAGAAAACTGCCATTTTTGAGTTGAGCTCAAAAACTAAGCTTTTTCTTCTCATGAAGATTTGGTTATGTATTTTCCTGGCTATAGGAAATGAAGAAAGACGTGTAGACAAAGTAGCAGTGGAGTGCATTTATTGTGACTATTCAACTACAATTTAGATAACTTATTGCTATTTCTTTTAATGACCTTCACAGTTTTATTGTTTGTAATCCAAGTCCCTAAACCTGTGTAAGGGACAAAGGGTATGGTTATTCATCTAAACTTGTGCTCACTTTAGATAATAAAATTAAATTTATCAAATTATTATTATTATTTTATACAATGAATAGAAGCACATGAGTTTGAGCATGCTTATGTATGCACTATCCGTCGATTTATGGGTGAAGAGTATAAGTGAGCAAACTTAGTTTGACTCAAATTTTTTAAATTTAAGATAAAATTTAAATCATAAAACAAGACTTGAGTAACTCAAATATTTGGATAAGTATCTTCATTTTATTTAATTTAGTCTCTTAACTTTGTATTTATTCAATTTAGTTCTCTCATTCTTACTCTCATCAATTTTTTCCCTCAAAATCCTTTATTTAAAAAATAATATTATAAATATATTTAATAATTTTAGATATTATTCAATTTATTAAATAACATTGTAAATCTTACCTACACTTAAAAAAATGAAGAAATATATATACAATTATAGAGTCTTTAAATTAGAACCAATCAATATCATAATATTATAAATATTTACAACTAAATTTGAACAAAAACTTGAACAACTCAAAAAATTTCAAATGAAATTTTAATAATAAAATAGGACTCGTGAACTCGACTAATTTAATTTCTTTACTCGACATGACTAATCGACAACTCACTCCTAGTGAGAAGGGGTTTGGATAATTTAGATATTGCATTAAAAAGGTTTGTTAAAACATAAATATATGATTACTAAATATTAAAAATATATTATTTTGTTTAAAAATATGATAAATATAAATTTTGATACTTGAATTTTCCTTCAAGATTCAATCGAGTGTTTGACTTTTTTTTTTTATCAAGTTAGATACTTGAATTTTTTTGTTCAAATTAGTTCTTAAACTTGACTTTTTATTCAATGAAATATTTTGTTCATTTTAAATACCTGAATTTGACTTTATTCAAATTAGATTGTTTTGTATTTAGGCCCGGCCATGTCAATTTGAACAGACTTAGACGAATTCAAATGTTTTAAACAATTTATAGGATATAAATATATTTCAAATGTATTAATTAATTAGAACAAAAAAAAAATTGTAAGTACTAATTTAAATTAAGATGTTAGATTCAAATATTAATTTGAATCAAAGAGTAAAATTTAAGAGTTTTATTGATCCATTAAGAGTATTTTTCTTCTTCTATGACCTACGAAAATAAAAAGATATAAATAGTTAATTTAGTCAACCGATTAAATGTCATGAATGAATTTTTAACAAAATTTATTGTTTATATTTCGCATCAATTTGAGTTTTAACAACTGCATACATTATTAATACCCAATTAGGAGCATGGTTAAATCCTACTCTACACAACTCATAAATAGAACTGCCTTCGTCCCATTTATTTTGTCCATTGTTAATATTTTACACAGTTTTAGAAAGAAAAAGTTTGTATAAGAATGTGTAAGAAATATGATGTAAAATAATTGAAACGATAATTTTATTCTTAAAAAGTTAAATTTTGTTTTGTTGAGAAACTAAAAAAAGAATATAAAAAAAATATGTCTTATAAAAATTATTAATTCTTTTAATAAAATATTTTAAATAAAATAATTTTAAAATATAAAAAAGACATATTAAGTAAGTAAGATAGAGGTAGTAGTAGTACTAAATACCTTTACTTTGAGCGGCCTATATCTCGTGATTGATGCGAATTCTCGACTAGCGGCGCATGTTCACGTCGCATAGAAGGGAATTTGTGTATGTTTTTTAGTCCCTCGGTACATGTGATGTCTAAATCTAATCAGAATGGGCGGTTGATGTGGGCCACCAATAGGGGTGATCCAACGGTGGTGATTGGCTTTTATGGTTTGTGGCTGACCCCACAAGTTTCATGGGAAATGATCTGTTCTATTGCTATCTATTATGCATGAAGTAATCAATCGAGCTATGAAAAATTCTTAAAATTGTCTCAGATATTTGGAACAAAGACACTAATAATTTGAGGCCTATGTAGGATGGAATCTTGACTAGTAAAGTTGGTTGTTGTATATGGGCACACCTAATCAATCACATCTTTTTGATAATGTCATGTATGCAAAGTGACACATGACAAACACAAACTTACAAAACAAACCTATGAACCAGCTATCTTTATGAGCACTGAGCACACATAGTTTTTCCAGCATTAATGGTTAAGATATATAGGACCCTGTGCTCATCGTTTTTATTGTATCGATACCAGGTAATTTAAGTTTTGTTTCGATTAAAGTTTTGTTATGTTATTGAAAATGCTCTCAACTTGGTTTGGAGCAAAAGTCCTATGTCTCTTTTTGTGTCTCTACTCGTGTCTCAATACTAAAAAATTAAATATTAAACCTTAAATCATAAATTTTGAAAATAAAACTTACACTCTATATCTTAATTCTAAATTTAATTTTTTAGTGTGAAGATATAAATAGAGACACCGAAAAATAACAACAGATTTCTGTTTATCTATGGGTGGTGCTGCTCTCCATTGTGATCTTTAATGAATGCATTCAATAATTTTTCAAGCTCATAGATTGCGAAACAACAATGTAAAGCAAATAGCTCAAAGCCCACAATTTTGCAACTTACAGACTGGAAACATCCAATAAAGCTCAACAATTGTCCCATTTGGTCCAACGTCCCCATCTCATATTGGGTTTGTGAAGAACCAATAAGTTATCCATCCCAATCCCCATTCTGCTGCCCAAGGGTTCGATTTTTGTCGGTCTTTCAGTCATTTGAGAGAAAAATAAATGACTATTTACATATGTTGAAGGCAGGGCCGCCCTGTCAGAACAATAGGCTCAGGCCCCCATTTGTCTATGTTCACGCTTAAAAAAATTAAAATATAATTTGTATTTTTAATGGGTGAATAAAAAAATTCAGTGATTAACATATATATAGTTGGATAAGTTTCGAGGGCTTCAATAACAAGTATTAAAAAAATAAAATTGTAAGAGTATGCTCATATTAATAAATATTAAGGAAAAATTGGACCTCTAATAATAAGTATTAAAAATAGTTTAATTTTTAAGAGTATGCTCGTAATAACAAATATTAAAATTAAATTTTTTAATACTCGTTATTAAGGACTTATTTTTTCCACTATTTATTATCACTAGCATACTCTTAAAATTTATTTTTTTAATATTTGTTATTATAGATGTACTCTAATTTTTTTTCAATACTTGATATTATAGACATGTATTTAAATAGGGGTATGTAACCGCAACAGAGATCGTTATTTAGCGGGGTAGAGACACCATCCAAAACCACAATACCTGCAACCGTTATGTCTACAATAGCATATGTTATTAAAAAATTTTACAACTGCGATACCTACAATGATAGAAATAACATTCGTTATGCCTGTAACCGTAATAAGCACAACATAACCAAATATACGATCGCAACCGTAATTTAAATTTTTAATTTATGGCCCAATTTTTAGGTTTGCCCCAGGGCCCCTAAAATCTCAGAAACCGTCTTGGTTGAAGGTTGTGTGTGGAGAAAGGTTATCCCCAAAACTTCTTTACTTTGTGCAGTGAGTTCGTAGGAATCCACCTAAAAGTTCAGTTGTAAAAACCTCAATGTTTCTTAAGCATGTTCTTAGAGTCTTGTAAAGAAAAAATTATGTTAGATGTAATCAAAATGTTCTACCGAAGCCAAATTTTGGGGAGTTTATGAAGGCTTATATTGCTCCTGGACGATAGCAAGTTAGTCCTTGTTTAGTTAGTTTATTTCATTATTTTATCAAAATAATAATAATACAACTATCGAATATCGCAAGATTTGAGAAAAAAAATAATATCATATATTTTATATTTTTATATCGAATACTGTAATCATTGAAGTTTCAATTCAATTTGGCAGTTCGGCGGCTAACCTCAGCAAAACCAAAGATCCCAAAACAAAAAGCCGCAACTTCTCCAGTGGTAGCTGTGACAAGTGGCCTGCAATTTGCCATTTGGCAACCATTACCAAACCCACCATCTGTTTTGCTTTGTCTATTCCCATGTTGACGTACTCTCTCCACATCAGTCTTTAACTGTTAATCATGCTTTTCCCCTTGTCCTAGTTGGTTAAGTGCTTGTCATTTGACTTTAACCTCAGACAATGTTCGAGAGCTGCGGTTCCACAGGTTTGCCACTAAATTTTACTTCCAATAATAAATAATGTATTCATAACAATAAAGAGGACTAAATTTATAGAACTTTTATGTTATCTCGATTTTGTGTATTTACACCAACATATTCCCAACAGTTTTTACCTTTCTTAATTTGCTTTCCTACGCTAAATGAACTAAACTCCACATATGTTGCCAATCACTACTCACTTTCTTTACCCTAATATCTTAAAAAAAAACTTGACATTTATTTGAGATTGATTTATAATCATGACATGTCCTTTAAATATATATGTTGTGTCAGAGTTCACTTGCCACGGTTTCCCAATACATGTCTAAGCATTGATATATATATATATATAGGCAGAATGGATTCATTTTGGTCATCGTATTTTTAAAATATTAGATTAGGTTACCCAACTTTTAGTTTGATTTCGATATGGTCCCTCCCGTCACATTCGGTTAGAAGTTGACATTAGTTTTCATTTTATTTAATAAAAAATGGGTAAACTACATCAACCACCACTCAACTTTCTTCTCACTCCTATTTTGGTTACTAGAGTTTAACAATTTTCAATTTTAAAACTTAACTTTCGAATTATTCATATTTTGGTCACTCTCAAATGACATGGTTATACAACTAGAAAAAATTGATTAATCCTTAAAAAAATCGGGTAATGATGCTTATTAAATTTACCATATTACCATATTTGATATTTTAATAAGCAAAGTAAAAAAAAAATTATTACTCAAATCAAATATTCCAATTAACAGTCAATCGATTATCTGATTTAATTGGTACAATATAAGATCGAGAATTGAATAATTTGAATTTAACAATTAACCAAAATAAAATTTAAGGATTAATCAAACCCGATTTTGGTACAAATTTTTAAAATAAATTATTTCGATTCGATTACGGTTCACAATTTTAAGCAAAATTGATTAACCGATCTGATATATTGTATACAATATTTCTAAATTTTATGCATTATAGTATCTTATAGTCTAGTGATTTTGATACCCTTATGATTTAAAAAAAGTTTTGGCTCTGAGTAAGATTAATAGGTGTGAACTTTCAATTTTTGACTTTCTAGTTGTTTTTACACTTTTATCACAACCAAACAATTATTAAATTTACCATATTAACATATTTGATATTTTAATAAACAAAGTAAAAAAATATTTCACAATCAAATATTTCGGTTAACTAGTTAATCGATTGTCTGATTTAATTGGTACAATATATGATCGATAATTGAATAATCGGAATTTACCAATTAACCAAAATAATATTTTAAGGATTAATCGAATTTTTCTATTTGTACAAACATGTCATTTGAGAATGGCCAAAATATGAACAATTCGAAATTTAAGTTATTAAATTGAAAATTTTTAAACTCTAGTGACCAATATAGGATTGAGAAGAAAGTTGAGTGATGATTGGTGTAGTTTACCCATTTTTTTATTAAGGAAAAAATGAAAACTAACATAAGCTTTTAACAGAAGGTAATGAGAGGGACCATATTGAAAGTGAACTAAAAGTTCAGTTACTATATTGAAATCGAACTAAAAATTGGGTGATCTTATTGAATATTTTAAAAATACGGTGACCAAAATAAATTTGCCCTAAAAGTTTGATGATCATTTATGTAGTTTACCCTATATATAATATAGCATTTAAATTAAAAAATATCTAAATTATCTCTTTTTTCTGAACATTTTCTCTTTTTTTGGATAAATGTTATGTTTTATTCATCCAAAAGAACCTCCATACAAACCAACAACAATGTACTGATATACAAACTAACAACAATATACCCCTATACAAACTAAAAAGGAAACAACATATACAGAAAGTCCCAAAAAAACCTATACCAACAAATTATAAGCCCCACGCAGAAATCAAATAGAGGTTCAGATTTGTTAACTTAGTGCACCCACTAAGCCTCATACGAACATCCTGTTTAATCAAAGAAAATTTTTCCGTAACTTGCCTAGGTTCCTTACCATGCACCCGCACATTACGTTCTTGCCACACATAATACGTCAAACTTCCCCAAACCAAACGAAGAATGGTGGCGAGCAGAGATTTCCCTTTACCATGTTGCTGGATCCATGCCAAAAAATTCATCCACCCACTAATAGAGATAGCAATTCCACAAATCGGGAAAATAGAGTCCCAAATTTGAGTTGTAAAGCTACATCCCCATAATAGGTGATTTTGGTCTTCCAGGCCATTTCCACAAAGCAAACTAGCAGCATCAATATGGAAACCCCAAGATAACATTATGCTCTTCATAGGTAATCGATCATGTATCATCAACCAAGTGATAAAAGCATGTCAAGGAATATAAAGGCCACCCCAAACAACATTGCACCAGGGTACTCTATTAGCTTTATGCCGGAGTATTTCCCAAATCTCACGAGCTCTATAGGGTCTCTGAACAATGTCGACTTGAGCTAAAGCATCCCAAAGCTTGAAAAGCTTCTTCCAAGCCCAACTATATGTCTACTTCATTGGAGCTCGCCAAAGAGACATTCTTTAGAATATATTTTTCCACCCAAGCCACCCAAAGTGAGCCAGACTGGGTGATAAGCAACCACAAACGCTTTAACATACAAGCTTTATTCCACGCAGAACATTCTTTTATTTCAAGTCCCCATTCATTCTTTGGGTGACATATCGTGTCCCAACTAAAACAAGCTCCACGAGCATAACTATCTACCCCATTTCATAAAAAACTGGCACACACTTGGTTCACCCGCTTTATCACCTTGACAGGTAATAGAAATACCCTACACCAGAAATTTTGTACACTGAAAATCACTGTTTGCATTAGCTGCAGTCTGCCAGTGAAAGACAAAGCTTTCGATGCCCAACTCCTAACCTTTCTTACTATTTTTTCCGCCAAAATTTGACAATCAGACCAAGAAAGGTTCTTTGAAACCAGAGGGACACCCAAGTACCGAACAAGCAGGGACCCAATTTGAAAACCAGATTGAGCAACATTTGCTGCAAGGCAGCCCTATCTATTCCAGAGTAAAACAATTCACTTTTAGAGACATTCATCCGCAATACAGACATTTCATAAAACAAGTCCAAAACTCGTTGAACGGCCAAAATAGAAGCTAAATTTCCTTTAGTAAACACTAGAAGGTCATCCACAAAACAGATATGCGTCAAACCTATCTTCTTGTATTTTGGATGAAAATCAAACACCCTATGCTGCCCAGCTAAATTCAGAAGCTTAGAGAGCACATTCATTACTATAATGAACAAATAAGGGGACAAAGGGTCTCCTTGCCAAACCCCCTTAGCACCAGAAAAGTAACCCACAAGGCCCCATTCAATCCAATAGAGAATTTAAAATGTGTAATACAGGCCCCTATCCATTCACAGAATATAGTGGGGAATTCCAGAACTCTAAGCACTTGAAAAATGAATTCCCAATTAAGAGAATCAAAAGACTTTCTCAGATCAATCTTCAAAGCACAGCTTGCTGACTTGTATTTTCTCTCATATCCATTAACAATCTCCGGTGCAAGAAGCACATTCTCAACCAAATCCCTTTCTGCCAAGAATGCACTCTGATTTGGTAGAATAATAGAAGGCAACCCATGTTTCAATCTATTAGCCATAAGCTTCGTGATACACTTATAGACAATGTTGCAACAGGAGATAGGCCGAAAATCTAGGGCTTGAGAAGGAGAAGCAATTTTGGGAACAAGAGTGATGATTGTAGAGTTGAAAACATCCGTCAAGCAACTAGTAGAGAAAAAATACTGCACAGCCCTCAAAAAATCTTCTCCTACTATTCTCCAAGTAGCTTGAAAAAATTTAGTTGTGTAGCCATCAGGGCCAGGAGCCTTGTTGCCATTCATAGAAAACAAAATCTTCTTAATCTCATGGTAAGTAATAGGGGTAACCAAAGAAGACTGCAAGTCACTCGAAAGCTCAACTCCAAGGATTTCCCTAAGCAGATCACCAGAGAATTCTTCAACATTGGTATCAACAGAACCAAAAGAATCTTTGAAAAAACTAACAAGCTCACGCGAAATAGACGCAAATGATTCAAGCCTAGCACTCTGCCTGTCATAAAGTACTTGAACAATATTATTCTTCTGCTTTACTTTCATCTGCCTAAAGAAATAAACTGAGTTCTGATCATCATGCTTTATAAACTGTACCCTTGATTTTTGCTGGAAAAACTGTTCTTCAACTTTGATCAAGGCATAAAATTCACAAGCAACAGTTCTTTCCTATTCAATAAGCAAAGCGGAAGGGGCACTCATCATTAAGGCCTTAACATTGGCAAGCTCAATATGGTTCAGGTTAACTCTCCCAGAAATCTCACCAAAATATTCATGATTAAATTTCTTTAGAGGGGCCTTTAGTCTCTTCAATTTGGCAAAAAGAACTTTCAAAGGATTCCCAACACTAGGAGCAACCCAAGAATCCTTCAGTCTTTAGAAAATCACTATGATCGACCCAAAAATTAAAAAAATTGAAAGGCCCCGGTGGCTTAAAAATTTCAGCCCCCAACTTCATGAAACTAGGACAATGATCATAACAATGGGGAGGTAAAAACTCCACAGTAGCTGCACAAAGGTATCAAGCCAAGTTTGATTAACTAGAAACCTATCAAGCTTCCTTGCCAAATGGGCCTCGTCCCTGTAATTACACCAAGTAAAAAAAGAGCCAATATAAGGATGATCCACTACATATATCTTCTCTTGACAGTCAAGAAACTCCCTCATTGCACTTGTAATCCCCTGATTGCCATTAAAGTCAGAGCTCTCTGGGGGTAATTGAATATGTTAAAATCACCTGCAATTGCCCAAGGATAGCTCCTTACAGAATTCTTGAATCCCTCTACGTCTGCCCACAAATATTTCATTTCTTCACGACCATTACATCCATAAACAAATGAGAAAAAAAAGGTATGAACTTCATTCTTCAAAGAACAATTAAGACACTGGTCAGACAAACTCAATACATCTACCTCCCAATCCCCTCTGTAAAGAACCCAGATCCTACCATTAACTACAGCAACATAATTATGCAAAAAAATTCAACCAACAAACCCTCTTTACACAATAGTAGTAGCATTCACTTCCTTAACCCGAGTTTCCAAAAGACAAACAATCTGAACATCAAGCTTCCTCACCAACTGAACAATCTTATTCTGTTTAAGGGGATCATTAAGTCCCCCTAACATTCCAAACTATAACTGACATAATCAACTATGAGAGAAACCTCATTTCTGACCACCTTTCTCTTTCTTCTTATTATTCCGCTTCTGACCCTTAGCCTTAGGTTTTAACATATTCATTGATTCAGCCACTCTCTCCTTGCGTCCACCCTCTCATTGCGTGAGGATGAGACCTTATCCTCAAGCTCGTCTCCCAGAACATCAAAACGATTAGGGTCAATCACACTAATAGAAGAACCAACAGTAACATCAACACCAATGTCCACCGGAACAACAACATGACTACAAATTCCATCATTGTTGATACTATCAAGAACAACAACAAGCTCAACAACATCACTTCTAATACCATCAACAATACTATTCACAGGGATAGGATCAACAGACAAACCCACATCTGAGGTAACCAAAGCAACATCCTGACCAACAATATTATCAGTAGGAGCAACTTGAACATCTTCATGATTTTTAGCAATAACCTTTAAAGACTCACCCCCTTTTTTAGTACATTTCTCCTCCAAATGACCAAATATACAACAATGGCCACAACAAGGGGGAGACCAGACCACATCTGAACATTTTCTACACAAGGGATAGAGAAGAAATTTATTTATAATGAGTATTGAATTCATAACTTAGAAGAAAAGAGAAGACGTCAACTGAAAGCTTTTAATCACATACTCTAAAAATTATTAATAAATATCTAGATTTTCTTATGGTAATCACAAATGAGATTTATGGTGATAATTATAATACGAGACCTATAGACTATAGTCATAGGCTTAACCCTTTTAGCTATTTATAATCGAAGATCCAATCGAGATTGTAGATGCCGTCAACTAAAGAAGATCTTGATCACTGCTTGGATGTTGAGATATCATTTATTTAATTTACTTGATTATGCACTTTAACCACAATCGATCTTTATATGATTTGACTTAATTATGATAGGTCTTGAATAATATTTGTAGTTTAATTAATTAATGCGTCAAGTCATTAACCTAGTTCATTTGTTTTTTTTTTCATTCTTTTACTTATTTGGTCCCGTGGTCCATCCTTATAGTTCATTCTTTTTTTAATTTGGCTCATGTAAAAGTTTAAATTATAATTTATTTTACTTATTTTAATATTATAGAGTGATTGTTGTTTTAATGGTAAAGTGTTTACAATTCTATCATGTTGTATTTACAGATTTTTTTAAAAATATTATTTCATACGTTTTTTTAGATTTTTTTAGAACTTTTAAACATTTTTTTATATAAAATATATTTTTTAAAAATATCAAGTCGAGATACTGTGACAAAATGCACTGCACTAACAAATAAAAAAAACTATCAAGATTTAATGATCAAAATTGGTTCAATGGCTTAATTGATTCAATTTATTGGTCTAATGGCTTAATTGGGTAAAAAAAATTAAGTGCTTAATTGATTTTTTTATCAAAAGTTTAAGAGTGTTTTATACCCTTAATTTTTTTTAATTTTTAATCTCTTTAACTTTTAATTTCTGACTTGAATATTTAGTTATTGGAAAAGTTAAAGAAGTCAACCTAATTAAGGCCTTTGACGAAACTGCAAAGAAAGTAAGAGACACTGTAGAGTCAAAACTCAAACATGAAGGATTCTCACCATTTTTCTAAGGGGAAACATCAAAGAAGATCCCCACAAGCATTTTATTCTCACCTACTGCTTTTATGTCTAATTTCTTGTTCCACGGTTGACTTCACACAAATTTAAATATTGGATGTTCGAATAATTTCCGAGACATCTGATTTGCAGTAGTTAAGTTTTGAGTAAATGGTGTAATGAACAAGTAACAATAGATGAAATAAAATGGAATTTATATATCAGAACCTTATGAGCATTCTCAGTAGAATAAAAAATATTGTTATTTTTAAAAAAAATGAATTTGAGTAGTTTGTCTGCAAGATGTATGTAGGTGCAAATATTAAGGCCATAGAAGAGACCTGTGCCCCTCTCATTTTTTATCTAATGGTAAATTTAGTCTCTATTACTTGTAATACTTTTCAAATTAATCCTTCCCCTCCCAATTTTAATATCTACCACCCAAATTAAGTCTTATCTTTATTGATTTTAAAATTAGACAATTAAGCATTTTCCATTATTTAATATTAGCTTCGTTCTTGAGTGTATAAATTATCAAAGTGTTAAAAAATAAACATATACTACTATAAAATCACATCAAAAAAAATATCAGCATCATGTCGTTGACACAATTATTCAAGGTGGTTCATCACTCAACTCATATTGCATGTGGAAATTACTTGGAGTTTGATCAATGATTTTAAAGATTAAAGCCAAGAAAGAAGAAAATAATTTTTGGTTTCACATGGGATGTTTTCGTCAACTTAATTTAGGTTTTGAATATATTTTGATTGTTTTAAATTAATTAAAATAAGAAATAAGAAATACTTAGCAAAAAGGAGAGAAAATAACAATTCAAAACGGTAATTTAATTACAAACACAAAAGCATCACAATCCATTGAAAAAAGAAAATCATTTATTGCAGATTCTTTTTATTTAATGACATTAGTACCCTTGTATTTAGAACTTATTTTATTTTAATAAACCATTTTTATTTTTTATAAAATTTAAATTAAAATATTCTCAATTATTAATAATAGAAAATTCTAATTAAATGAAAAATAAAAATTCTAATTTACAGTGTAGATAAAATAAATATTATATAATATATCTGTTTCTCTTTTTTATAAAAATTGTCTTCTCAAATATTTACATTACGATTCTCGGTCCATCGATGATGGTAATCTTTACGGTAATTGTTTTTTTTTTCCACTTTTTTTTCTTTAAAATTTGGACGTTCGTCCTCTTATTTTCGCTTTATTTTTTTTGATTTTTTAAAGGAGGGTTGTGTTTTTGTCTCTCCAATGTCTTTGTTGTTTTAGGGTGTTAGTTTTTTCACTCATTTTGATTCGACTCTATCCCTTCGTTAGGAATGAGCAAAAAATAATTTGACTCGATTTAAATTTTGTAAATTTAACTTAATTCAAAATTTTAATAAATAAAGTTTGAATAATAAAATAAATTCATCAACTCAAATAATTTAAAAATTTTGGTAATTAGCATATCCATTTTCAAGTTTGAGTTCCTTACTCTGCAATTTTAATTTGAAATCAATCAACAACATAAAGTTATAAATATTTATAATAAATTTAAACAAAAACTCGAACAATTAAACTTAATTAAAAAAATTAAATAATAAAAACTTTTTACTGCATTAGAAATACTCATCCTTAGTCTTTATTAGTTTGTACTCAAGTCGTTTGGGCTTTTTAATGATAAAATAGGAAGGAGGAGGAGTTAATTGTCATTTAGAAAGAGAGAAAAAATAAAGTGGATATAGACAAAGACAATTAGGTCAATGCAGTGTCCGAAAATCGAGATGTTAAAGAAACGACAGCGCTGTTTCTTAACCAAAACAAACCCAAAATTTTTAATTTTAATAATGATTAATTATTCGAAAACACAATCACAGAAAAACAAAACAAAGTTCCATCCCCTTTAATTCTTTTTAGTATATAAATATATATACTATATTTTTCTCTTTTTAATTCCACAGAATCTCTTTCATTTCTTCGCTGTTTTCACTTCTTTTCTCTTTTTGGGCTATTCTCCATCATTAAAAATTAATAACGTTTATATAACCTTTTAAACGTCCGCCTTTTTCTTTTTGTTTCTGTGGGAATTTTCTTGAAAGGGTGGCGTTGGCTAACGTCGCCGGATTTGCTTAAGCCGATGACTTTCTTGATTTAATTTATTTTTCCGGTAGGGGGTCGTCGTCGGCGTTGTTTCTTTTTTTTTTGAAGTGATCGTTGGCCGTACACGTTTACATGGGAACGGAGATGATAACGAGGACATGGGGTACTTGGGAGGAGCTTGTGTTAGGTGGGGCAGTTCTCCGCCACGGTACCCGAGATTGGGACCTCGTCGCTTCGGAGCTCCGAACCCGAACCGTTTCTCCCCTTGCCTTCACTCCCGAGGTTATTACCCGATTAATACTTTAATAATTCTTTCATATGATCCATTTTTTTACCTTTTTTTCTTTAGCAGTAAAGAAATGATTTTTATTTTTCTATTCGAGAAAAGAAAAAAATTGAGAATGTGAGAAGACAACGACATGAACACGGTGGAGTTCGTTGCTTTTTATGCGGCAAACACGTCTTGACTTTAACAAACGTGATTTTCTATTTGCATGGTTTTGATTTTGATCATAAATTATTGCTTAGTACTTCTTAATTATGGTTATTTACTATGGTCGAGGTAATGCTAGAGGGCTTGTCTCGTGACTAATTAGGATTAAGTGAATAGTTTAAGAATGGATCTACGCTCCTGACTGGTTTCTTTTAGTATAAATTATAGGAGAAAGGAAAGTAGACAATTTTAGGAGCTGAGAGTTAACAGTTGCTTGGCTATTCATTGCGTTTGAAGTATTTGTGTTCGACACATGATCCAAGGATCCGACACGATACACGTGTCCGTGTCCGTATAATGTCGGATAATAGGATGTCATTAAAGCTAATTATAACAGCTATTAGTAGTCACTTAATGGTACTTAATTAGCCTCAACTAATGTTTGACAATAAGGTTTGAGGTTCGAATCTCACTTCCCGGACTTCATCAAGTATAAAGTTTGCGGGTTTGAAACGAATGTAGTTTGGTTCGTTGGACATACCGGTATGGATTTGAAGTCTTTATAATTCAACTATATGATTAAGGATGTGTATTTAATTGAATTATGTTGAACTTTCCTTGTTTAAATGGGAAGGAGTTATAGAATAATACTCCTGCTGTTAGTGCACTTTATTGAATTAGTTGATTTTATTTTTGTAGATTTCATCTGATGGAGTTCGTATCCGAATGCAGGTTTGTAAAGCCAAGTACGAGGATTTGCAGCGACGGTACTCAGGTTGCAAGTGAGTAATCCTGTCGAGTTCGTTCTAATATTTCATTTTTGCATACTTTACATTCTGAAGTATGGTTCTTTTAGAGCTTGGTTCGAGGAGTTACGTAAGCAACGAATGACAGAACTGAGGCTGGCTTTAGAGAAATCCGATTATTCAATTGGGTGAGTTATTGCCAACCAGGATGTAGTTAATCAGATAGTTTCATCAGCACATTATTTCTCTTAGGGACATGCATTGTAGTTAGTAGTTCGAGATTTTGTTCCCACACTAGTTTACATACTAAAAACTTGCATTCTCGCATGTATATTACTCTGGACTTATTCTAGTCCTTCTCAGGTCTTTGGAATCGAAGCTTGAAAGCTTAAAAGCTGTGAAGCAAATCGATTTGAGGGTTGATGATGATTCCAGTCAGACAGAATCAGCCTTACCATGTCTTAAATCCGAGGGATTTGAATTTTCCAGTAAGGATGCATACAAGGATGGCCTCTCTGCTGGCAGTTTCACACAGGAAGCCGAGACAAACTGGGCACCTGATTGTCAAACTCTGGCCACAGTGCCTGCTGAAGAGATGGATTCCAAGCCAGCAGGAGATGTGCTGATCTCGGAGAGGGAGAAATTTTCAAGCATCAATAAGTTGGCGGATACACTCTGTGGAGGACAGTTGCCGAGTATACGGAAGAGGAGAGGGAAACGAAAGAGAAAGGATTGCAGTAAGGATGCCAAAGAAGGGAGTGTCGGAGAAAGCGAGTTTCTATGCTCGACTGATGTTGCAAGTGCCTTGGATTGCAAAGAAACTTCGGCTAGGAACTCTGCTAAGACTGCCAGAACTTTGGGTGTTGAGGATCAGAGCGGAGGTTCAACCAAGGACGGGATTGATGATATAATGAGAATATTCAGTTCCATCACGGAGAATGACTGTGCTTGTGCCTTTCGACGGAGACTCGATAGCCAGGTAAAGGAAAATATTCTCAGTTTAGTTCATTAACGATTGCCAATCATTTTTTACCAATCGGCTCTTTAGTTACACCAAGCATTGGCTTCGTTCAGTCTTACCGAAGCTTAATGTTGATATATAGATAATCTCTAGACTGTTCTTTGTCACACAGAAAAGAGGAAGATACAAAAAAATGATACTACGGCACATGGATTTCGACACCATAAGCTCAAGAATTGCCAGTAATTCGATCACGTCTGTTAGAGAACTCTTTCGTGATATGTTATTACTTGCCAACAATGCCTTGGTTTTTTACTCCAAGAGCACTCGTGAATATAAATCCGCACAGCGTCTGAGACTTATTGTGACGGAAACTCTGCAGCAACATTTAATGGAATGCGGAGGAGTTAAGGTTCCCAGCACTATCGCTCCCTCCAGCAAGCCTATGCATAAGCCCCCTGCAAAGCCCCGAAGTGTTCGTGCTGGTACTAATCGCGAACCGCCAGGGAACGCGTCCAACAATGGGAATCCCTCAGTTGGGACTTGTCATGGGAGTAAAAAGGCGACTAAAGCTGATTCTCCTGCATCGAAGGTTTCAGCTCCTCAGCCAAGAAAAGGGGGCAGTGGACGCGCAAGTCGAAAGCCCGGAAGTCGAACAAAAGGAAGAAAGAGTTAAGAGGGCTTGAGCTCGGTGATAGTGTTGTAGAATGTATATCAATCTTTTTTGTGTTAAATCATGAAACCCTGTTGTAGCTCAATGTTTCTAAATGTCTATAGTTATCATGTGTAAAAGTTTGTTCCTAAACAATTATAGAACTGCAACTTAACTTGTAAAACTAACATTAATCAGTGAAAACAAAAGGAAGCCCTTTGTTCTACAAGTACTTCTTGATATATAAACAATGTTGAAAAGTTACTCCCAAAAGTAGTAAAGAACAATTAAAATATTTTTAAAATTAGTAAAATTATATTTTTATCATTTTATTTGAATATAAATTAACAAATATTTTGATACGAGAATAAGAGAGGTAAAACAATGCATTTTGAATAATTTATGGAAGTTGTTTTTCCATTCTAAAACACTAATAGATTTATGACAACTTTTTAACTCAAGACTATACGCCACTCTCCAACAAAAGCAATGAAACAAGCTATAAAACCAGCAATCTCTTCGATGAATCCGTATTTAATTCAAAATATATATATATATATATATATAAAAAGACAAGAATATTTAAATACTATGTTATCTATCTTCTTGCCGTCCTCGTTTCTTATAATATTTCCTTTTCGCCTTGGCTTCAACGGGATGGCGGATTGGAGCATTTGGAGGAGAAGACAAAGTTTCTGAATTTTCCTTGTTTCTCTCTATATAACAGCATTGATTCCCCTGGTAATGAAAAATGTCGCCTTCAATTCCCAAGAAACCATTTCCCCTTCCTCTATGTGCTTAGACCATCTAGGTTGAACCCTTGAATATTATTCCATGGCTGCTCACCGCGACAGGAACCCTTTTGACGAGGAAGAAGATGATGTCAATCCTTTTTCTGTGAGTGTCATATCTCTTCATCCTCTCTCCATGTCTATATATCTGTCTATACATATACACGTGTGTGTTTGTATGCATCATATCATATACATATACATATACATATACGGGCTTTATGATTATTAAAAAGTTCAATAAGTCTACATCTTTTACTTTATTGGCATGTGATTATCACTAGAAAATAAATTGATTTGAATTTAATTATAGATTATGTTTATCGATTCATTCTAAGTTTTAATTTTTTCTTCAAAGTATTTCTCTAGTTTTTTAAGAGTCTCGCTTCGACGATGGTGTTAGTGTATCGTTTAGTTTACTTTTTTTTATTTAGTTCCAAATAAGAATTATATATGTTTTGGTTTTTTTATTTTTGTACATCTTGTTGTGTTTGTTCATTTGTCAATATGATACGATTTTTTGTCTACCTTTATGGTAGTTTAGTATTCATATAACGATTAACACCACGCACCATATGATCAAGAAAGGTTTGCGGTCTAGTATGACGATCGGCATGTTTTTTATTTATCTTTATGATAAGATTGATTTTCTCAATCTCTAATTTTACATCTATATAACGTTTAGTTAGTTGCATAGAGACGAGCATATTTCGATGATAGTGGTGAGTTTTTTTTTCACTAACTTTGGATTTATTTGTTCAAAATTTCATTTCATCATGAGTTTTTTTGTAGACTTGGTCTCCAATATATTTTGAGTAAAGTACACAAATGGTCACTAAACTATTTTTAAAAATACAAATAGTTATTAAACTTTCAAATGTTACATAATGGGCATTAAACTTTAGTTTTTGTTACAAAATAGTAAATGAGCCATTAATTGTCGTTAATTGAGTGACGTGACAGTTAATTTTTTTTGAATAATATAGCATTTAATCCTCCATATTGACACATTTAATCAATTTATTCTTAATTTAATCATCATTATTGATGTCTAAATTGATTGAACGTATAAATATTTAGGATTAAATATGTTATTATACAAATTTTCGTAACTGCCACGTCTCCCAGTTAACGATAGTTAACGTCCCAGTGACCATTTTGTAACAAAAACTAAAGTTTTATAACCATTATATAATTTTTGAAAGTTTGGTGACCATTTTATATTTTTAGGGATAGTTTAGTGACCATTTGTGTACTTTACCCATATATTTTTTTATAGTTGATGTGTGTTATATATATATATATATTACTTTTATAAAGTTCAACTCCTTGGTCTTGTTAAATAAATAATAATAATTATGATTTTAATAAATATAATATTTTAAAATTAAATATTTAGTCTTTATATTTTAATTTTACGACATAGACTCTCGTACTATTTCTCATTTGAAAATTATGCCCCCTCCTCTAATTTATGTTCAATCCTACCATTGATTACTGACATATTATCTATAAAAAAGACAAAGTAACTTTTTAGTCCTCTACTTTTAATTATGTGTATTAATTATTTATTTTAAATATTAAGGAATAAATTCATAAGATCTTAAACATAAGAGACTAAAAAAATTATTTTGTCTTTTCTTATAGCTGTCAAGTCAATTATTAATTATGAAATTGAACAAAAGTAAAGGGAGAAATCAAGAGTTTAAAATCCAAAGTACATGAATACAATATTAAAAATTAAAAATATATAATGATTTTTTTTGAAAGGTAAATGATTGTTTGATATTACTAAGAGATATCATACAATATAAGACGTAAATATAAACTTTATTAAAAAATCTCTTAAAATTTAAATGGAAAAAAAAGAGTGCGTCATTTTTGTGCGGTTCAAACCAACATATTACAACCACCCTGGTTTAACGATGGCACCCCAAGCATCCATAATATACAACCAAAATTGTGTTGAGCTACTTATATAAAGACACTTCCTAATGACCATGTCGATGCCACTATCCTGCACGCACACACCAACCCAAAGCAAAAAAATCAACACACTCTTCAAACAATTGGCCTACAGATTCATCTCTCCAGTGGATAATAATAACAGTATGCAGAAACAACTCTAAAGTAGGAACCACACAAGGACCAGTAACCTTTACTTTAAACAGCTAAGAAACGCACAGAAGACCATTGGTCCTCCCTATGCCTTGCTGAGCTAAACTATCTGAACTCGAAACCCACAGTCTAGTTGAAATTATTCACAAAGTCTGCAATCTTATTTACTATCTCAGTAAAACATAGAGGCGCCAATGAGGGTCTTTCAATCCACTTAACCGCCAATAGGCTGTCTGACTCGACAATTAGTACATGCGAGTCTCGCCACTTTGAGTCTGAGAACAGCTCACAAGCCTCAAGAATGCTTTGAAACTTAGTAAATGTTGGATCAGTGACGCCAATGGATTTAGAGAATTGAATTAAAATTTTACCAGAGTAATCCCTGAGTACACCCCCATATCAGCGTCCCCAAAACTCTCACGAACAGCACCATCAACATTAAATTTTAAGAAATTTTTTGTCGGTGCGACCCAAGACCCCACCAAAAGTCTCTAATTACGAGGTTCACGTACAGAAATAGCGTAAGGGCATCTTGTGAAATCAGAGATCGAGGGGATGAAGTCAGGCCATTTACCAATACACCAATGTCCCAGCCTTAGGATAGCGAGATAAAAAATTTGATCCTCATCGCACAGCTTGTTCTTGAATATAATCTCATTACGACATAACCATATAGTTCACATAAAACCAAAAAAAGCCCTGTTCCAAAACTGTTTGAGTGAATGTTTGATCGGTAAAGTAGTCCATACCTGTAGAAAAGATTTTACATCTACCGGCATAGTGTAGTATATATTCCACGCCCTACACCACCGTTGTCATAATTTCCAAGAAACACTACAATGACAGAAAAGATAATTTACCGTCTCTAATTTCTTACTGCATAGTACACACAAATTTGATTCAGATCTAGAAACGCCTCTTTTAGCCAGCTCTACATAAGTTGAAAGTCTTTGATGAATGACCTTCCACACAAATGCTTCAATTTTTTGGGGAGCCAACTTCGACCAAATTAGCATCCAAGTCCCATCCATCCCCCATTGTATGAGAATCACAAAAAGTTTTGGGGGTATATATGCCTGTTGAGTTGCAAATCCATTTTACAGTATCCTTACCATGCACACATTTTACAGTCCTGTTAATAATAGCCAAGAACTCTTCCCACACGTTGTATTCTCATTCAAACAATCTTCTGCGAAGTACAATGTTCCACTGCCAATTATCGTTCACCATTAACCCAAAA
Source organism: Hibiscus mutabilis (assembly GCA_019671005.1). NCBI lineage: Eukaryota > Viridiplantae > Streptophyta > Magnoliopsida > Malvales > Malvaceae > Hibiscus > Hibiscus mutabilis. The sequence continues at coordinate 1,067,061 of CM033738.1, forward strand.
TCCAGAATCTTGCCAGCCTTTTTAACAGCAACAACGTAAATTCTCGGGAATGCCAAACGAAGTGAAAGAACTTCAGTCCAATAATCATCCCAAAACTCGATATGACTTCCATTCCCGAAAGCTACTCTAATATTTTTTGGTAAACACAACCTCAGCAAAAGCTAAAGGCCTAGTGATGTTTTTACACCCAAAAGAATTTTCTGTTCGACTCATGCTTTAGCACCAGAGACGTCGGATCATATCCATATTTAGTCACTGTAACTTTCCTCCACATGCTTTCAGTTTCACAACCAGACCTCCACACCCATTTATTCAACAGGGACCTATTCTTAGTCCTCAAATTCATGAGCCCCAAACCCCCAACTGCTTTTGGTTTACATATATCTTCCCACTTAAGCTAATGAATAGCTCTCCCTTCTAAAGCCCCCTAAATAAACTTTGCAATTAGCTTGTTCAGATTTCTCCCCACCTCCGCAGGCATTTAAAATATGAAAAGGTAATACACCGACAAATTGGCAAGCACTGCCTTCACCATAGTACAAAGACCCCTTATATATTTATACCTCTAAAGAACTGACATATATATAATATAATATATATCATTGGTGGTTTTGGTCCTTTTGGAGATTATGTGGAGACTTCATGTTAAAATTGTGGGTGTATAAGTTTGAATTCCACCGTATAAAATATTATGTATGAGTTTTCAATTTAGATTTAAGTCTCATTATATATGTATTGGTCAAAATATATTTCGATTATGAATTTATTGAATTCGGTACAGTCGTATGGATGTATTGTTTGTAAAAACGAATACATAACTAATAAGAATGTATAACTTTGCAGAACCCTTCACATAATTCACACTCAAGGCTACCGACTCTTCCTCCTGAACCACTCAGCTACAATTATGATCGCAATCCAGCCATCGATATAACTCTTGATAGAACAACGGTAATCTAAGCACCCATTTTGCTGGTTATTGGGGAACTTATAACACATCAGTTTTCTCTGAATATATGCATTAATTATGATTCTTAAAATGTAGAATTTGAAGCAGAAAGAGAGAGAACTCCAGGCCAAGGAAGCTGAAATCAAAAGGAGGGAAGAGGTAATCACGGCGGTTCCTGAGGGTGGGCCATAAAGGCGTCAAACGAGAGCCCACCGCTCATAATTATAAGTATTTAATTTTTTTAATATTTATTATTATAATTTAATTTTTTAATACTTGTTATTAAGAATGTATTATTAAATTTTTTTAATATTTGTTATTAGAGGTCAATTTTTGTCAATACTTATTAATAGGGGCTCATTTTTTTTTCTAATACTTGTTATTAGGGGTTTACTCTTAAAATGCATTTTTTTCAATACTTGTTATTAGAAAAAAATTGTTATTAAAGATCTAATTTTTTTTCCAAATACTTGTAATTAAAGATCTAATTTTTTCCAAATACTTGTTATTAGGGTCCAATTTTTTCTAATATTGTTAATAGGTACATACTATTAAAATTTATTTTTTTCCCATTACTTGTTATTAGAGTCCGATTTTTTTAAATGCAAAATTTTCAATATTTGTTATTAAATATCTATTTTTTTCTAAATACTTGCTATTAGAGTCCATTTTTTCTAATATTTTTAATAGGTACATACTATTAAAATTTAATTTTTTACATTACTTGTTATTAGAGTCCGATTTTTTTCTAATACTTGTTATTAGGAGTCTATTCTTAAAATTCATTTTTTTTCAATACTTATTATTAGGGCCTAATTTTTAGGATCGCTCGTAGTCCACCAAAATCTTAGGAACGGGCCTGAGGAAATGATTCCTTTTACAATCATGTTAACAACCTGGCCAAATTATGATTTTACTCCCTTTATTATCATCAAATTTAGAATCTCTGTTTTATCTTAAACAATTGTTATACATTTAATTTACACATCACACTCTTTTGGGGACATGCATGCAGGAAGTTAAAAAGAAAGAAGAAGCTCTAGCAAAAGGTAATTTTTGCCATTAAAGCTTATACTAGGAGGTTAAATTATGATCCTCTGTATTTCTGTTGCAGCTGGAGTTTTCCTGGATGTGAAAAATTGGCCACCATTTTTCCCAATCATCCACCATGATATTTCGAATGAGATACCAAATTATCTACATCGAATGCAATGTGTAGCTTTCTCCACATTCTTAGGTATGCAACCTACTTGCCGAAATGCATAACTTAGGTTCGAATATTGCAGGTTTTCACTTGAACATAAAGGTCGATTCTATGTTGTTACGTTTCTTTCGATTTTGTTGAATTATCCATGTTCGACCGAGTAAACACCGAGGATCCCAGACAAGTGAAAATGATGAATGTTAATTTCATGCAGGACTGGCCCTGTGCCTTCTCTGGAATGTCATAGCTGTTTCCACAGCAAGCATCAAAGGGGAAGGTTGGACTAGAAATCTTGTTGCTCCTTCTGGGTTTTTTTTTTCATTTTATCCATTTTTATAATCTTTTGATTCTGATAGATAAATCCAAAACCTTTAACATTTTTAGGCATAGCGATATGGTTCCTGGCTGTCATCTATTTCATCATAGGTGTACCAGGAGCCTATTTTCTATGGTATCGTCCGCTTTATCGAGCTTGCAGGTACTAATTAAAACCAGGTTCGATCGTTTCGAATACTGTTCTTCATTCTGTTTAACGAATCATCTTTTCATAATCATGTTGCAGGAAAGACAGCGCGTTTAAGTTTGGATGGTTTTTCATGTTTTATATGGTAATGTATATTTTTTATGTATCTGGTAAGTGGTAACCCTTGCCAGCTTCCTATAGCTATCTTATACCATTTATTTTCTTCTGGTTTGCAGATACATATTTGCTTCTGCATTTACGCTTCGATTGCTCCACCGATAGTTTATGGCGGGTTATCGTTCCCGTAAGTTTCTTGAGCCGATAATAAACATGTTTGATCTCCTTTTAGTACTCGTGTTAGGGATCTATGTCGGACTCGACGCATATCTAAACATGAGTATTTCAACTTTAATCTGATGTTATGGGTGATGCAGGGGATTCTTGAGTGCAATACATGTTATGAGCGACAGTGCTTTGGTTGGGGTAAAACGAAAGATCATTCCTTTCTCTTAAATCCTTTGTTTGAAAGCATACATTATGAAAAAAAGAATCATTTGCCGGTGATTTTCAAAAGCCTTGTCCATTGCTTTTTCTTGCAGATATTCTACTTCGTTGGATTCGGGTTGTTCTGTGTTGAAACACTGTTGAGCATTTGGGTCATTCAGGTATTTCATCGAACACTTTGAAATCATTCCACTCCCTGTTGCTGCTATATTAATCCGTGTGTGTGTGTGTGTGTGTGTGTGTTTTGACAGAGAGTATACAGGTATTTCCGTGGTACTGGTAAGGCCGCGGAGGCAAAACGTAACGCAGCAAGAGGAGTGGCCATGGAAACAGTAAGCTTTTAAAGGTAGGCAGAGCATTAAGAAACCTCGTCGTCTTCATTTTATGGATACATGCTTAGATCAGTTTCTGTGCTGAGACTTGGTGGAACCTGGGCTTTTGACATTTGTATATTATATCACACTCGCATCTTTAATGGAGTAATATTTTTTTCTGAGAAAATATTAAAATGGATTAAGTTATTATTCGATGTGGGTTCTATTAGATTAGGTATAGAAAGGAGTGCTATGGATACATTAATCGACCGGCTCCCATTACATTATTTTAAGTAGAACTTCACCAACTCCATGGGATTGGCCTACTTTTTTAATATTAGTTTATACTCAGATCCAATGCTTACTATCGATTAATAGTATGATCATATGATCACACGTTCATCGTCCGGCTCCCGGTATAAATGAGAGTATTATTGTGTTATGAGATTTGAATTCTAATAGTTTATATGCATGATGTGTGTCTGACCTTTCAAATGATTAATAGTTAATAACATATATTATCATGTAATTACAATAAAATATTAAAAAAATATATAATTTATTATTAAATAAAATGATAACTATAATAAAAAATAATTGTTACATAATATTTATATGAATATCATAATATGTATAATTGACTCAACACCTAACTAAAATTAAAATTAGAAATTCATACGGTCGTAAAGATGTGGACTTCCGCTTTTTTCCAATTTTATATCGAAAAACATAATAATCAACAGTTGTTACGAATATTTAATAAGAGTTTTTTTATTAGCTTGCACCAAACGTTTTCTCTCATTTTTCTTGTAAAAAATTAAAACTTTGTAAAAAAACAAGCTTAGAGACAAAATATGGAAGCAGTCTGAGGATGGTAACCGTTGACGTTGAAAGGAACATTATAGTAGAACAAACAAATGAAACACCAACTTTTCTTCTCTGTTATTATTATTATTATTATTATTATTATTATTATTATTATGGTAAACTACTCCAAATGTTATTTATATCAATTTGTTATTCAACTTTTGATGTTTCAATTTTTAACTTCAATGCATTGTAAGCCTTGGGCCATTAACCGTCATCCTCTACCAAAATTAGTCTTTTTTTTTTTTTTATCAAAGTTCGATTTTTTTATCTATTTGTCGCTGTAGTTATAAACAACTGTTTTTCGACGTCTTTTACAAAAAACCTAATCACTGATGAACTGATCTTATTATTTTCTACCATTTTCTCAGTTTAGCTGTTTTCAAAACCTTTTAAAACTCACAAAATTAAACATAAAAAATTCCCAATTTTTTTAGGTCTTAGAGCTTTTTTAGATTCGGAGGTTTGAGGTATTCGCTAAAAAATCTGAACAATGAAAAATATTCTTTCAAAACGACAAACAATATATATCAAAACTAGCCTCATCGGAAGAATGGCGAAGGAGATTTAAGTACTAAATGTTGAACCTTTAAATAGATTTTCGTCGATTTTGAGTGAGTTTCCCGAAAAATCAATTCAAAGAGAAGAAAGAATAGTGAAAAACAAACGCTTCGATATTGAGCCGTGAATGACGATCGATGACGGACAATGATTGATGATAGCAACAACCAGAGGAGTTGATTATTTGTAAGGACCAAAATGATATGCAAACTAGAGTTTAGTGCCTAAAAATGAAACATTTGAAACGTTTGTCTGCTACCATTCGGACGATCGGCGTCGTTTCTCCGCCATGCAATTCCTCTGCCAACTGCTGGGTAGATTTGTCTGCTAGAATTTATGTCTCCTGCTTTTGTAACGTTTTAGTTATTCATTTCTTGAGCTCATTCTGAGTATGTTGTTTTGGGTCTTGATGACTCTTTGAGTAATGTTTGGTTTGTATGAATGAAAGATTAGTTTCTCTTCTTGATAAAAAAAAAAAAAAAACAAATTCACATTGACCCTTGTGCAATTTTCTCTGTTTCCCTCATATATTATTTTTATGTTCTTATTTACCCTTTGTAATATCATTTTATCTTATCCGCTCCTCGAATATTTTATATTAAAAAAATCATTTTGACCAATCAAATACATAAAAAAAAATAAAAAAGAAATCTTGAAAATTAGAAAAATAGAAATCATGAATGTATTTTTTTAAACAGTCCAAAAATTAATTTTTAGACGAAGATGCTTTTTTAAGAGTTTTCTATATAACATCTTTTAATTCGGTACCCCAAAATTTGGTCGAATCTAACAATCGAAAAAAATATTAATTATTTTATTAAATAAATAATGAATTTCAGATTCAATTTATTTTAATCCATTACTTACTCAATAGGACCTATTAGAAAATTAAATTAATAACTGAATGTATTTTTTAATAGTTTAAAGGTAATTATAAGGGAGTATCAGTTCATACATATTTTTAGCATTTGATAATGCGCATACACCTTGTAGATAAAACAATTTGAACCCGTGTCTCCTAGGATGAACATCATCCGTTTTTCCACCAGTACACTTGTTGGGTTTTAATAACTATATGTATTAATTGTCTTTGTCAAGTGACAATGAAATGAACGAAAGGAGTATATATATTAAAAATAAATTACATATATTAATAAATTATATAGCGGAATTAGGAGACTTTTAACGAGGCACGTAGTAGAATTCTTTTTTTTATCACTAAATAAATAAATTACATAGCCAAAATATGATAAAAATATATATAATGATAAATTTAATATTCAAAGTTCATAATATTTATTAATTTGGTCTTGAATCCTTGATATAAATTTCACCTTATTTTATTCTCTCTCTTTTTTATCAAATTGCGTCAATATTAATGAAAATTAAATTTAGGTCGTTAAACTTTTTTTTAAGATTGGTAGGAACTAGGAAGGTTGTTAAACTTTTCACAACTCTAGAAGGCTTTGTTTGATTGAGGTAAAATCAATTCTGAAATTCATTTTCCAATGTTTGGTTCATATAACGCAATTTGTTTTCTTAGTCAACTATTTTTTCTTTAATTTTCTACAGTTTATTTTACCGTCTCATTTTTCATAAAACAAACTACTTATTTTCTCTTTAACTTAGAAAAATTCATCTCGGGTGTAACTCTCTTTTGTTGGCACCGATATCTCTCCATCAACGGCGACGACGATAATTCTTTCCGTCCATCTTTCCTTCGATTCTCTTCGCCTTCTCTGCTAACCTCTTTTCACTTGGCCTCGAATTCTCCACACTCGTCTTTTATACCCATCAATCAGAATTTGGATAAGATTGTTTCCATTGGTCCTGCTCGCCTTGCTTGTATTTTCAGAAAGCTATGTCAAGGTAATTGTATTCTTCCCTTTCCTGATTTTGAATTTGGTTTTCGATTCTTTAGCTAAAAAATGAGTACCTTTTTCCTAAATATGTTTCCTTTTGCAATTTTCTTTTGTAATTATGGTTTTATTGTACATGATACATGGTTGTTTTTTTATACTTCGTTAATCAAAGTTCTTTGCTTGTGGAATGTTGTAATTAAATTAGGCGTCTTTAGATCCCACACACGTTCTTGAATGACGATGAGGCTGGGATGGTAAAGATGGCTCTCACCAATCCTTTAGTTTTTGAGGCTCTCTGACTACTCATTTCTTGGACTTTTTTTTATTAGGGACATGTTCTAGTGGATGGTTGTTGGTGTATCATGAAGACTTCAAATTCAAAACAATATATTTATAACACATTCAATATAAGTTATTCATATTATATATAATCATGAAAAAAATTGAATAACAAGTGATTTTATAAAAATAAATCATTATAATATACATATTTAAAATTTTACAAAACTTAATTTATAGCAAAAAAAATTAACTCAATAAAAATAAAAGATAAAAATTAATAAAATTTAAAATGTGTGCTTGTTTAACTGAAAACTGATATCTAAAATAATTTTCAATAAAATTTATCAAACAACGAAAAATGATTTACACAGTTTTCATCTAAACACCTAAAAATGGTTTCCGTAATCAGTTTTACAAAAAATGTAGTTTATTTTCCAGAATTTATTTTCCGAAAACAGTTTTCAATGAAACAAACGGACCCTAGTTACAATTCGTGTATCACTTTATGTGGTGTTATTTTATTAATGCCACGTACATTATTTTGTAACAAATTATTGTTAAAAAAACATTTTCTTTATAATTTAAAAAGAATTACAAATAAACCAATCTTAAACAAATAACTTTTATTCATTTTTGTTTATCATTTTAAAGCATATTTGTGTTTATTGAAATTTTAAAATTATGTTTATGTTCGTTTATTTTAAATTATGCATGTTTGAGTTTGTTCATTTATTGTTTGCAAATGTTAAACGAATATATTTGTGAGCATGCAATGACCATATTCAAGATTATGTTCATGAAGATATAATTGAGCATGTTTAAGAATAATTAAAATTCTGCTCATGAATAATAAACAACCAAACCGCAAATAAATATATATCTTTTTTAGTTGTAAAAAAATAAAAAAATAGTTAGATTATAAACAAAATAAGTATATATGATTTTTTAAGTTTGTTGAGTAGAAAAAATATCACTTTTAGATAAACGACCTAATAAGGAAGTTCATAAATGAGCTAATAAACAAGTTTAAGTGTGAACATCAACGAATTAAAAGATGTTTTTTTAAACTCGTTCGCTTAATAAATTAACATATGATTTTTATTTAAATTGATTTATTTAGCTTAATTTATGAACATAAATAAATAATATAGGAAGAATTTACAAGTAGTTTGTCGAACGATTTATTTATTACAACCCTACGTGTCAACAATAAAATACATGCATGGACGAACTCAGGACTTTATGTTAGGAGGCGAACTTATAAAATTTTAAGAGTCGAATTTATAAAATTTTAATAAAAATTATATAATTTTTTTATAAATTATATACAAAATTCAAATTTTCAGAAGAGCGCCCAAGTCCTCTAATCATCTTAATCTATCCCAGAATAAACTGTCATGTTGGTGCCACATTAGCGTAGTGCAAAACTCAATAATCTAATCATCATATTTATTAAAATCAGGGTAATTTGACCAAAAAAATAGACTAAATTTAACTTTAAAAATTAAGTCCAATTTAATAAAAGATATAAACATTGAGGAGTAAATTTGTAATTATACAAAGAAACTTGTATTTCCTGCTGTTTCCTCCTACTCTTCAACAAATACCGTCTACCGAAACGTCCAACTTCTCTTTCTCTCTCTATCTTCTCAACAGCGTAACCACATTTTCTCTCTCTAGAAAGTTTCGCTCTTCCTTCTGTAAGAACACAAAATTTATTCAAAATAATAAAATTATTGACTTTGAGTTTTCAATTAGCTTCTTATAAAAGTTTCTTCTTTTTTCTTCTCTCTACTTTAGATCTTCCTTGTTTATATATTTACCCCATTTTCAGTTTCTTTTTTTAAGGTTAACAGATGGCTGGTCGTTTCGATGAAAACCCATTCGCTGAAGAAGAAGAAGTTAACCCTTTCTCAGTTAGTTTCTCTTCCTCTCTTTCTGTTATTTGATGATGTTTTGGTAGCGAGCTCTGTTTTTCAGGTGTTTGATGAAAGGTTTATTAGCAGATTATGCGTTGACTTGATTTTACTCACTGTTCGCTTTCTGGGATTTCAGTTTGATCTGAAATTTTGGTTGAATTATGGCTGTTGGAAGTGTTTTACTTGGTTGTTTTGGTTGATGTGATCGTTTCAACGACTTTATATTTTCTTTGTTACTGAAAATGCCTTAAATAAAGTAGAAAATTCATATTAAGCTTATTCAATTATTAAATTGTAGTCAATTTTGTTTTAAAAATAAGCTTCACGGAGCTGAAAAAACATGTTCTTTTGCACTTTGATGAACCTTAATCCTTGAAAAGAAGACTATGATGCATTCTATGGGTTTTATTATCTTGATTTATATGTAAAAATTAGTATACGGATGCTAGCCAACTTCAGTTTTAATATGATTATTTCTTTTAAATTTTCTACCAGCAGGATCCAGCTGTGGAAGGGAAGGCATCTGGCCAGTCTAAATTTGGAGGTCTATTTTCGAAGGTAAACTAAATCCCTGTTTATATAGTTTCTAGGGGATATTTAATTCAAAACTTATTGTTGAAGTTAAAATGAGAACTGTTTTTGGACATATATCAACTAGAAAGGCTGTAAAACGTGAAATTTAGCATAAGGTTTTGGTTGTTTTGTACCCTTTATGCCTATGGAGAGTGCTTTGTCTGTGAAAGGTCGGGTTTTAAGCTTGTTGTCGAATGTCGAGACATGGATATTTGGTCACTGATGATATGTATAACCATAACTTCAGGTGATGTGATGTCGTGCTAAACTACCACTATTTAATTCCTTGAGCACACGGAAGTTCCATATGTTTTCACTTATTTGCAAGAAATTCTATTGTAAGATCGTAGTGATCAACCTAGAAACTTAGTTAGTTTTTCTAATGCTGATAGATTTAGCAGTTAGCTTGGATATGTCATGGTTTAGGATGATTTAGTTCAGAAAAAATAGTTTGCTTGCCATGTTGCTGTGATTTGGTCATCTTGAATTTGGCCCTTTAGCATTGCTTCAACGTTCGTAAACTGGAAAGTTTTCCTATATTAATACTTGCTTCTTGAATATGTATTATGAATAAATTTTCAGAATGGTCCAAGCGCTCCACCCGCATCAAACTCAAGACTTTCACCACTACCTCCAGAACCTGCTGGTTTCAATTACAATCGTGAGGCAACAGTTGACATTCCTCTGGATACAGCTTCAGGAGGATCATATCAGGTTATTGAAGAGTGAAAACCTGTCTCTCAATGCTATTCCATAGTTTGGTTAAGGGTTTGATTTTTTGGTTTTACTGCATAAATCTAGGATTTGAAGAAGAAAGAGAAAGAGCTCCAAGCTAAGGAGGCTGAACTGAAAAGGCGGGAGCAGGTATATTGTGGAAAGAAATTTTATAACTTCTAACTCATTCTTATTTTACAGATCACAGATTTTATGTTTGTTCCAAACTTACTCCCTAATATGTTTTATCAAACATTTAGAATCTAATGTAATGAATGGCCAAATATATCCCAGCAATTTGTCTTACAAATTATTACCAAGACACAATTAGGCTGCTGGTGGTATATCTTATGTGTTCTCTCCCTGTATTTTAGTGTAAAAATTTCTTTGGATAGTTGTAAGACGCAAGTTTTCATTCATGCTTGTTTGTTTTTTCATAAATAAATAGCAAATGTATTATCTCTTTGTATTTAGTGTGCTAAGTTAGAAGGATGGTTTTAAGATGAAAGTTTTTTGTTCATGCATGTCATTGTCTGTTTCATATATAATTAGCAAGGGCTTAAATTGTTTTCTGCCCTTTGGTACCCTATGAATTATGGGTCCCTACAATTTTTGCTGATCAGCTTATTTCATGCAGGAAGTGAGACGGAAAGAAGAGGCAGTGGCTAGAGGTACCTTTCATTATAATTTGACCATTCACATTGAAAACATTTAATTTTGGTCATTGTTTCAAATTTTGTTGTAGATAACTTTTTTTTGCAGAATATTTTTGACTTGATTCTATTTTCTATTATGGTCAATTACTCTTACATTTCTACCATGAGCTAGAGTTTGACTTCTCTATTTTGCAGCTGGAATTGTTTTGGAAGAGAAAAATTGGCCACCATTTTTTCCAATCATTCATCATGATATTGCAAATGACATACCGGTTCATCTACAAAGATTGCAGTATGTCGCGTTTTCAACATTTTTAGGTATGTAAGGTTTTTTTGAAGGCTTATTTACCTTTTGTATGCTCAATTTTCGATCTTGTTGACCAAAATGAAAATTTGTGCTCTGTTCATGAGTTTGTTATCTCTGAATGATTGCATTGGGTGATTTTATTTTGTTCAACTCTTTGGCTGGAAAAGACTTTTTGTGCAAGTCATTTGGTTATATACGGTTGGGTGATGTATGGTGTTTCTATGCAGGATTGTTTCTGTGCCTTCTATGGAACATCGTAGCTGTTACTACAGCATGGATCCGAGGAGAAGGTTAGTTTAGAAATGCACTTCCTTATTTATCGTTTTCTTCCGAATATATAATGTTAGGATTATGTTGTATTTACTATATTTATTATTGTTTAGGTGTGAGGATCTGGTTCTTGGCTATTATCTTCTTCATAGCAGGGGTTCCAGGAGCCTATGTTTTGTGGTATCGTCCACTGTATCGTGCTTTTAGGTACTTAACATACTCCACTCGTTCCTTAATATTGCAGTTCAGTTTTGCCTATCTGTTTTAAATGTTGGATTGCCTCTAATGCCTACTTCCATTGTCATTTTCTTAAATTTGGTTGTTCATGTTCCTTGCACTTGCTAATCAGTAATCATCCCTTATTTTAATTGAAATATTTCCTCACCTTATTTTAATGCAGGAAAGAAAGTGCTTTATCATTTGGCCGGTTCTTCCTCTTTTATTTGGTAATACCTTGTGTTTCTCTGATAGATATGTTTCTTTTGTTCGAGGAGTTGATAAGTACTGATCCTTTTATCACTTTTCCTTTCCTGTTTATAGATTCACATCGTCTTTTGCATCTTCGCTGCTGTGGCTCCCCCTATAGTTTTTAGAGGGAAATCACTAACGTATGTTCCTAAACTATTTTTTAACTTTTCTTTCACATTCTCTATTTTAACTTGGACAGATAATTTGCATCTGTCTTTCTTTTTTTGCACTACATCAATGCATTTGAGTTGACATGATGCACTTATCTTCCAAAAAGTACATTTCGTTTTTAGGATTCTTCTATCTCAATTAAGGTGTTCTGGTTCATGTTTTTTATGCATACATCTTACCAACGTTGTTTTGTCCCATACAGCGGGATTCTACCTGCAGTAGATCTTATCGGCAAGCACGCATTGGTTGGGGTAAGCATATCTTAAACCTAGACAAAAGTTGAGGTGTTTAGTGGGAATATAGATGGGAGCAGAAAGAATGATGCTACTACCTAAGGCTTGAGCATTGTGATTGCAATTGATGTTAGCAGAAATTGTTAACAGTTCTACTCTTGATTTCTTGATTTGTCTTAACCATTGTTATGAAAATCATTTTGTTTGTATAGATCTTCTACTTCATTGGTTTTGGATTATTCTGTCTTGAATCACTCGTAAGCATCTGGGTTATCCAGGTTTGTTCAGTCCCCCAACCTTATTGCAACAATCACATAAGCATGCGCCAATGGAATTTCTAACATCATCAGTTATTGGTTTTGCAGCAAGTATACATGTATTTCCGTGGCAGCGGTAGAGCTGCCGATATGAAACACGAAGCTGCAAGAGGAGCTATGAGGGCTGCCATCTAAAGCTACTGACACTAGCTCCAACAAGACATAAAAATATCCTCATGTGTGGATTCTTATATGCATAGAGCTTGTAATTTCTCTTTCGTGGGTCTTTGTTGCACCGATCTCTGTAATTTCATGAGTAATCCTATATTTGGAGATTGATTAGCAGACACCTTATATAAAATACTCGAGTGAATTTCATTTTTCATGTATATAATTTCATCGTGCAATCGATTCATAGTGTAATGTCTAATTAATACCATGAGTTTCAAGATGACAGATATGCCTGTCCTATCACATACACATACATATAGATCATTGTCCGTAGGGATGACAAAATAACTCGAATCAGCCGGATCTCGATCCGACTGGACCCAATAGGGGCAATTTTTTTTTAAATCGGGTTTGGGTCGGGTCAGATTAGGTCATTGAAAAATTAAAGTCAGGGTTTGAGTTTAGGGTGAAAATTTTCCGACTCGATATATTTATATATTATATTTAATATTTTTATTAAGTTTTTGATAAAATTTAGTCGATTTTTTTATTAAAATATCGAGGTTAGGTTATATTTTTTATTATTTTAGATCGATGATAGGATAAATTAGAATCGGGATCGGGGCAGTTAAAATCCTGCCTACTATTTCAACGGAAAGTGCTATGGGAACCAATGGGGACAATAATTTGAGTTAGAATTATAGATACCAAGTGTCGAATATAACAGTAAGACGCATTTTAAGGTTTGAATCTATGAGATGATATTCTAGGACAGTCACAAACTTTTATGATATACATCCAACATTTTCATAACTAGAAGCTACAAGATAATGGTATATATCAACACTATCATAAGCATTTACGGAAGTATAAAAGAAATTAATTTATAAATATATTATCTCATTTTTATTTAAATTCGTTTATCCTACCAGTAAAGTAGAAAAAACTCACCCGTCTCCAAATATAGTACATAAATATTTTATATATTTTACTTTTAAATTAAAACCTCCATGCATCTGATCGCATATAGTCAATCATACATGCGTGGTAGAATAACTAGCTACTAATTTATATATATATATATATATATATATATATATATATATATATATATATATATATATATATATATATATATATATATAAGATTAGCCACTTAACAATAAGCAATACATTTTTTCTTACAATCCATGGTGCAGCCACCACCACCGCCACCGGCTCCGTACCCTTTCCCGGAGCGGCTAAAGGAGGAGAAGCACTTGGCAGGGCAGATGAGCTTCTTGTTGAAACAAGGACCCTTTTCTTTGCAAACAACACTAGGCCTAATGACACCACCTTTGGAGTAACCTCCGTTCGGACCTCCTACTCCGCCTCCATAACCACCGCCTATGATCCCATTTCCCCACCCCGGAATCCCAAAACCACCGGGTCCCGGACCAAACAATCCACCAATCCCACCATTGTTGTTGTTTTGGCCGCTTGTTTTGCTGCCTTTGTTTTGCTTATGCTGGGACGACGTCGATAAAGGTTCGAAAAAATCAGGCCTGAGAGCTGCAGATAGTGAAGCAGTGATGAGAAGAACGAGAAAGATGAAGGTGCTTTTGGTGTTGATCATTTTTGCAGATTGCAGTTGTTTTTCCCCAGAAGATTTTCGTGTGTTTTTATATTAGCGAGCACTAGCAGAGATGATATTTAAAGGGATTAAATGGGACATTTATGCAGGGAAGAGAGAGAGAGAGTTGGTAACAGTTGAGGTTGAGGGTCCGCCATGAATGAGTAGGTTGAGCACCATTATGACCCTATCATAAATCTTTATGTTTAGTGATTCAAATCTTTTTTTTGAGCATATTCAAATCTTCTTTTTATCCTAGCTTAATTACTATTTTAATCAAGACATATTTGTTTATTCTAGTGACAAACATAAGTTAACCCTTGTGGTGTGTGGTGGTATAAAAAACTAAACGAATTGTAATTATTGTTAATTGAATTTTATTTTTATTTAAGTTTTAAAAGGTTACAAATATAAACTTAGTTAATAGATATATTACATGGGTCTTTATGTACTTCATGCTAATATGATATTATTTTTCATATGTTCCATATCAATAAATGAAAATGAATACGTCAACAACATCGTTATTGATTTAACGAGGATCGACCAAAATAATAAATTTTTGTAACATTAATAGCTAAAGAGGAACAATTTTTAGTTTAGAGATCAAAATAGAAGTAGAGTAATAGTTGAGTGACACGTTGGATCGTTTACCCACAAATCTAATTAGGTATTGAAGAAATTAATTATTTATATTTGGTTTTAAATTTTCAATTAGGTGTCAAATTGATTTATACGGTAGTTTTAGGGTGAGGCACCTTACGGTGCGGTTAAAACGAGGTGATCATACACAAATTTTTACTTAAATGGTAATAATTTAGGTTATAATATAAGAATTGTGTAGCTATACAAATTCTTACCAAAATAATAAGAATTTATGTAATTACACAAATTTTTATCCAGTTAGTAAAAATTTCAGTTCTATCGAAATTCTTACTTAGTCCTACATAAATTCTTACATTTTTTGTAAGAATTTATGTTGGTCATATTTTAGACGCATTTTAGGAGGATTTATTATTATTATTATTATTATTTAGAATTTCCCCTATTTATGGTACTATCATGTACCCCCTTTGCCCACCTAATATTGCCTGTCAGCAATAAAAGAAATTTTATGAACTTACAAACCAAAATTATGCGATTGGACTTTTAATATGACAAAAGTAAAAGGGTAAATTGCTAGCAATGTCTCAAACATGTCAGAACTGCATCCAACTCCCAATCCTTAAAACCTCATCAATACTTCACTAATGTATGGTTTCAATTTTGATCGATTGATACTTTACGTTTAGGACGTGGTCCATGGTCTTATGTGAATATAAAGATTGCATTTCTAATTATTTGCCAATTTCCGTTGGGTCAATTAAGAAGCTCGATAAATTTTAAGTGTAATATTAAATTCGAGTCTTGTAAAAAAAATTATTAAAACCGTTTTATTTATAATTTAAGGGTCCAATTCGACTCACTCTGAATATAATAAAAAGGTCAATGGCTTCGATTTATGTATGCAGTTCCGTTCTCAAGGGCGGAACCTTTAAGGGACCGACTGGGGTTACAACCCCCAAAAATTTTAAAATTAAAAAAATTTAAGATGAAATAATAATAAAATTGTATTTTAGACCCTTAAAAATATATAATTTATATTGTTAATTACCTCTAAATTTAAATATTTTAAATGACCTATCAATAAATAATATTGAGTTTCACCCCTAATCATTATTTCGATATTTATTTTGCTCACCTATTTCACTATAGCTCTTGTCTTTGTTCCAGTATCCCACATTTAATCACACAGGTCAAATTTGTACGTAAACACAATTTATTTTGGTCGGCTCATATGAGAGGCGAAGTTAATTTTTTTATTGGGGCATAAACAAATTGAAAATTTTTAAAGAAAAATTCCGTATAAATTTTAGTTTATACAAGCCTTTTAGTGTAGGTGTTAAGAATTTAGTTTATGAGTTAGAATTTAGGGGGTTTAGAATTTAAGGTCAGTGTTTAAAATTTAGGGTTTAAGTTTTAGAGTTTGGTTTAGTTTTTTAGGGTTTAAGTTTAAATTTAATTTATAGTACAAATGAACAGGCTTGTGTAAAATTTATTTGACACAACATGTGTATCAAATTTAAACCCATATTTTAAAGGGTTAAAATTTTACTTAAACTTGCATGCTTTTGTAAATTAATAATCCAATATTTTTTTCACTCACCCACTTTTCTAAAAACCATTTAAAATTGTTTTATAATGCTTAGTAATTATATATATATATATATTTCATTTTATTACTAAAATTCTAGACATGAACCATTTAACATATATAAGTAAACAAAAAAAAATAATAGTTGTATTTCATAAAATTAAAAATCGGACAATGTTGGTTATAACTTACTTTTTCATCTAAATATTTTCAAATATCAAACAAATCTTTAAATTTAGCGATAATCAAAGATAACACGAGGTACGAGATCCCTTAAGTAAGGTAGGGGTCTGACTTTTGACGTTATAAATGGAGAAAATTAAATAGGAAGGTCATCCCTAGGGTCGAGTTTTTTAAAGAAAATTTTGGGTTTATGTTGAGATTTTTTGAGGATGAGGTCGAGTCGGATCGAGTTTAAGGTGAAAATATTTGACCCAACCCTACCTAAAATAATAGTTTAATTTTATTCTAAATATTAAGATATAATAATGACCCTCTCTTTATATTTTTTTTTCAATTATCTCCCTATTGTCTAATAAAAATAGAATGATTATTATAATGTTCTCTCTTTATTTGTATTTTTTCAATTATTTCCTATTCTATCGTATAAAAATGAAAAAATAAATTATTTTATTTATGTTAGACCAGGTCGGCTTCGGGTAGAGTTGTTAAATTTTCGATTCGAGTGCAGATTAACCAAAAACTCAACCCATTACCATTCCTAGTCACTCATATAATGGACCTTTGCAATACCCTATTTAGATTAGTCAATTAGCAAATTAGATACGTGTGATTAAACTAAAAAAAATAGCATGAGCAAACCTGAAATGGTGGGGCTTTCCAATTTGACCAAAGTAATTATCTGGATTTGTTTTCAATGGTTATTAATATCCACTTTGAATGTGACCAATGGCCTCATTAATAGTCATTGAAAAAGTACCATCCATTTATCACAACTCTGTCTCTTACAAGCTGTTAAGTCCACATCAAAATTAGGTGGGGAGATGCATGCCAAACCGCAAACCTACACAAATTTTCCATGCCATCTTCTTAATAAAATTTTGAATTACAAACAAAATGTCTTTTTCACAACTTTCGGTCCTCTTGCATTTGCAAATGAATCGACGGGTGTAATCGTGATATTTGTACTCCAACAAAGGTTATATGCAACCATTTTCTTTTAAATTATTCACGGACTAAACTAAACTCGAATCAAATCCGAAGAATTTACAATTTGAATTCCATCCGATTCAATGTATTAATATCTTTTGACATGCCTAAGTGGCTATTTTAGGAGCACATGACACATGGGGAGCATTTGAGTAGTGTTGGACATTTCATGTGGGAATACATCGTTGCAAGTTTTTTAATTTGTGGGTGATATAGTTTTGAATGAATGAATCAGATAGAAAACCCCAACCATTTTATATTGGGATAGGTTTACTACAATATATAGAGAAAACGACACCCACTGATAAATTTGCTTTTAAAGACTTTTGTACTAGTTCATACATTTGCACTAATAAATTTGCTTTTAAAGACTTTTGTACTAGGAAATAGGATTCATGGTTTGGCAAAAATTCATTTCCTTTATGAGGGTATATTGAATCGTCTCACGAATTTGAATGACATCTATTCAGCTATTAGGTTATTCATTTAAGTTTGAAAATCTTCTAATATTTGAGGAGATTTAAACAAAATATTAGCTTTAGAAAATGACTTATAAAAGGATGGATCCATTTAAATTATGGTCCAAACTTAAACTCTAATTTTCATTAATCTTGTACATTTCATGTTACACATGGGCATACATCGTTGCAAGTCTTTTAGTTCATACATTTGCACTAATAATATTGCTTTTAAAGACTTTCGTACTAGGAAATCAGATCTATGTAGAGATGGCTTGAGAGGTGTTAGAAGCAGTCATACTTCTGGAACTTTCAAATTTTTATATATTTTTAATTTTTTTTATTTTATGTTGATGATCTAATTTCGCACCCGAAACTTTTTAAATTTACGTATAGTTTTTATTAAGATTCACATTCCTAACACAAAATAATGTGGCCTTCCCTATATTCATGATTTTGCAATTTTTTTCTTTATTGAGGATAGATTAAAGGGTCTCACGAGTTTGAATGAGATCTGTTCAGCAATTAGGTTATTTACTTAAGTTTAAAAATATTCTAATATTTGAGGAAATTCAAACAAAAATATCAACTTTAGAAAATGGACCTATAAAAGGATGGATCCATTTAAAATATGGTCTAAACTTAAACTCTAATTTCAAAATTTGAGGCGAACTCAACCCGTTTTCAAGTCTATAATATATCATTTTTATTTTGTTTCATGTACTAAAAAATTATATCATATTAAAATTAAATATACTAATGTAAAAATTAAAAATTTTGAGATCAATTGTTTCTTAGCTACCCATTTTATTATTATTCACTTTTGTTTTCCTCAAAGTCTCAGGTTTTCGTTTGCTCCATTCATAATTATAAGTCTGTTTGTATTTTGGGTATGGATTGTTAAGTTTTTTTTTTGGAATCAATCGAAAAAAACAAAATAGATGAAATACTAGTATACATTTTAAAGTGGAATTAAACGATTATTGTTTTCAGTTTATTATCATTATGGTTAAAACTGTGAAATTGTGTAAAAGGTATAATTGTTAAAGAACATCAACCCATTGGCGTCCAGTGGTTAGGATATCTGGCTTTCACCCAGGAGACCTGGGTTGAATTCCCGACAATGGAAAGTTGATTTTATTTTTCTTTTGGCAGATTGTTTGCTGATTAAGATCACAGCTTATTTTCTCCTTTGGTTTATCGGAAATATCAGAGATCAATGAGATTAAACTATTGAATGGGAAGGAAACAATTTAGTTAAATTATTTTTCCATTTATAATCATTCATAGACTTAAAAAGGATGATAAAACTTATAATTTGTTAAAAATACGTAAAGGATGAAAAATGATATTTTAAACATTACAAAAGTGATTGTATGAAGTCATTGCCATTAATTGCACATCCGAGTAACTCCTTTTATATATTTTTTTATCGTTCATGTTCGTTTATAGTTCATATTAAGGGTTTTGTGGTTATTCGTCTAAACAATATCGTCTTCAAGATTTAAACTTAAATTTTTCTCGTTAAAAGTACAATGTGTGTTACTACTACACTCAATAAACGTTTATTGGTATTCCATACAAATTAGTTAGTACCACTTGGGATAGAAATTTGCATCTTTTAGCATGTTTAATTACCATTAGCAAGCCGTCTCATAAATGATGAAATAGTGGCTATTTTTAGGTTAATCATATCACAAAGAGCACATGGGAATACATTGTTGCAACTTGCCAGTCTTTAATTGTGGCTGATGATTAGAAGAGCAGTGTCTAAGTTTGTATGAATTATATTGGTTGATTTATTGCAATATCTAAAGAGAAAATGATGCGCAGTGCCAATCAATTCAAACCCACCAATGTCACAGCACTACCAGCTTCCTGTATGATAAGTACACCAGCTGCATGATCCCAGAAATATTTCGGCATCCCCTCGAGCTATGGCTACATATTCCGCCGTGCTGTACACACGCAGTGGAAAGAAAAACAGATTCAACTATAGTAGAAGTTTGATGGCGATGTCAAATTTAGCTCTCATAATATGTGATGGATGGGGCATACTAGTTTTATTTGTTAGTTGATATGCTCAACTTCTGAGTTAGTAGACTTGATGTATGTCTTGTTAAGGTCAGTGTAACTTTTGGATGAGATTGTTTCAGATAAGGCTGTAAATGAGACGAGACAGATCGTGAGCTACTTAAGTTTGACTCGATCAAAACTCTGTTTAACGAGCCGAGTTGAGCTAAACACTACTCAAGCTCAACTCGAGTTGAGCGAGCTCGAACTTGGCTCATTTACACCCCTAGTTCCGGAGGACATTTAGAGGGTTCTACTTCAGAGGCATGCTTGATTGATGTCTAGTGAGTATCATCGAATAAGCGATACTAAAGGTTATTTCCAAACAGTTTAGCGAGTGAAAATACGTAGTGCAAAGAAAATTGTGACAAGGATTATAATAAGTATAACATAAACTGTTTAATTATTATAGAAAGTTCATACTTTAGAAAAAAAAGTATATAAAAAAGAAAAAATATACTTTAATAGTCGAATTAAATTTAGGTCTAAGGATAATTTTAGCCTTTAACGTTTATAATTTACGTCATTTTGGTCCTTATCTTTTTCTTAAGACAAATTTAACTCTCAACCTAAATCTTTTTTGTCAAATTACTCAATTTTTATCTAGCATATTAATTAGACAATTAAAAATTTAACGTAATGATATAACAGGTACATGTGACATTGAATGACAAGACATTTAACATGTCACATGCTCCATCAAAGCCCACATATTGTATATCATTAGTGTAGACTTCATTTGCACGTTGTGGCTCCACAAAATCAATTTCATCTGGTCTTGGAAAAAAGATAACTCGTATATATTAATTTCCAAAAAGACTGGTATAATAGACAAAAAAAGTATTAGTTAAAACAGAAAACAGGACCAGCAACTTTATTAGCCTTCTGGCATAAGCTCCATACGTTGTTTCTCACATAGATAAACCCCTCCCTTATTCCTAGATTAATAAGAAAATTAGTTTACATAAGGAAAAATGATACAAATAATCAAAATTATAATTCAATAATACATAGTACTAACCGACAGCTGGACCTATCATAACAATGGGACTGAAAACAATATGTTGCTTATAGTCAGGACTTAGTTCAGTCCATATCTACCTTGCATATGCCACCATCTTGCATTATGTGGTGGAGCATTTTATTGTTAACCTAAACTGTTGTGTATCTCCAATGCTGCTGAACTCTAAAGTCAAAGGCTTGACAAAGAATTTAATATCTAAAGCACATTTAGTCCCTCGAATAATGTCTGCTTGATATTTACATTTATGATGAGGACCCACGTTCGTAATCATCCTATTAAATGAATAAGAATTTTCACCCTTAATATCAAGCTAAAACTAGGCAGATTTAGATTGTTTCCAGCTATTTCTTCACCTAAAACATATTCTCTCGTTGCATATAACTCTGATTTGTCTTCTGGACGGCTTATCAAATATCTTCTAAACTCGTCAAAAGTAAGATCATAAACCAAACCGGGATCCACTGCTTTTAATGAATTTATGCATTCAGCCCGAACTTTTGACTGTCCGATTTTACTGCCGAGCGCCCATGAGTGAGATAGGTAGGGTGGACAATCGTGACAATTAGCCCATCACGAGCTTGGTTGACTCGTGACGAGGGCGTCACGAGGTTGAGTGGCGGAGAATATCACGCCTAGACTTGTCTTTTGGGAAGAGGGTAATAGCCCGTGACAAGTGGTCTAGAGTTTCACAGCACAAAGAAAACAAAGAACAACTGAAATGAACAACAGAACTAAAGCAAATGCCTCGTGAGTGAGGAAGCTCTCTATTTATAGTTGAGCTCCCACACAATCAATGGTCCAGATCGATTTACATGGATGACCAAGATTAACCCAAATCTGTATAAGATACACTATTCTAGGAAAGAATATTAAATCCTATCTAATCACATCAATTATTGTCTGAAAAGTTAATGTGATCGGGCTCTCTAGCATTTTCCAAGTGATGGGCAAGTCTGGTGGTCTTGGCAAGCCCGATGGTCTTGGCAAGCCCGATGCCCCACATGTAACCTCTCCGTCCGTCGGATACTTGCGCCACTGTCTCGGACCAAAATATTTGGGCCGTGACATTCTCTCCCACCGAACTTAGCGACGCGCTCGTTGCTCCACTAGAACGATATTGGGTAGGCCCCCCTTGGATGCTGCTACTCGTTGCCTCGGCTTGGTGCGGTTCCCCATATGAACTGCACACCTCGGCTCTTGCCTCTCTTAGCCTTGGTAGAATTCGACAACTTTGAACCAAGTTGTGCAGCCTGGCTCTCTTCGGCTCATCTCCTTTCTTGATGATAGCAGCAAGACGATTTTTCTCTGGACATCCCCACTGTCTCTTGTCGTAGGTTTGGATGTCTCGATGCTGGTTGGCTTGTCTCCAGCAGTTTCGATCAACAACTCGGCTACATCTATGGCCCCTCTCCGGGTATTTCCTTGCTCCAATGCGAGCTTCGCTCCAGGTCTAAGTCCCATTAAGAAGGTGAATGAGCTCAAATGTGAGCTGCTCGGTTGCAAGACCGCAATGAGTGAATGGGATGCGCATGATTTTTTTTTTCTTGTTGTTTTCGAATGATTGTGGTGATTGTTATCTTTGTTTTTTTAGTCTTGAGATGCTTGATGGTGGATTAGGAAAGAATTTTGGGGCTTCGAAGACGCTCCATTGGAGCAAACTTTTTTGTTCTAATATCGAGCAAAAGTTAGACTACTTTCATCCGAGCTGTAGCAATGACTGTCACGGTGTCTCCACCAGAAGAGGTTTTCAATGCTGGAAATCAGGTATGGCAGAGTTCCTTTGTCCTGCAATTTAAAATCCCTGGTGTTTTACAAAAATTAGTTGGAATTTTATGGGGTTCATTGCTCAGCTCAGTTCAGAGGAAGCTAGGGACTGGCTTCTTGAACATGTTCCCTGGCATATGCAAAATATGCCTTTAATTGTTTGAAAGTGGGAACCGGGCATGTCTTTTCTGGAATTTAGTTTGGATAGATTTCTCGTGTGGTTACAATGGTATGACATATCTTTGGAGTTGTGTACTCAGGCTGGGATTAGTTATATTGCAAGTGCATTAAGGATACCACTTTATATGGATCGAGTAACAACTGAGAAATCAAGGCACATATGTCAAAGTTTGTGTGGAGATTGAAGCAAACCATGAGATTCCTAGTTCGGTTTTAGTGGTGCTAAAAGATGGAACCTCTGTCATTGTTTCAGTTGAGGTACCATGGTTGCCCCAGAAATGCTCAAGATGTAAGATATTTGGGTATTCTTTGTAGACTTGTCCTAGGAAGGCTCCAGAACAGAAGTGGATTCCTAAGAAGGATAAATCCAATTCAGACTTTGCGGCAGGGAAATTAGGAAGAAATTGTCATGAACAAAGATGTGGGTAAACAGGTAATGGAAATGGTCAATGCTGTTTTGGCTACTACAGTTTTAGGAAAGTATTTGGTCAAGGAGGATGCCAGTAAAAATGTTAACAAGATTCAGGAGAACTCAAGCAAGAAGGGAGAGGGTAGTGGTTGTAATGGGTCAGGAAAATCTAGAAGGGATTCTGACATGTTGAAAAGTTCTGAATATAGGTTTGCTATTTTGAGTGAATTACCTGTAGCAACTGAGATAGAAGATGTTATGCAGGAATCTGGGGACATAGTTGCAAGTAGTTGTGCTGTGATTACTCCTAAGAAACAAAGGGCAGCTGCTGCAGGAGTGGCTGAGCTGGTTAAAGGATTAAAGCAAGGCAAGAAAAAACAGCTAGATAGGAGGAAAGGAAGTAAGATGGTTCAGGCTGCCCCTGTAAGTAATTTGTTGGTTTCTTCATGAAGTCTTTTGTCTGGAATGTTGAAGGATTAAAATGCCCTCATTCAAGTGGTCTAACCACCAGCAGGATCATCCTTTGACTAGGAAACTAGATAGAGCTATGGTAAGCTCTAGTTGGTATATTGAATTCTCACACTCGATGGTAGAGTTTTTGGCTCCTAATGCATCAGACCATAGTCCAGTGTTAATCACTCTAAATAAGCTCGAGTTATCTGCACCTAAGCCATTTAGATTTTTAAAATATTGGGTTGAACATCCAAGTTTTTAAAATCTGGTTGCTGATTCATGGGCAGATGAGGTTCAAGGTGATCCTTTGTCACGACTATTTCAAAAGCTGAAGATAAAAAAGCCTTTGAAACAGTTGAATAGTTCAAATTATAGTGATATTCAACCTAGAGTTCAAGAAAAGAAGAAATTGGAGTTGTTGCAATTACAAAATCCAAGGCTTTCGGCTACTGCTGATGAAATGGATCAGAAAAGTCAGGTTTTTAAAGAGTACAAGGACCTATTGGCAGCTGAAGAAAGTTTTTTGAATCAAAAATCAAGGGTAGAATGGTTAAGAGAAGGTGATCAAAACTCAGTTTTTCCATCGTATGGTGAAAATGAAGAATAATAGGAATGCTATTAAGGTGTTACACAATGAAGATGGAGAAAGGCTAGAGTCTCATCTGTTAGTTTATGGGGAGTGAAGATAAGTCTGTTATTGTTCCATCTGTTAGTTTCTTGAAAGAGGATAAAATTACAGAAGTTAAGGCATATTTGTGCAGAGAAGTTACAAGAGGTGAAATAAAAGAAGCAATGTTTTCTTTAAATAGAGTGAAGGCTCCAGGGCCGGATGGTTATACAGCTTACTTTTTTCAGAAAGCTTGGGATATGGTGGGAGATGAAGCAGTTGATGTTGTTCTCTATTATTTTCATACTCAAGAGTCTTTGCTAGGTTTCAATTCAACTACTATCACTCTTGTTCCAAAACAGTTGAACCCAAATAGTGTTAAAGAATTCATGCCTATTTCGTGTTGTCACATATTTTATAAATGTATTACTAAAGTCGTGGTTGCTCGTATGAAGAGATGCTTACCTGAAATAATAGTGAAGAACCAATCAGCTTTTGTAAAAGGGAGGAGTATTACTAATAATATACTTCTTGGTCAGGAGTTAGTGAAAGGGTATGGAAGGAAGGTTTTATCTTCAAGGTGTGCAATAAAGTTGATCTCCAAAAAGCCTTTGATTCCTTGAACTGAGAGTACTTGAGGCCTACGAGTTTATGGAGATGTATGTGAATTGGATTCGGGGTTGCATCACTTTTTCTAGATTTTCAGTCTCAGCCAATGGTGGTTTGGAGGGGTATTTTAAAGGAGCCAGAGGTGTGCGGCAAGGGAATCCATTATCCCCTTACCTCTTTGTATTAGCTATGAATGTGCTATCTAAAATGCTGGATGTAGCTGCGGATAAGGGCATTTTTCAGTTTCACCCTAAATGCAAGTGAGTTCATCTTACTCATCTAAGCTATGTTGATGAGTTAATGATTTTCTCAAAAGGAAATGTGGAGTCTGTAGCAGGTATAATGTGTGTGTTTTAGTTTTTAATGAATTTTTCTTTCTAGTCTAAAAAATCTATTCTTAATTTGTTAAAGAAAAAAGTTTTCAGTTCCTCTGATGAAAGGTGGTACGACTACGGGAGTGCATGCAAATGTTACAAAACGCCGTTGGGACTTTGGGGGTGCATGCAAATGCATTGTAATGGGTATTTTAACATACAACGGGGTTACATTACGATTATTGTACGGAATCAACCGAAATATTATAAAATTTATAACTTAAAATATTACCTATCAACCTAAAATGTTATACATTTTTATAACATTTTAAGTTGTTGATCTCATAACAAGTATGGATACTCAAAGACAAGTTTTGATACTTAACATCAACCTAAAATATTCTATGAAGTAACAAATATTGATACTAAGAGCCTTTCGATACTTAACAATCAACTTAAAATATTATCAAAAGTATAATATTTTAAGTTAGTGAATAATATTTCAAATTTTTTATTTTATAATATTTTAGTTGGTGTCACATTATAATCGTACCGTAATCCTGTTGTACTATTGATTGATCGATCATAATTAGATCTGCTTTTATTTATTTTTATTTTTAAAACTTAATATGAACGCAATGTAGCACGTGATTAAAATGCAGACATGACATCAATCATCTAAACTTTACATTGAAAAAACCCTTACTTTATATTATTACAAGACAAAGAATCTTTTCTTGTCGCTGTCCCTAAAGGCACCAACTAAGCATTTGCCATTCTAAAATTATAAATTATGTACTTAAACAATGCCATGTTCACACATACACTTCAAGAGTCCACGATGTGAATGCAACAGTTCACAAAGACGAAAACAGTCCAAGTGTCCCACCCCTCCTGTGGGGCATGACTCTAATATTTGTAACAAACGAAAGGCAACTATTTGTTCACCCCTTTATATAAGCCTTGGACAAGCATATTACACAACACAATTCTTGTCTTCTTTCCCATCTCTTAAGATCTTAAGCAACAATTGTAAGAAGAAATGGCCGGAGCAAGGTTAGAAAGGATCGACGGTGGGAGCTTTTGGCCGGACGTCCGATCCCGAGGAGGGGTAAAGTGAAAGTGGCAATCTTGGTCGGAATTGCCAATTCTTTTGCTTCTATTTTTTCTCGCAGAACAGCCGCTGGTCAACTGTCTTAGATTCATTGTTTGTCCTAGAAAGAATCCAAGTTTTGGTTGATGATTTTGTACGAATGAGAAGGAAGGGTTTTGCCTGTCCTAGGAGAAGATGTGAGCTTTATGTTTTTGTTGTCCATGTTCATGTCTGTTTTGTACAGCTTTAAGATGAATGAATTTTCACCCTTGTTCTCTGCTATTCATTTCGGTTTATCTGAATTGGTTTCATAAGATAAATCTCATGCAAACCTTAAACTTTGTAATCAAATAGATGTAACCAAAGCCCAAATTTATAATTAAATCGGTATTGATAATTAATAGAATTATATAAAATAAAATCTAAATAAATATTTATTTAATTCATAAAAATATTAATAAATGTTATATAAACATGTTAAAATTTTATCAACCATAATCGAACAACATGAGATTGGCAGAAAGTCAATAACATGGCAAAAAAAAGGGGGTCAGTTCTTAGGAATGAGCCCCAAAGTTGTTACATTAAAGGTCCGTTTGTTTTACTGAAATCTGTTTCCGGAAAATGAATTCTGGAAAATAAACTACATTTTCTAGGAAAACAAACTACAGAAAGTATTTTCTGGTGTTTGGATGATGTTGTGTAATTCATTTTTCGCTGTTTGGTAGAGTAGGGTAGCATTTAGGGTAGCATTTAGGATTTATGGTTTAGTGTTTAGGTTAGCATTTAGGGTTTAAGGTTTAGGGAAGCATTTTTGGGTTTAGGGTTAGTGTCTAGGGTTTAGTGTTTAGGGTTCATGGTAACATTTAGTGTTTAGGGTTTAAGTTAGTGTTTAGGATTTAGGGTTTATGTTATCGATTAAGGTTTAGGATTTAGGATTTATGGTAATATTTAGGATTTAGGATTTAGGGTTAGTGTTTATGGTTTAAAATTTAGGGTTTAGTGTTTAGGATTTAGGGTTTAGGTCGGGCTTAGGGTTTAGGGGTTAGTGTTTATGGTTTAGGGTTTAAGGTTTGGTAGTGTTTAGGGTTTAACATTTAGGGTTTATGGTTTAGATTAGTGTTTAGGGTTTAAGTTTTAGGGCATCATTAGGGTTTAGGGTTTGTTTAGGGTTTAGGGGTATATATTTAGTTTTTAAGGTTTAGGGTTTAGGTTAGTGCTTATAGTTTAGAGTTTATGATTTATGGTAGCATTTAGGGTTTAGGATTTATGGTAGCATTTAGGGTTTAGGATTTAATGTTTAAGGTTTATAATAGCATTTAGGGTTTAAGGGTTAGTGTTTAGGGTTTAGCATTTAGGGTTTATATTAATATTTGTGGTTTAAGGTTTAGGGTTTAGATTAGTGTTTAGCGTTAAGAGTTGAAGAGAATGTAGTTTGTTTTACGGAAAAAATACGGTAAAACAAACTGCAAAAAAATGTAAAGAAAAAATTGTCAATTGTAATTCAAATTCCTTTGACCATGTAAAACTACATGAACCAAACACCGTAAATTACGGAAATTGAATTCTAGAATTCAAACTACATGAAACAAACGGACCCTAAATGGTAGTAGCAATGCAGAAGATTAACTGAACAGCTTTACAAACATTAACTGAACAGCTTTACAAACATCTTTTCCCAAAATTGGCCAAGCACTCTAGAAAAAAAAAACTAAAGATGGGCTTTTTATTATGATTTTATTCATGTAATAAATTCATGTACACTATTCATTTACTTTTGTGCACATCATGTCTTTATATTATGAAATTACATATAAATCAATGGTTAAAACAAATGCCGGTTCACCATTACCAAACGATTTAAATAAATATAAGACAATCTATATTAATTGTTAATCTAAATAAATCAGTAGTCCATGGAATTATCTCGAACAAATAGTTCTTGTTAGGATTATTATGTCATCTAATGTTTAAAGAGAAGATAGTTTGTCTTAGCTATTAGAGTAGGTTGACTCTTGAGTAAAGACAAAGATGTATTTGATCGAACTAAACAACATATTGGACTAGAAACAAGATGGGTTAATCTTAAATTTGTTTATAAATTAAATGCAACTGTGGTAAAATATATTTACCTTACTCCTAAGTAAATGTATAACTATATATTTGTGACTTACATGCTTTAATATATCAAGAATGGATGAGTCACTAGGTAGTAAGGTAATGGTTGATATGTTGAGTATTTAACTCATACATGATACAATTGCATTTATAGGTATGAAATCATAGCAATAAAAAATAAAAGGTATCCTCTCAACGATATTGTATGATTTATGAATGAAATAATTTAATTTTAATATATAATTTTTTTTTTGCATCGATTACAATTTAACCAAAATATTATTTTTGTCAATCATATAATAATTATTTAGTTTGATGTAGCGGTTAAGTGTTGACCTATGTCCGCGTTCAATCTCTTCTCCTGAATTTTCACCAATATGATAATGACATATATTGCCATCTTATTGAAATGGAATGTTAAATTTCTTGAACTATTTTAAATTAAAATAATGACTAAATTGATAAAAAAAAAATTAAACATTGAAAGTTAAATTTATTAAATTATTTTAAATTAAGAACAAATTAATAGAAAATTGAAACTATCATTATACAAAATTAAAAACTGATACATCAGTGATTACATTAATCACTTGACAGTCAATAACTTGATTGTCACCAAAATAAAACGTTAGTGTCTTAATTAACAATTTTTCCCAATAATCATAATAGAATCAACACTATAGTTTAGTGATTAAATAAGTAGTTTGCCCAAAAAGAATTATACTTATTGTGCCTTTTTAACTAGTATACAAAAGATATGCCTTTTAACTTTATTATATACTAACACCATCACTTAATATAAGATTAGCTTTAATTGGATCCAATGCTATTGTTATAAGTAGAATGTACTTTTGGTTGTACAGTATTAAATTAATAAAGCTGATTTGGTGGATCTAATTATTTCAGACACGAATCTATTCCCTCCTTCAGAGTTAAGACACAAATCCAACATTATTATTATTAAACTAATCCCTGCAACGATTTCAAGAAGTTCAATGAATCAACACAGCAACGCATATCATCTTTTCACTATTATTATTATATACTAATACCACCACTTAAAATAAGATTAGCTTTAATTTGATGATTTTTATGGCAAGTTAAATATATTTTTCCCCAAAATCCCATTTTGAATCGAACTAAAGATTTGGGATTGATATAAAGAGAGAAATGTTTTTTTTTATCAAAAGATGTATGAATTTATTGATGTAATCATATATTAATTATACTTTTTTAATATACTAATATGATTACGTGATAGCACGTGTTCATATATTTTTTTTAATTATTTGACAATGCATATACACCTTGTACACACCGATGCTAGAATCTGGGTCTCTTAGGATGAACGTTGGAGCCACTTATTGGGTTAGGTAATTTTATAATTCTATGAAAAGTATAGTCTAAATTTATTTATCACATTGGCTCAAAAACAATTTGCTTCATCACATCGATAATCATAATGATTTTTCGTGACAAAATTAGAAAAAGAACGAATTATATAGAATTTGAATCCTAATATTTAATACTTATATATAGTAATTATATCATTTCAAATGTGATTGTTTATATATTTTTAAATTGACATGCTAAATAATTATAAATATATATTATGATTAAATTTTTTGATTGAATTTAATATTATCGGTTTGTCAATCATCAACTTAATAAAAAATATTAAATTCTTTTTTTTATCAAAATATACATTTTTATTTTTACATATTTTTATATTTTTTAAATAAAACAATTAAAAATTAATATATATTTTAAATAAATTCTAGTCAGCTTATACATTGAATAATTTTTTAAAAAACATCATATATTATATTTTTTAGTGATAAAATCTAGTCCTATAAATAAAGAGGAAGTGGGAGAGAGACAGGAGTCCCCCACTCACCGTTGGCACTGTGGGGGTGTTGTTTTTTAGTAAATGGGAACGCAATGGAACATGTGATTTAAATGCGGACATGACATCAATAATTATTGAACTTTGGATCAAAAAGCTTAAGCCTTGCTTTATATTATTACAAGACAGAATATTTTGTTGAAGCTAGCTCTAAATGGACCAACTCAGCCTTTGCAATATAGAATTATAATTTTTGTATTAAACAATGCCACTATATTCAGGAAATCAATATTGTTAGAAGCGTTGATGGACACTCGATATAATTTATAACTTAAAAATTATATTACAAACAATGAAAATACAAGTTACTCGCTGCAGCAAGTTTGATGCGCATACACACTCTTTGGTTTCTCACGATTCACTCACACACGTTCACTGTCTTGTTTCTTTTCTCACACTTTTCTCATACATACATTCACCACATAATTTACATATTTATAGCCCTAATATCCGACTTAAAAGATGCTTCTAGGACTAATTAAAATACTATTAAATTAATTCTAAATTTCTCTAGCAATTACCGAACCTTCTAGTCATTCCTCTATCCTTCTTGATCATCTTGGTATGCTGCCACATGTGGATGACATTTGTTTGCTGCCATTTCCATTTCGTTAGTTGCTAGAGTCTTCAAGAAGTTTTACTTTGCTGCCATATGTTCATGATATTTTCCAATGTTGCCGCCATTTCCATTGGCTTAATTGATAAGCATTTGTGCCACGTTTTGCTTTGTTGTTACCTTAAAAATTTGAATTTTAACACTCCCCTCAAACTTGATTTTTTTCGTCCCAAGCTTTTCTTTTAGTCTATGAAATGAATATGCTTTTAATGGCTTCGTAAAAATATCTGCAAGTTAATCTTCTGTCCTGCAATAGACTAGCTCCACATTTTTTGTTTTTCACCCGCTCTCGTATGAAATGATACTTCGTATCGATGTGCTTGCTTCGACTATGATAGACTGGATTCTTTGCAAGAGATATGGTAGACTTATTGTCGACATAAATTGTAGTCGGCTCTTCTTGTACAAAATTTAATTCGTCCAAAATATTTTTCAACCAGATTGCTTAACATGTGCATGCAGCAGCAGTTATATATTATGCTTCACATGTTGATAAAGCTACCGTTTGTTGTTTCTGTGAGGACCATGAAAATGCCGCAGAGCCGATGTGAAATATATATCCAGAAGTACTTTTTTGATCATCTAAGTCTCCCCGTAATCACTATAAAAATATCCAACTAGCTTCAAATTTTGTGAATGCTTGTAGAATAATCCATGATCCAACGTACCTTTGACATATCTCAAAAATTAAATTTTTTTTGTTAGATCCGATGAGATACTAATTAGAAACTCATTGATTTCTTAAATTAGTCTTATTTCGAATATAATGCTTTGTATGAGAAGTTATTCCCAAAATATTTGAGGAGAAAATTA
This sequence comes from Hibiscus mutabilis, assembly GCA_019671005.1. Lineage (NCBI taxonomy): Eukaryota > Viridiplantae > Streptophyta > Magnoliopsida > Malvales > Malvaceae > Hibiscus > Hibiscus mutabilis. The sequence continues at coordinate 1,099,219 of CM033738.1, forward strand.
TTTGTGGGTTGAAATCTTTATATCTTTCATGTTAATTTTATCTTATTTTTTTAGAGAAAATCAGTTTAGAATTATATAAATTGCATCGGACATAATTTAAATGATGTATTTCATACATTATATATTAAATGATATTTAAATACAATTTTACCTTACAATATCATATATAAAATTATCATTATCTTATAAAACCTATATAATTTTAATTATATTAAGGGTAAAACTTTGATACACATGTTGTGTAAACCCTATAAATTAAATTCTAAACACTAACATTAAATTTTAAACCCTAAACTAAAACTCTAACCCTTAAACCCTAAACTAAAACCCTAACCCCTAGAACTAAAAGGCACGTGTAAATTAAAATTTACACGGCATGTGTATCAAAGTTTTTTTCCTTATATTAAATAGAGAGGTTTTATATTAGTGGGATTTGAACTCATACAAAATGAGACGATATGAGCATTTTAGTCATTAGACCAATAAGTGAATCTTTAATTTTAATCCTAATAAATACTTTAGTATTAAATCAAAGTTTTCAAGAAAAAACCTACCATATTGTTCAAGGACGAACCTCAATTATTTTTCATTGTTAATGGAACAGAATGGAACACGTGATATAAGTGGAGACATGGTTATAAACTTTACCTTTTTTTTAGCAAAATGATTATTAAACTTTACTTGAAAAATGCTCAAACCTCCCTTTGTATTATTACAAGACAAAGAATCTTTTCTTGTCGCTGTCCCTAAATGCACCAACTCAGCCTTTACCATTAAAAAATTATAAATTTTGCACTTAAACACTGCCCTGTTCACACTTCACTCTGAACAATACCAAAACCAAAGGTATATATTCGTTTTCAATAATTTTCTGTATGTTTCCATTAAACAAATCAAAGCAGCGTCCAATAATTTTCGTTTTCTTTGGGATTCATTGAAAATAACCCTCTAACTTTTGACAAAAAATAACACTTTAATTATTTTTTATATAAATAAATTTGGAAAATTATTTCCGACTGAGAAAAGAACAGCACTAGAGGAGTCCATGCCATGGTGTGAAAGCAACAGTACACAATCGAGTCAACTCACAGCCAAACTATTTCTGCCGGCATGATTGTACTATTTGCAACAAACAAAGGGCTATCATTTGTTCTTCTCTTTATATAAAGCAATGGACACCACATGCGAATCACACAACACAAACCCAAAGCAACAAAGCAGCTCTCTGTTTTCTTTTCATCTTATAGAAACAAGTGTCAGAAGAAATGGCTGGAGCAAGGAGAGAAAGGATCAACGGCGGCAGCTTTTCACCGAGGACTGCCGGACGTCCGATCCCAAAGAGGGGTAAAGTGAAAGTGGCTATATTAGTCGGAATTGCCATTCCTTAGCTTCTGTTTTTTCTCGCAGAGCAGCCACTACTCACTTAGCTTAGCTTACTTCATTGTCCTTAAAAGAAACCAAGTTTTGATTGTTGTATTTGTAAGGAAGAAAAGGCAAGGTTTTGCCTTTCCCAGGAAAGATATGAGCTTTGTGTTTTGTTGTTGATGTTCATGTCTGCTTTGTAAAGCTTTCAGATAAATGAATTTTCACCGTTCTATAGCTTTAGGCACAAAAAGTTTGATTGAAATCTATGTTTCTCTGTATATTATTCAGTTTCGCCAACAACATTAAGCTGACAATAAAATATACAAAATCAAAGAGTGAACTTGGAATCCATGAAAGATTTATGGTATATAATCAAATTTATTAAAGACCAGTTAAAGCCAATGACGGTCATGTCTCAGGCTCTCAGCCTATCCTGGAGTCATCTCTGCCAAAGACCAGCGTGGTAGCCCAGTTAACCGCCACATAGAACCTGTTCCTCCAACTAACCACACGCGTCAAGTAAGCCGACCGCCATATCAACCAGCTGACGAACCCGGCAAGTGATATGCCCTGAGCATCCTGGCAGAGGCAGCACACATGTTTAGAACTTTACTGGTAAACTTTGTTGAAAATCTTTCAAGGAATTGAAATGGGGTGTTGTTGATTTTACCTTGGATTGGCGCAGATCTACCAGGGCCTTGTAGCGACCGACCGAAGCCATGCTTCCGAGATGTTTATAGACAAAAGGGTCTTCTAGAGACATGTCTTTGGCACTAAATGCCTTGCCCCCATCCTGTTTCCCAATCCTGTTGAACACCTCCACCAGGTATTTACCTTGCCTTTCTGCAACCTGAGCTAGAGCTGGAAGGACAGGCTTCCCTGTCTGTTCAAGGAAACCGGCACAATCGCCCAGTGCAAATACATCTTCTACTGAAGGTACACGCAACCATTGATCAACACCAATTCTGCACAGCCCTTAGAAGTTAGTTAAATCTGATCCAAGAAATATATACTGGGAGAGAAAAGCAGAGTCTTGTGTTTATACCTTCCACCAGGGGACTTGGGAAGATTTAGTGATTTAATGAACTCGGAGGCACCAACACCAGTAGACCAAACCAGTAGGCCATAAGGCACGTCAGTTCCATCACTGAGAATAATCCTTTTAGGATGAACCTCTTTCACAACACCTCGCATAAGTTGAACACCAGACTAATCCAAAAATTTCAAACTGTCACGATTAGGTTCGAGAATTACAAAAAACAAGATCTCCGGGACATGAAGAAAGGGATTCAAATTACCTTCTTCAAGTGATTTGTTGCATACTGACGTAGTCCGACATCAAAGGATGACAAAATCTCATTTGCCTGATTAAGGTATAGATATTGACAATATCAACATCCGTATGCACATATGTTACTTATAGAAATATGAGAAAGGGTTTGCTTTGCGGGTCCTAAATACCTCTATAAGTGTGACCTTGATGTAATCTTTTACATGACTGTACCTCTCGTGGACATCTCTCATTATGAAATCGCTCAACTCACCACTGAACTCGACTCCAGTCGGACCACCCCCAATGATAACACAGTGCAATAGGCGTTTCTTTTCATCTTCGGATATGCCTGCAACGACAATCTGAACCGTAAGAGAATGTATTCATCTATAAAAACCACTAGTTATGGGAGTGAGAAACGAGACAGAAAGTCCTCGTTGTGGGGGTTCTTGGTATGATTATATATGTAACAAGCACAGACCGAGGATTCAAAGGAGACACCAGATATAAAAATCTATGGCCAGAAAACAAATCCCTCACCTGGATTTTCAGAGAGCATCAAGTTCAAAAGGAGTTTTTTCCTTATTTCTTGGGCGTGATTCACTTCACGAAGGAAATATGCATTTTCTTTCACACCCTTGATACCGAAAGTTAATGGCTCGGCTCCAGCAGCTATTACAAGCTTGTCATACGCAACTTTAAATTGATAAGGCTCGTGAGGTAGACAGCCGTTGCTCCTTGCCTCACAATATACCTGTCAAAGTATGTACTTAAGGGTTTAATAACATGAAAAACATGTTGCAATGAATCTGGTATGTTTTAACTCACCTCATGATTGTTAGGGTCAAGGCCTATGCAAGAAGCAAGATAGAAGTATGAGTTGGGGCTTGTTGCCAATGCAGACTGTATCCGGCTAACAGGTTCGGAAACTGAACGGAATTCAAGTGTTCCAACACAAGTTGAAGCAAGCAAAGGGGTAAAAACCATGTGGTTTCGAGGTGATATGCAAACAACATCATAGATTCTGGTGTCAAGCCCCTTGAGGAATCGGCATGCTGCCCATCCGGTACCAAGGACAACCACTCTAGGCTTTTCACCAGGCTTGGTTGCCTCTAGTCCTGGACGCCTCCGTTCATCATGTTCCGATTCGGACTCCACTATCCGCTCAGCTAAAGGGAACTGATAATGTGGGGTTGTCCTAATTCCCCTGCTCCAAAAACTCGTGTGATTTAACCTTCTTGTGGTGGAAAGGTAAGTGAAGTTGTTGTGCACATTGCTTTTCTCAAGGGACGGAAAGAAACTTTTGTGGTCGGATACTCTTTCGGAGAAGGTATTCCTCTCACTCGTGTAGTTGCCGGTGGTACCTCCTGATCTTCTCAAGCCACTCCTGGCAACCCGTGCAAATGCCATGAAGAACTTGTTTTAGTCAAATTCTAGCGAGACCTTTATATCTGCCAAGGGATTAAAAAAAAAGGTAAGCTATGAAATTCCAATATAGAAGGCCTAAATTGAGGAGATGAATTATATAGAGAAGCTAGGGAGAAGAATTGAAAGTTTAACCGACTCGAGTGACTTGGTTTTTTTTTTTTCTGCTTCCTTCCAAGTATGAAAATTCATATACATTAGAAGTCGTGGCCAATTCGGATATGAAAATTCATAAACAATAATCGACCTGGCTTAACTTATTTTAATCACCTGTAAAACCTATTTAACCATTATAATTGACTTGACCAAGCATATTTAACAGGCTTGAACCAAATTGTGCTCATCAGATCAGATTCAGATGCGATGCAGACAAGTAACTGGTGGTAAGTTCTGGTCCGAACAAGAAAAAAAATAAGTTTTGTTCAAATGGGAGAGCGTTTCTTTCCAAGGCTAAAAGACAAAGCAAATGACAACTTTGCAGGGCGGTCTCGAAGATTTTCGGGGCCTGAGCAAAAATTAAAATTAGACCCCTATATAAAGAAAGCATATCTCATTACGAATAAAAATTTTCTATCTATATTTAGGCCCAACAGTAAAAAAAATAGGTTTAGAGTTTAAGGTTATAATTTAAGGTTATGATTTAGGATTGGGGTTTAAGGCATTGAGTGCATAGTTTAGGATTTAGTATTTAAAAGTTAGGGTTAAGGCTTAGAATTTAATTTTTTTAATGTTGGACATATAAATGAGCACCGAAAAGGGACAAAGAATTTTTATTCATCTCATCACTTTAAATAATTAATTTAATATTTCAAACACATTATTTTCATAGTTAGATTAATTACTAGTTAATTTAGGAAAGAGAATTAATTTTTTTGCCATTAAATTAATATATTTATTTAATAAATAAAAAAAATAAAAATATAGACAATAAAATTTTAAGGACCCTAAATTAATTAGGGGCCCTAGACTAGTTGGGGATTAAGAGGCCTCTCAGGGTGCTTCCCTTATAGCCGCCCTGCAACTTTGCTTTGGCCATTTGGTGAAAGCTGCTGGGGAAGCTTATGAGGAGCTAATAAACACTAAAAATTGTCAGCTGTCAGTCCCAATTTCCTATATGGCCAATCAAAACATTAAGTTCACTCTTCCCAAAGGCCATGTGCGTATCAAATTATCATTACGAGCATATGTTCGATAAGTATATTCAATTTTGTTTAAAGTCTTTGAAAGATTATACCGAACATGAGAAAAAGTGCTTTGGAACAACATAGCCTAAAGGGATAGCAAAGAACCTAACTCGAAATCTAGCATCATGTAGGGTGCCATCATATGCTAGTGTATCTTCCATTTCTACCATTTGAATCTTTCAAGTCTTAACCATGGAATTCCTATACTACTTGTCATTAACGATAGATCAAGGCCAGGATACCAGTACCGTGATATTTTGGGACATAAGAGCCCCAGAAAGATAATTTCAAGTCTTCACATGTGAAAAACATTTGCTTTAAGTTAAGGGACTGACATTTATTTCAGAGCAACACCAGATAAAACCCATAACAAAACACCACATTTATGAAGAAAACTTGATCGATCATTGCCAAGAAAGTTGTGACTTTGCAACAAATGTGACATTAAAAGCAACGACGATTTGTACAAATACGATGAAAATTGGGGGAGTAGTACAAATTGCAAAGTGCAAACGAGAAAGTAATAAAAGTGGGCAACCCAAGATCAAAACAGAGATCTTCTCTCCAAGATCAAGTTTGACAAACATTAACAACGTGAATGCAGATCAGTTTTAAAAGAGAGAAAGAGAGAGCAACCGAAGGGTGTTAGAGATATTATATAGTAAAACCCCCCACATAGAAATATATAATCAAACACAACATACACAATTATACATACACAGTAAACTGTTAGAAGCAATTATAATAAATGAAGAGCCTTTAAGCAAAAAGAATTGCCAAACTGAAAACAACAACAACAACAAGATTACTTTGAAATATTTGAGCTTTCTGTTGTTGAAGTGGGCGGCTGGATCCAAGATTCTTGGAGAGGGTTTTAAGAGAAAATGTTAATGGAAACCCAAAAAAGTTCTCTTTTATGGTTGGTAATGGTGTGAGCTAAAAGAAATTAGAAACACTAAAATAAAGGGTAGATCAATTTCTATATGCTCAAAGCTCAAAAAGCCCAAAGCCGCCGACTTGAGGCGCAAGAAAATTTGTTGAGCAAAATAAGCATCACACTGAGAACATGTCTGCTTGTATTGTTTTTTATTATTTAGAGATATGGAGATGGTCCAATGGAGAAATATATAAAGAGAAGAAAGCTACGGTATAATTTGATGTGAGTTGGCAATGGAAAAGACAGATGCAAGAATATACGGGAAGGAATCTTCTCCTATTCTTAGCTCTTTATACGCCATGGTTACGGAGTATTCGATTAATTTAGGGTTTTTATTATTCAAAAAAAAAAATTAAGTTTGTTTAACGTGTTTTTTCAATTGTCCAAAGGTGCTTTTTTTTGTAATGAAAGCATTCTTAAAATGGGTTTAAATTTGATACACAGACTGTGTAAAATTTATTTTACACAAGCTTGCCTATTTCTACTATAAATCAAAATCAAACTTAAACCCTAAAAAACTAACCCCAAACCTTAAATCCTAAACTCTAAATTCTACTAACTTAAAATTTTAAACCCTACAACCCAAATCCCTAAACTTTAAACCTTAAACTAAACCCGTAGCCCTATGTATTGAAGTTTTTCTCTTCCTAAAACATGGAATTCAAAAACTGCTTTTTAACCAAAATTAATTTTTTATAATTATTTTTAGGCAAAATGACAAAAGATGCCCTAACGTTTGCATGTTTTGTCATTTGGCCATCTATTTTTTGGAGCAAATAACCCTCAACGTTTTAATTTGGTCCAAATATGTCCATGTTGGATGAAAACTGACATTCAACTGAATGTCAATGGCTAATGTTGACAGGACTTGCCAAGTGTTAAGATCTGTTGACGTGTCAGCATCATATTCGCCAAGTGTCGACATCTGGTTCAACCACATGTCAGTATAATAGTCAGTCACGTGTCACCATAAAGAAGGGTATAACAAAATATTTTTTTAAAAAAATTTGGCGTGGCATATGCCACGTCAGCAGATCTTAACACGTGGCAAGTTCAGTCAGAATCAGCCGTTGACCGTCAGTTGACTGACAGTTTTCATCAAACAAAGGCATATTTAGACCAAATTGAAACGTTGAGGTTGTTTGCTCCAAAAAAGAATAAGGGGCTAAATGACAAAACATGCAAACGTTGGGGGCATCTTTTGTTATTTTGCCTTATTTTTAAGAAAAATACTTTGATACACAAGCTTGTGTAATTTTTAGTTTACACAAGCCTTTTAATTTTACGGTCTAGGATTTTAGGTTAGAGTTTAGGATTTAAGAGTTTAGTGTGTATGGTGTAGAATTTAAGTTTATGGTTAGGGTTTAAGGTTTAGGTTTTAGGGTGCTAGGGTTTAGGATTCATGTTTTAAAGTTTATAGGGAGGTTTTTTTTTTGCACAACTTGTATATCAAAATATAACTTGACTTTTAATTAGTTTTTTTAAAAGTAGTATAATACTAAAATAAATTCTTTATTTCCTTTTGAAGTTATAAGGTATAATCAAACAAATAATGAAAATATATTTCCAAACAAATTAAAATAAATATGAACATGACTCGCATATTATTTATAAATAACGAGAATTGAACTTAAATGCTCAAAGACTTGGACTCGACTTTTACCAACTATACTAAACCTAATTCACAAATATTTTATATCTAAATCAATGAAATTTTTTGAAATATTATATTAAAAAATCATTTTATTTTTATTTTTTATTTTTTATTTCTAGAAAAGAAATGGAATGGATGTGAGGTAATCGAAATTGATTTCAACAAGTAGAAGCATTTACGATATTCAATATAAATCGAACAAATTCTTCAAAATCAAAAGTCAAAACTAAATAGAAACGTATAGTCAAGTTCTTTGAATTTTATAAGTTCCAGCTGGCTATGGCTGCTGGGTGCAGCAGTGCTATATAAGAAGTTCAAATTCATTAAGTATTTGTTGGCATAGTAAAATAATAAAAATAGGCCATTTTTTAAATAAAAGCCGTCAAATAAAGAGAAAATATCTAAAACTACAACAATAATTTAAAATTAATATCGTAAGTTAAATATATAATTTGGACATATTTTTATAATATTTAAATAAAAAATTAGTTATTTTAGATCATACAAAGATTATACATGAAAAAGATTAAGAATTCAACCCAAAGACTCAAAGGAAAAATAAATACTAACAAATCTGACAGCATCGATAAACAGACTACAAAAAGATTAAACTATTGAAAAACCAACGAGAACCGTAAATCAGAGCCTAGCATCGCGAGAAACTATCAACGAACGCAAATCACGTATTCAAATTCAATCCGAGGGTCCAAAGTAGGAAAGATCAACATAATTACAAATAAGCGCCATCTTGATCAATCGTGGAGTTGTCAAATCTAGAGGTGTTCAAAAATATCCGATCCAACCGATCCGATCTGATCCGATTATCCGATCCAAAAATTTGGATATCTATTCCGATTTTTATTTCGGGATCGGATATCTGATTCGATTTTAAATTTTTCAGATTGGATATGGATCGCAATATTTCAAGTTTTAGATTATCCGAAAATTTAAATATTCAAAATTTCATGAATATTAATCTTGTTATATTTAACAATTTGATGCTTGTTATATCCGAAAGTTAAAAAAACAAATTTTTCATAGATGCAAATCTTGTTAAATTTAGCAATTTGTTGTTTATTATATTCGAAATTCTGAAATTTTCATAAATTTGACATTCAAATTCAAAAAATAGTTAAACCAAATTATATTTTCAGATAATAGTTAAACCAAATTATATTTTTCATAGAATAGTTAATGTCACACATACCCTCCCACTTTCAAACATTTATAGTTTGCCCCCTCCAATCTCAAATCCTGGCTTTGTCCCTGATCACTATATCATCGATCCAAAAAATTGAATATCCAAAAAAATCATATCGAATCAGATTCGATAACCGAAAATAAACACCCCTAGACTCAAATTTACCTCTGAAAAACATAAAATAAAAATAACAGTTAAGTAAAATAAAAAATTTAAAATTTGATATTGTAATCGAACAAATTAAATTAAAAGTGTTATCTTTCCTAATATACGTTTATAGCATTTATTTCGATCAGTCAATTAATCGATAATATCGATGATTATAAAAATACAAATCCAAGCGAAGAGGTCATGGAAATAAACTATAATAAAAGTCCCTGAGTATTTGGAAAATGAACGGCTCTGGCTTCGAAACGTGCTACGTGTCGAAACAGTTGTTGCATTGTTTGTCTGGTCTCCCACGTTTTTGTTGTTATTTCTTTTAAAGTAACGTAAAATGAATCTGGTCTTTGGTCTACAACGAAAGTAATAACAAATCAGAAACGTGGACGAGACAATTTTTAGCACATTTTTAAGGGGGGAAAAAGCCCTTGGAAAATCAATTAATAGTCTATTGGATTTCGGTTCAAGTACTGATTGATTGCATTTAGGTCTGCTTATTTCATTAAAAATTATTTTCGAAAAATAAATTATATTTTTTATAAAACATACTACGGAAAGTATTTTTTTGTGTTTGGATGATATTGTGTAACTTATTTTCCGTTGTTTGATAATTTTCTTGGAAATATTTTTTGAAATCTATTTTAATAAAACAAACGCATTACAATTTTTTTTTGATTTTTTCTTTTATTTTTTGAAAAAATTATATTATATTATAATATTTTATTTTTTTAATTACATCAAAAACCTCACAATTGTAATCGCACACAAATGTGCCACTCAAAATTGGTTCACTAGCCCGGACTCCCCAACTCTAAAGATCAACATGAAGAAATGTCAATAAACAAAGCTTTAGAATACAACCAAAATTTAAAATTATTACCTTATTCTCATTTTTAAAGACTTCTAATTTTACTCGTACTCCATTTTGCAAAACCCTATTTGGACATGCTCTATTACAGCTACACATGTTATCGAATTCATAAATAAGGTAGCCCTCTTGCATAGGGTTTAGGGTTTAAGGTTTAGGATTTAAGGTTTAGGGTTTAAGGTTTAATGTTTATGGTTCAAGTTTTAAGGTTTAGGGTTTAGGGTTTGTAGTTTATGGTTTAGGGTTCATGGTTTAGTGTTTAAGGTTTAGGATTTATGGGTTATAATTTAAGGTTTAGGGTTTATAGTTTAGGGTTAGAGTTCATGGTTTATAGTTTAAGGTTTGGTTTAGGGTTTAGAGTTTAGGGTTTAGGGAGGTTTGGGATTTAGGGTTCATGCCTTGAAGTGAAAAGTTGGGAATTTGTTTTACGGAAAATCAAACCAGTAAAACACTTTACATGAAATGCAAAGGAAAATATGTTGACCAGGAAAATGAATTACATTGACCAACCTATTTTACGTCAACCAAACACAGGAAAATGAGGAAAACGTTTTCCGTAAAATGAATTACATGAAACAAACGGACCCTTAGTTTAGTTTGATTTTCGGTTTATGAGTTAAAATATTAATATTAAATTGGCCGACTTGATGTTATAAATTAATCATGTACACTTTTATAAAATCTTCAAATAAAATAATTTAAAGTCTATGTTTAATGAGAAATTATTAGATGAATCAAACTCACCATATCATCTATGATCCATCTAATAATATTCATCTATTTTAGTATAATTTTTAATTAACTATCCACCGCTTAGTGGCATGTAAGAAAGATATAAAGATTTACCATAAAAATAACATGAGAAAATATTATTAGATGTGACCATAAATAACGTAATAAGCCAGGCTATCTAATAATTTTTCATGTTGAAGAAGTTAATAGGGATTCAAGGATCGAGCATAAGATTAATAATAACTTGTAATCCTTGATCATTCCACCCGTAACTGTTCATTGAAAATTTTCTATACATTAATCTTTTAACATGAAATGGTTTTCTTTTGCACATAGGGTAGGTGTGACATTAACTAATATTGTATAAAAGAGATCCACTAATTGACCGAGTGGTAAAAGATATTCATGTTTTCTTACCTTATGTAAGTTTGAATCTTATTATTTACCTTAAAAATGTAATACTTCTTTAGTTAATAAAAAATCAATATTGTATAGAAGAATACAAAATGTATATACAACTAGTATAAATTGTTTTATGCCCCCTCCCCTTTTCCCAAACAAGCCAACTCTCAATTAGGTATTAGGCAAACTTAGAGTTTATAGTAATGTCAATTAGGCATTTAGGTTCGATCCATGTTTGTTTGCCCCCCACATTACAATTTTGTTTTTACCGTTTTTTTTAATTGTTGAGTGGTAAATTAGACATTAGCTTAGTAGTAAAGAGAAAATCTTAGAAAATTAGTGGTTTTGGATTCAATTGTCACCATATTTGAATTTGGTATTTGTAATGGAATTGTCTAGATATATTCTAGTTTGGTAATTAAATAGAAATTTATGATTTCGAGCATATAAACTAAAATAAAAATTAGGCGATCATGAAAATCTAGAGTTTATCAAATGTTATAGTTTCATCAATTAGACAATTATGGTAAATTGATTGGTAGCTCGGTTGACACTTATGAATATTTCCCGCATAGGCATAGGCATAGGCATAGGCATGGGTTTGGGAGGGCTTAAAGATAGATTAGAAAATATTACCTTTTTAAATCTCTAGTTTCCTGTCAAAACTCTAGTTTTCTTTCAAAATAGTCGTCACCTGTTATTTTTTTCTATTTTTGAGTTAACCGGCGATCGATAATTATCTAAATGTTGATTGTCGATCGTTAGTATTTGTTATTTCTCTTGCTTTTATTTGTTATGTTTTTTATTTTTTTTATTTTAATAAGAATCTTTGCTCTTGTGGCACACTTTTTCTCTGCTTTTGTGGTTTCGTTTCATCTATCGTTTTGACATGATTTCAGCATATCGTAGTGGTTGTTTGGTTCTCGCACAGATATCTTCATTACATTAGTTTCTGATTATGATTTTGTCTGTGGTCATAGAAAGATAGATCCCCCTCGGTTGATGGTTGTTTGCCGATGTAATCAGTCCTGGGTAGCAGAGCAATCTGCCTGATAGTTTGGCTTGCTCATCATTCCTTTTTCATCCCGTAATGCGTCTTGTTTAGATAGAGACAAGGAGATTCAGGAAGACTTCTGAATTTGATGGTATGCAAATCTCTCTGAAGATATTTATTTATTTATTTATTGCACTTTTAAATTTTTGCATGAGATTTTGGTGGATTAGTCCTCATTATTCTTTCTTCTAGATGTATTGTATTTATAATATCTTCCATAGTTTTTTTTAATAAAATTCAGTTGTCATTGTCAAAAAAATAGAAAATGTATAAAATGAGTAGGCAATTAGATTTGTTGCATCGTTGTCATGCCTCCCTCGGTTTTGTTATTCAAACATTTATTGCTTTTATTTTTTTTGCCATGATTAATCTGGACCGATTATGTTACAGACTTGACCTTGGTGGGTGAGTCTTTCAGCAGAAAATTTTTGCATACACAAGGCCTCGAGCTTGAGACATGCTTAATCGATATTAAGCTGCTTACCACTTGGACCAATTATCGTTAGTTATTGCTTTCATTTTCTTTAAAATAATTGTCGACGAGATCTTTACCTCATCATAATAAAAATATCTAAAAATTTTAAATTTACAGGTTCAAGTTTAATTCTGCGAAAGTTTGGTATCTGTAATGGAGTTTTGTGATAGTTCAATTATTAATTTAGTTATTGATGTCCAAATAAAATAGCATAGAAAGAATTGAATTTTGTCTTCCGTTTACTGCTTCGATATGAAATTAAAGCCAACAGAGTTTTTCATCGAACTACGTAAAATTATAAGATCAGTAAAACTCTCCGATCAATATCAAAAAATAACATTGTGAGGACCTAAAAATTGATCTCAACTATTTTAGCTTAGGTACTAATTGAATGCATTTAATTGGTTAAATATTCTATTTATAAATTAAAATATTACACATAATTCTTCGAACCAAATGAAAACGATTATTATTATTATTATTATTATTATTATTATTATTATTATTATTATTATTACAATATGAAAAATAAATACTATGACCTGGACGTTGACGGATGAAATACATTGTTTTAGGCCAACTCTGAATCAAATGTTAAGCATCAAAGTTTATAGTAGGGGGCAGGGGGCAACTTTTTCATCGTGCATTGCCTCTATACATTTTAATACTTTTCATTGTTCATAAATTAATTTTCGTGAACTCAACGAGTGTTTCAGTAAAAAAAACGGATGATGTTATCCCAATAGACACGAGTTCAAATCACTTTGTTTACAATGTGTACGTGTATTTGTCAAAAGGTTAAGAATATGTATAAACAGATACTACTTTGTAATCACCTTTAGACTATTCAAAAAATAAATTAATTTCGTAGTTTTTCTCTATTCTGTATTCGACACTCACTTAAATCCGAATATAAATCAATTAAAGAAGGTAAGTTCAAGTATTTCTTTACATTTAAAATATTTTATATCTAAAAAAAACCTCTAGCGGTTAAATTTTTCGAAGTTTTCTCTAGTGTTTTCTTAGACCATATCTTTCGATGGCAACCTTAGTGTCGTCGTTTGTTTTATTAGTTTATTTTTTTATCTTTAGTCTCACATAAGAATTTTTTCTGTTTTAAATTCTTTTTTGTATATTTTATTGTATTTATTCGTCTGTCTCTGTGGTATAATTTTTATATATTTTATGGCATAATTTTTCTCTGTCTTGTAGGCAACTCAACATTCGTGTAGCGGTCATCATGATACACCCTCTGATCATAAAAGGTCAACAATCTAATATAGTTACATCTTCTTTTGTAATAGTTTGTTGATATAATTAGAACTATTAACAAAATAATCTACAAAATTGATTTTCTCAATCTCAATTCATACATTAATATATGTCTATTTAAAAAAAATCTATGATAATTGATGGATTTTCTATAAAAATAAACGATATATTCAAGGGAAGGTTCAACATTTGGCCTAGCATTCGCCCATTAACACCCTGTCTGTCTTTTTCCCACACATTCTAGACTCTATTTTCCAACATGCAGATGTTCAACCCTCATTTCCCCCAAATTATGCCTATCTTCCCTTTTTTTCGGCTTTAATTTTAAGTTTTTCTAATAGCCTTAAGCGATTGTAAGGTAGTATGTGTATATTTTTTTTTAATTTTTTTGATAACATATACACACCTTACAGATAAAATTGATCAAACTCCATTTTCATTATCGTCTTTTCCTCTGAAATCACTCGTTGAGTTCAATTTTAAGTAAAGCTAAAAAAATACTCTAAAAATTAAAAATATATTGGAATTGTAATATTTAATTTAGTTTTTATTTTAAAAAAAGCTTGTGTTTGATGCATTGATAGTTTATAATTTTAGGGTTAAAATATTATACAACTCTTCTTTAAAATCTAAAATTTTAATTTCTAAAACTAAAACACAAGCTAGTTTACACAACTTGTGTATCAAAGTTTTTTTACTAATTTTATGCGCAATCTGTGAACAAAATCCTTTTTAGGGGCCATAAACTCAACTCTTAAATTCTAAACCCTAGACTCTAAACTTTAAGCCATAAAATCTAGGTATAATACCATAAAATGCCCCTAACATTTGACTTAATAGTCACGTCGGCCTTATTCTTTTTTAAGCAATTAAACCCTCAGCGTTTTATTTTGGGTCAAAATGATCACTATATGGTTGAAAATTATAAGTCAACAAACGATAAACAATTTAAAATGACTTAACATCATGACATGTTAGGAGAAAAATAATTATATATATAACTTTATAAAATTTATTTTTTACAAACGATAAACAACATTGTCATGTCAGCGTGTTCTGCCATATATGTTTGCCATATCATTTCAAGCAATTTAACGTTAGTTGATTAACAATATTCATCTGTTGACGGGCCATTTTGACCTAAAAATAAAACATTGAGGGTTAAATTGCTTCAAAATAAAATATGAGCCAAAATAACTATTCAGTCAGACATTAAGAACATTTTTTGGCTTTATGCCTAAAATCTATTCTCAAACCTTAAAACTTAACCACAAACATTGAAACCTTAATACTAAATGCTAAACCTTAATATCTAAACTCAAAAAATTAATTACTTGTGAAAAATAATTTTTTCACCATAAAATATTTTCCCTAAAATAAATAGGTTAACTTCTTTCTTGTTGTATAGTTGAGGGATAAATTCACTATTCTTTATAATTGGATTAGTGAAAAAACTAAAAGGTTCAATATAAAATAAAATAATATTGTTTCACAATTGTAGAAAATATGAACCGAACCATTCCAATCACAAATCCTATACAGATTGATTGGATTATTTGTGAGATTTCGATTTTAGTTTAATTATTAAAAAAACAAAAGATTACATATAAATTATAATTTATTTCTTAAAACCCTAAATTC